>JBBGZY010002204.1:0-70000 GCA_037952925.1 Lithobates clamitans
ACAAGAGAAGTAGTACTGTGCAGAGTCCATACATACAGAATAAGAACAGATACTCTTTATAAAAGTGAATTCATTTTAAATTGTCCCAATATAAAGACTCCTCCAGTCACCAGTTGGGCGGGACAATCATTCCTTATCGGCGGGTAATTCTCGCCGTCTACAAGGCGCCTTTTGTGGTGAATAATACCGGCGCTCCATAAAAGCTCTCGGTTCCTCTGTACCCGTCGGGCTGATACTCGGCCGGCTCTGTAGGAGAGACAATACGCCGTATCTGCGTTTCGGTAAAACCCTTTAACCGAATTTCAGTCCATTATCCGGCCGCCGCGCCGTAATTGTGTTAGCGCTTTCATCAACACACGAATGGAGAAGAGAAATAAATAAGAAATCATTATGTTACAGTCAGGAGAATTTGGCCCAATTTTCTCCTATTTTCCCGCAATAGACGTTAAGCGTTTGCAGCGTGACGCGTGTAATCGGCAGGAGAAAAAAAATCAATGTATCGCTTAGGTGCTATAAATATAAACTTTGCAGATTTTTTTAAAGTAGAACTCCACTTATTGAGGACATTGATAGAAGGTTCGCTGCCCCCGGAGAGACAGGAGAAATATTTGGGGCTCATTCACATCAGATCCAGTTAGGTGCGTTTTTAAATGCATTGTGAATGTGTGTGCAAGAAAAATGAATGAATTTTAATGAGCCTAGTTTACACCATTGTAGTGTTTTTATGTGCGTAAAAAAAAAAAAAAGTACAGCATGCCGCATTTTGCGGCACCAGAATGCACCTAAACGCGAGCAAACAAATGCGTGTAAATGCAACGTATAAAGCGCATAGATGTGCGCACACTGAAAACGTATAGCAAATGCATGTAAACGCACTGAAAACGCATGCAGAAACGCATGCAAAAACACACAGTGAATGCAGAGATTGTGGTATAAAGCTCCGTACACACTAGAACGACCTGTCATGCGGCTATGCACGCATAAAGTCACATGACAAGCCGCAGCCCATTGATTTCAATGCCAACCGTTCCAATCTATGCGACTTAAAGTAGCAGCGAACAGTGGCGGCTGGTGGAAAAAAAATTGGGGGCGACCCCCCCCCCCCCAGCCGGTCTGTAGCACTTACCTCATCACCGGCGACTTCCCCCTGCTTGGTGGCATCGGCGGCGGCTTCCCGTTCTCCTGCTCTCCACGGCGACAGCTTCCGGTTCCTCCCTCCTCGGCGGCCAATCAGGAGTCTTCTCTTTTCGGCCAGTCGGAAAATGGGTCTCACACAACCGCTTCTGATTGGCCAGATTAAAGTACAAAGGGTTCCCCTAAATGGACTTTTAAGGCACTTCATTCGTATGGTATAATAAAAGTATATAGCAACGTATACAGAAATGTATAAAAGTACATACATTTGTATTTGTAGAAGTACATTAAAAAACATTTATAACAAGACATTGATTAATCTATACAGTGCATATAAAGCGCCATGAAAAAGTATGTAACAAAACCTCCTCACACCCAACGCGTTTCGGTATATATATATAGTCCTTCTTCAGGGGTGTAGAGAATTAGGAGGGGTTCATAAGCGATTGGTTGATAGAATGGTTTAACAATGTTTCCAGCATCATTTTGCTGGATTTGGTCTTTCCTAACTCTCCTCTAACAAAAGGATCCCCCTTTGCCTCAGTATATTCCTTGGGCCGTACCGCTGCTGTGGAGTGCAGGAGGGACCTCCCCCTCTCCTAAGGGTACTAACACTCGTCCTCTTTTGCATATATCACTCTGATGCTCCATCGTTCACCCCAATACAGCCATCCTACCAACTCAAATATTTGGTGCTACTCTAATTGCAAGCTTTTATGTAAATCAACGAAACATTGTTAAACCACTCTATCAACCAATCGTATATGAACCCCTCCTAATTCTCTGCACCCCTGAGGAAGGACTATATATATACCGAAACGCGTTGGGTGTGAGGAGGTTTTGTTACATACTTTTTCATGGCGCTTTATATGCACTGTATAGATTATTCAATGTCTTGTTATAAATGTTTTTAATGTACTTCTACAAATACAAATGTATGTACTTTTATACATTTCTGTATATGTTGCTATATACTTTTATTATACAATACGAATTGAGTGCCTTTAAAAGTCTATTTGTAGTCTTTGTACTTTTGTCTCGGTTACTGGATGTGGCACTCCCCCCAAACATAGGTTAGCCTTTCGCCCTTCCTTTATCTCTGATTGGCAGATTGAGCATCAATGTTTCAACAGCGAATATTCATTCGCTGTTGTAACACACCTGGGTGGCATGCTCTGCGACCCGAGCCCATCCTATTTCGAAGCCTATTAGAGCCTATGGCTCTAATCAGGTGCTTAAAAAAACATCCCCAGCCGCTGTAATTCATGCGCCTGGTGACCCAAAAGTGGGCAGATGCATGTCCATTATATGGATAATGTCCATTATATGGAAATATATATATATATATATATATATATATATATATAAGCAAGTCTGTCAGGGCTGCCACCGAAAAGACCAGAAGCAAGGTCCAAAAAACTGAAAAGAAACAAGGAAAGGGGCGCCTCTGAATATGTATCAATATAACATTTATTACAAAAAACAATATCCACTCACATGAAAGACTGCAAATCTCCAGAGACGTGCTTGAACTTAGATTTGCAGTCTTTCATGTGAGTGGATATTGTTTTTTGTAATAAATGTTATATTGATACATATTCAGAGGCGCCCCTTTCCTTGTTTCTCCTATTTCGAGTCATAATCACCAATTATATACACTAGGACCAGTTGGGGAAGCTACTGCCGTGCCCATCATCAGTATCTAAAGGACAGATGCAGGTAAGAATCTGCTGGCGTTTCCTCTGCCTCCTTTCACAGCGATCCCTCAGACTGTACATTGTAACTATGTAGCAAGCCACAAGGCAAGAGGCTTCAACAAGGGGCTGATCCGTGTCAGACATTTGTGAACACAGCCAAGGATTTACCTGATCGTGTCATCTCTGAGCTGGCATCTCAGTCCAGGAAGTCGATGGTGACCCTGGATGGTGCCAGAACAAAGATGGTGCCGTCCTTCTGGAGAGAAAAGCTGGCGAAGTCACTGTCAGGGGGCGTTCTGTGATCTCTGTGAGAGGTAAAATGTTTTACACTGACTTAGCATGCTGCCTAAAGAGAAGCCTCAAGGAACTGTAGTATTGTAGAGCAAGTACAAGCAAAACTAATTTTTTCCAGGAGGGTTTCTCTACAGTTAAAGCAGTTAAGCCATGCGATGCTTTACTTCATTGGGTAGCAACCCTGAAATCAATGGTGGAATTATGAAGATTGGATGCTATTTGCAGCTAATAATATCCAGAGTTACCTGGAATAATTTGATTTCTGGAATTGATCCAACTGTTGTAGTGGTGGGGATGTTGGGGAAGGATTTTCTTCCCTCTAATGATGTGGAAATGGCCACCATTGCTCCGTGTACATTTTTTTTTTGTGTTTCCTTGAGATAAAAATTGCAACAGTAATGTGAGATTGAACCAGTTGGACGTGTTCCTTTTCTCAACCTTCATACTATGTAAATATGTAAATGTGGCACTCATTAATATTCATGAGACAGAATTCTGCCCCACATTCATGATCTAGACTGGAAGAGCTGCCAATAAACATGAGGTAGGTACCCAGCACTGCTGCTGATGACAAGAACATTCAGTATTTTACATCCGGAATAAGATTTATATGTTCAGGAGCTTTACTGTGTTTTTGGTCTATTAGACACTTTGATATAATTTTGAAGACCTGATGGAGGGGGCTCATCTGGCCCTGAAACGCGTTGGCTTTCTCTTCATGATTCACGTATATAATAAAAACATTTGGACCCTCAAGATGTTTGGTGCTTTTTTTTGGTACGACAACATGTGGATTTCTCAAATTGGGTGGCCTCCGCTTTGTGGAGAGCTGCCAAACCCAAGCCATTGCCCATTTCTGATGAATTGAGTGCCAACCCCGTGTCTATAGGTCGGGGCTAATGGCCTCAGGCAGGGATACCCCTGGTTCTAATAAGTGGAGCTGGCGGTGTCTCTCAACTCCTCTCACCTCCTCCTCCTCCTCTCTCTACCCCAACACAGCCCCTCCTTTTTGTCAGGGCTCAGATTTGTGGGCTCCCTGATGGATTGACCTTAGGAGCTTGTGATGGTCTTGGGCTGCTCAACTCTTGAAGGTACCTGGCACAATCCTGGTTCCTCAGACTGGAAATTTGTCGAGTACTTCAAGTGAAGAGTCAAACTGTGTTGGCTGGGGGATTCCTGATGGATATTCATTGGGACCTTGTGAGGGGCTTGGGCTGCTGAACTCCTAGACGTACCTAGCAAGGTGCTGGCTCCTCAGGCTGGAAGTTTGATGAGTACCTCAGATGAAAAGTGAAGAGTCAACCAGCGTTGGCTGGGGGCTTCCCAAAAGATATTCTTTAGGACCTTGTGAAGGTCTCGGATTGATGAACTCATTGAGGTATCAAACAGGGTGCTGATTCCTCAGGCTGATGAGCACCCCAAATAAAGAGTGAAAAGTCAACCAGCATTGGCTGGTCGCTTCCCAATGGATATTCTTTAGAACCTTATGAGAGTTTTGGGCTGCTGTTCAACTCCTGAAGGTACCTGACAGAATCCTAGTTCCTCAAGCTGTAAATTTAAGAAGTATCTCAAGTGAAAAAAAACGGCACTGGTTGGGGATATTCCCTAGAACCTTGTAAGGGTCTTGGGCTGCTCAACTCATTTTCAAATACATTTCTAAACGCATCACACAAACTTCCAGCCTGCAGAACCAGAACCCTACTGGGTACCTCCACGAATTCAGCAGCCCTGGACCCTCACAAGGTCCCCACTGACTATTTATTGGGTAGCTCCCATGCAACACATTTTAACTCTTCACTTGAGCTACTCCTCATATTTCCAGCCTGAGGAACCAGCTGCCTGTTGGGTACCTCCATGAGTTCAGCAGTCTAAGACCCCCACAAAGTTTACTGAATTTTCATTGGGAAGCCCCATGTCAATGCTGGTTGGCTCTTCACTCTTCACTTGAGGCACTCATCAAACTCAAGGTCCAAATGAATATCCTTCAGGAAGACCCCAGCCAACACATGTTGACGCTTTACTTGAGTTACTCCTCAAATTTCCAGCCTGAGGAACCAGGATTATGCCAGGTACCTTCAGCAGCCCAAGACCCTTACAAGATCCCAACTTCTATCCAGCAGTAGGCCCCTATTCTGAGCTGTGACAAAAAACTGATCCTGAACTCCATCCAGGGGTGCCCAATTTTTTTCCTTACAGGTGATAGTGTCCACAATTATCGATAGAATGGAATTTTTCTGATCAAAGGAATTGATTAGACTGGAATTTTGTGGTTAGAAAGGATTAGCCACATTCATCTTTCTGTAGAACTATATCTAAAATGATCAAGGGGTACTCATCAAAATTCCAGCTTGAGGAACCAGCATCCTGATGGGTATCTCCAGGGCTTCTGACACCCAAGATCTTCACAAGGTGCCAATGGCTATAGATTGGGAAGCCCCCAGCCAACACTGATTGACTCCTCACTAGAGTTACTCTTCCCAGCACCCGGCCAGGTACCTCCAGGGGTTGAGCAGACCCGAACCCTCAAAAGGTCCCAACATCTATCCATCAAAGATTCCTCAATCCCAAATCCTGATTATTGACAGCAACAGATCATATGCTGCCATACCCCCCAAATTGTTTTACTTAGAGATGAGAATGTCCACAATTATGGATGATTTGGGAAACTTTTGATCAAGGGAATTGATCAGACTGAAATTTTCTGGTTAGAAAAGATTGGACACAATTGTCCTTCTGCAGAACTATATCTAAAATGATCGGGGAGCCCCCAGCCAACACTGTATGACTTCACTCTTCACTAGAAGTACTCTTAAAACTTCCAGCTTGAGGAGCTAGCATCCTGAGGGGTACGTCCAGGGGTTCAGCAGCCCAAGATCTTCACAAGGTCCCAAAGAATTTCCATCAGGAACCCCCCAGCCAACACATTTTGACTCTTCACTTGAGGTACCCCTCAAATTTCCAACCTGAGGAACCAGAATTAGTCAGGGTACCTTAGGAGTTGAGCAGCCCAAGACCCTCACAAGATCCCAACGCCTATCCATCTGGGATCCCCATTTCCCTGAATTCCATCCAGGGCTGCCACACACCCCAATTTTTTTTTCTTATACGGTGTCCACAATTATGGATGACCTGGGAATATTCTGGTCACATGAATTGATCAGACTGAAATGTTGTCGTTAGAAAGGATTAGCCACAATCATCCTTCTATAGAACTACAGTATATCTAAAATGCCAATGGGCTTATTACACAATGTAACATATTGATATTGCCTAGCAATATCTTTTTTAACGGAGAAGAGAAGGAGTGCAGAGGCTGTTCCGGGGATGTGGACAGATGGAGCCGGGGACAGTTTGATAGACAATGTCCCTCGGAAACAGATTCACCGGCAGCTGCTGCCGACAGACGTCAGCTGTCCCCGGCAGTTGTCGTGGGATACACAGGGCTGCTTTTGTGAGTGGTCGGCCGCGGAGGGGAACCGGTTACGTTTTCCTTTCTTTTCACTTATCAAGCCGACAGGAGGAAACCAGTCTCCCTGACACCGTGTGATGCCACCACTCCAGGGTTGTCACAAGAGAAGTAGTACTGTGCAGAGTCCATACATACAGAATAAGAACAGATACCGAGAATTACACCCGGCATACAGGACAAGAGAAGTAGTACTGTGCAGAGTCCATACATACAGAATAAGAACAGATACTGAGAATTACACCCGGCATACAGGACAAGAGAAGTAGTACTGTGCAGAGTCCATACATACAGAATAAGAACAGATACCGAGAATTACACCCGGCATACAGGACAAGAGAAGTAGTACTGTGCAGAGTCCATACATACAGAATAAGAACAGATACCGAGAATTACATCCAACATACAGGACAAGAGAAGTAGTACTGTGCAGAGCCCATACATACAGAATAAGAACAGATACCGAGAATTACACCCGGCGTACAGGACAAGAGAAGTAGTACTGTGCAGAGTCCATACATACAGAATAAGAACAGATACCGAGAATTACACCCGACATACAGGACAAGAGAAGTAGTACTGTGCAGAGTCCATACATAGAGAATAAGAACAGATACTGAGAATTACACCCGACATACAGGACAAGAGAAGTAGTACTGTGCAGAGTCCATACATAGAGAATAAGAACAGATACCGAGAATTACACCCGGCATACAGGACAAGAGAAGTAGTACTGTGCAGAGTCCATACATACAGAATAAGAACAGATACTGAGAATTACACCCGGCATACAGGACAAGAGAAGTAGTACTGTGCAGAGCCCATACATACAGAATAAGAACAGATACCGAGAATTACACCCGGCGTACAGGACAAGAGAAGTAGTACTGTGCAGAGTCCATACATACAGAATAAGAACAGATACCGAGAATTACACCCGACATACAGGACAAGAGAAGTAGTACTGTGCAGAGTCCATACATAGAGAATAAGAACAGATACTGAGAATTACACCCGACATACAGGACAAGAGAAGTAGTACTGTGCAGAGTCCATACATAGAGAATAAGAACAGATACCGAGAATTACACCCGGCATACAGGACAAGAGAAGTAGTACTGTGCAGAGTCCATACATACAGAATAAGAACAGATACCGAGAATTACACCCGGCATACAGGACAGGAGAAGTGGTACTGTGCAGAGTCCATACATACAGAATAAGAACAGATACCGAGAATTACACCCGGCATACAGGACAAGAGAAGTAGTACTGTGCAGAGTCCATACATACAGAATAAGAACAGATACCGAGAATTACACCCGGCATACAGGACAGGAGAAGTGGTACTGTGCAGAGTCCATACATACAGAATAAGAACAGATACCGAGAATTACACCCGGCATACAGGACAAGAGAAGTGGTACTGTGCAGAGTCCATACATACAGAATAAGAACAGATACTGAGAATTACACCCGACATACAGTCTAACATATTTCAGGAACTGGGAGCTGTGAAGGGGAGGAGTTTCTCTCACAGAGAACAGAAGGGGACGACCTAAGAAGTATTATGATGTTCATCTCTAGTCCAATGACCAGGCAGATGACACAGGAAGCTGTAGAACTTCTAATAGTGAACACTGGTGCCATGACCAGAATGGGCGGATAACAAAGGAGGGCAGAAATACCAGAACTGTGAAATTTTGGCAGGTAACACAGGTCAGCGTCAATCTGATCCTCTCTATGTTTCGGTGACCCCCATTAGTGTAGGCCCCAGGCAGCTGCCTACATGGCCCGGAATCCTGATACATGAACGCCTATTGGTGAGAACTAAACCTTCACCCCTCCCCCCTCCCCCGGGGTTCCCTCTGCTGGGACGTAAATTGATCGTTGAATCCTGCCCGGTATAATGCAATGGTCATTACTGCGGACGTGGACTTTAGACGCGGGTTGCGCACCGCTCGGTTTCAATCGTTTTGATGGGATCGGGTTCTCTTTGAAGGCCACAGCTCTGCCGATGACGCAGCTCTTTATTCGTTCGCCTTTGTGATATGAATAGAGCGGGTCACATCTCCACCGAACAGACATGAAACGCTCGGCCTGTCGGGGGAGATGAAGGCGGATGGATAAGCCGGGCTGGTTAAAGGGGAACTCCGCTCAGGGGAAGGAGAACCATTCAAACCTTGAATGACCAAGAGCACGAAAAAAAAAATCAAGGTGTTAATGGATATGAGCTTCACCTGCGGGGCACTCGGGGGGTTCCAAAGGCTGATGATTAACCCCTTCAATACCGGGCACTTACCCCCCACTTCCTGCTCTGTCGCACTTTGAATGACAATTGCGCGGTCATGTGACACTGTACTCTGTACTCTCTATGACATTTTTATTATTTTTTTCACACAAGTAGAGCTTTCCTTTTGGTGGTATTTAATCACCGCTGGGGTTTTTTTAATCTTTTACTAAACAAACGAAAAAATACCAAAATGTTGATTTTTCTTAGTTTCTGTTACAAAACGTTGCAAATAAATAATTTTTCTCCTTCACTGATGGACACTGATGGGAAATGATGATAGGCAGCACTGATGGGAAATGATAGGCAGCACTGATGGGAAATGATGATAGGCAGCACTAATGGACATTGATAGGCAGCACTGATGGACACTGATAGGCAGCACTGATGGGAAATGATGATAGGCAGCACTAATGGACATTGATAGGCAGCACTGATGGACACTGATAGGCAGCACCGATGGGAAATGATAGGCAGCACTGATGGACACTGATAGGCAGCACTGATGGGAAATGATAGGCAGCACTGATGGGAAATGATAGGCAGCACTGATGGACACTGATAGGCAGCACTGATGGGAAATTATAGGCAGCACTGATGGGAAATGATGATAGGCAGCACTGATGGACACTGATAGGCAGCACTGATGGGAAATGATAGGCAGCACTGATGGACACTGATAGGCAGCACTGATGGACATTGATAGGCAGCACTGATGGGAAATGATAGGCAGCACTGATGGGAAGTGATAGGCAGCACTGATGGACACTGATAGGCAGCACTGATGGGAAATTATAGGCAGCACTGATGGGAAATGATAGGCAGCACTGATGGACACTGATAGACAGCACTGATGGGAAATGATAGGCAGCACTGATGGGAAGTGATAGGCAGCACTGATGGACACTGATAGGCAGCACTGATGGGAAATGATAGGCAGCACTGATGGACACTGATAGGCAGCACTGATGGACAATGATAGACAGCACTGATGGGAAATTATAGGCAGCACTGATGGGAAATGATAGGCAGCACTGATGGACACTGATAGGCAGCACTGATGGGAAATTATAGGCAGCACTGATGGGAAATGATAGGCAGCACTGATGGACACTGATAGACAGCACTGATGAGAAATGATAGGCAGCACTGATGGGAAATGATAGGCAGCACTGATGGGAAGTGATAGGCAGCACTGATGGGAAATGATAGGCAGCACTGATGGACACTGATAGGCAGCACTGATGGGAAATGATAGGCAGCACTGATAGGAAATGATAGGCAGCACTGATGGGAAGTGATAGGCAGCACTGATGGGAAATGATAGGCAGCACTGATGGGCACTGATAGGCAGCACTGATGGGAAATGATAGGCAGCACTGATGGGAAGTGATAGGCAGCACTGATGGGAAGTGATAGGCAGCACTGATGGGAAGTGATAGGCAGCACTGATGGGAAATGATAGGCAGCACTGATGGACACTGATAGGCAGCACTGATGGACAATGATAGACAGCACTGATGAGAAATGATAGGCAGCACTGATGGGAAATGATAGGCAGCACTGATGGGAAGTGATAGGCAGCACTGATGGACACTGATAGGCAGCACTGATGGGAAATTATAGGCAGCACTGATGGGAAATGATAGGCAGCACTGATGGACACTGATAGACAGCACTGATGGGAAATGATAGGCAGCACTGATGGGAAGTGATAGGCAGCACTGATGGACACTGATAGGCAGCACTGATGGGAAATGATAGGCAGCACTGATGGACACTGATAGGCAGCACTGATGGACAATGATAGACAGCACTGATGAGAAATGATAGGCAGCACTGATGGGAAATGATAGGCAGCACTGATGGACACTGATAGGCAGCACTGATGGGAAATGATAGGCAGCACTGATAGGAAATGATAGGCAGCACTGATGGGAAGTGATAGGCAGCACTGATGGGAAATGATAGGCAGCACTGATGGGCACTGATAGGCAGCACTGATGGGAAATGATAGGCAGCACTGATGGGAAATGATAGGCAGCACTGATGGGAAGTGATAGGCAGCACTGATGGGAAATGATAGGCAGCACTGATGGGAAATGATAGGCAGCACTGATGGACACTGATAGGCAGCACTGATGGACAATGATAGACAGCACTGATGAGAAATGATAGGCAGCACTGATGGGAAATGATAGGCAGCACTGATGGGAAGTGATAGGCAGCACTGATGGGAAATGATGATAGGCAGCACTGATGGGCACTGATAGGCAGCACTGATGGAAAATTATAGGCAGCACTGATGGGAAATGATAGGCAGCACTGATGGACACTGATAGGCAGCACTGATGGACACTGATAGACAGCACTGATAGGAAATGATAGGCAGCACTGATGGGAAATGATAGGCAGCACTGATGGACACTGATAGGCAGCACTGATGGACACTGATAGGCAGCACTAATGGACATTGATAGGCAGCACTGATAGACAGGACTGATAGACATTGGTAGGCAGCACTGATGGGAAATGATGATAGGCAGCACTGATGGGAAATGATGATAGGCAGCACTGATGGACACTGATAGGCAGCACTGATGGGAAATGATAGGCAGTACTGATGGGAAATGATGATAGGCAGCACTGATGGGAAATTATAGGCAGCACTGATGGGAAATGATAGGCAGCACTGATGGACACTGATAGGCAGCACTGATGGACACTGATAGACAGCACTGATAGGAAATGATAGGCAGCACTGATGGGAAATGATAGGCAGCACTGATGGGAAATGATAGGCAGCACTGATGGACACTGATAGGCAGCACTGATGGACACTGATAGACAGCACTGATGGGAAATGATGATAGGCAGCACTGATGGGAAATGATAGGCAGCACTGATGGGAAGTGATAGGCAGCACTGATGGACACTGATAGGCAGCACTGATGGGAAATTATAGGCAGCACTGATGGGAAATGATAGGCAGCACTGATGGACACTGATAGGCAGCACTGATGGACATTGATAGGCAGCACTGATGGACACTGATAGACAGCACTGATGGGAAATGATAGGCAGCACTGATGGGAAATGATGATAGGCAGCACTGATGGACACTGATAGGCAGCACTGATGGGAAATGATAGGCAGCACTGATGGACACTGATAGGCAGCACTGATGGACGTTGAAAGGCAGCACTGATGGGCACTGATTGACGAGCACTGATATGTGGCACTAATAATCAGGGCACTGATATCATTGTAAACTTCTCCTGTCAGAATTGCCAGTTACCGGCTCTCTCCTCTCATTGTGACAACATGTGAAGAAAGGAAAGCCGATAACCAGCAAGTTTTTTGATTGGACACAGCTGATCGCGTGGTAACGTGTGATTGTCCCTTTACCGCGATCTGTGGTTGAGAAGAGGTTCATCTGTTTTTGTTCTGGTTCTTCCCCTCATCATAAAACCTTTCTATTTTCATTACATACCCTATTATAGACCCAGTGACATCACCACTGGGTCTCTGTGATTCTCTATGCAATGCAGGCAGATCGTGGCTGGTGGGAGGGGTGGCAGGGTGTTGTACATAGCGTCACAGAGAGCTCTCAGCCCTGATACAAGCAGTGGGAGGAGTTATGCAAATATAGAAAACGCCTTGATGGACAGGTGTCAGTCTGGAGGAGCGGGCGTTCTTAGGCAGGCAGTATTTGCATGCACATGTGCCATCAAATGCTGCCACTGTGCCAAACGCTGCCAGTGTGCCCATCAAATGCTGCCAGTGTGCCCTTGAATGCCCCCAGTGTGGCCCCCACCCGCTCGCCGTCTGCCTGGCACTTACCCTGTCTTGGTGGGGCAGCGGGTGACGGCGACGAGCGGGGTCCTCCATGCGTCTCCTGCTGTCCTCATCTCCCGTCCTCTCCTCCTGATAGGCGTCCAATAGCGGCGCCTGTCGTTTCAGCCAATCAGGTGACAGGTAACAGACCCGATCACCTGTTTGACGGAGAGGCGGTTTAGTATTAGGAAAGCAGCGGCCTTAGATAGATTCCTGCAATGCATGAATCCATCCGTTGGTGAGAAAAATATGCCGCCATCGCTATCCTCCTCCTGAAAATAAGGGCGCAAAGTTGGGCCGGGTTGGGGTTCCCGGTGGCGACGACGGCGGATCGGTCCTGAGTTCTGTGTATGGCGGTTTGTAGTCTCTGCCAGGGGGCTCTCAAGACAGGGTGACAACACAGGAGCACAATTGGGAGACGGTGCCAGAGTGTTGTCACCCTATAACAGGAAGTGCCCGAGCAAGGACCTCCATGGCGGGATCGCCAGGGATTTTTTTTTTTTTTTAATGAAAGCTGCAGATTTAAATAAAGATTGAAATTGACTTTTAAAGGACATTTAAGTGAATTACGGTTTGAGGCATAAATGGCGCGGTGGCGGGCGGACCACACACACACACAGCGAGCGACCACGGCGTCACCTGTTCCACTTACGCGTGTCGTCCTCTTCTCTTTGTTCCCGGGGAACGGTCTCCCTCCTCCCCCCCCTCCCCTCTCCTCCCTTCTTTGTGACATGAAGACAGATGACACCAGCAGCTGTGACATGATCTCGTCAGCGCCTTCCAACTCCAATTAGCAGATACAAAGTGCCCGGCTCGTCGTGTGCCTCCCCGATCCGATCGTCTCACCTCCCCGGCAGCCAAGGAGTGAGGGGGCGGCTTAACCCCCCCCCCTCGACTGACCCCGCCAGGCAGAGGACGGAGCCCGGAGGCCAAGGGTCAGGTTCAGGTGAGTCGGGGGGCGCCAAAGTGGGCATGGTGGCGAAACGTATAAAAATGCTCCGACTTACGACGGCCGCGAACGCCAAATTTACATCTTCATGTACACTTCGCGATTTGGAATCGGAGGCGCAAGAGCGTCGCAGTTCCAAATTGCGTGGCAATCAGAGCACAACGCGTCACATGTGTTTGGGTGCCATTATCCTTCAATGGCGCCCTAAACGCGGTGCGATTCTGGCGCGACTGTAGTGCGACAGGATCGCGTGACAATCGCGGCAAACCGCGCCTTTAGAAATCGCGTGAAACTTCTTTTTGGCGACAAACGCTCATAAGGCAGCCCTTTCAATTTTCACGCAGCATTGCGGCAGGTGTTTTTTTTTTAGGGGGGGCGGCAAACAACCACCCCTCTGTTGTCTTACCCCATCTAGGTGGCGGGCTGCAGACAGCAGCTCCAGTGTCCTCTAGCATGGCAAGCAGCGGCTCCAGTGTGCTCCAGTGTGGCGGGTGGTGAGCGTGGGCAATGGCTCCAGTGTCCTCCAGCGTGGCCGGCTGCAGGCAGCCACTCCGATGTCCTCCAGCATGGCAGGCAGTGGGCTGCGGCTCCGGTGTGCTCCAGCGTGGCAGGTTGCAGGCAGTGGCTCTGGTGTCCTCCAGAGTGGGAGGCGGGCAGGCTGCAGCTAGCGGCTCCAGTGTGCTCCAGTGTGGTGGGCGGCGGGCTGCGGTCAGTGGCTTCAGTGTGCTCCAGCGTGGCGGGGGGGGGCGAGCGGCGGACTGCGGGCAGTGGCTCCGATGTCCTTTAGCGTGGCAGGCTGCAGCTCAAGTGTGCTCCAGCGTGGCAGGCTGCAGGCAGTGGCTCTGGTGTCCTCCAGCATGGCAGGCGGCGGGCATTGGCTCCAGTGTGCTCAAGCGTGGTGAGCGGCGGGCTGCAGGCATCAGCTTCAGTGTGCTCTAGCGTGGAGAATGGCGAGCGACGGGCTGCGGGGAGTGGCTCTGATGTCCTTCAGTGTGGCAGGCAGCAGGCTGCGGCTCAAGTGTGCTCCAACGTGGCGAGCTGCAGGCAGTGGCTCCGGTGTCCTCCAGCGTGGCGGGCGGCGGGCAGTGGCTCTGATGTCCTTCAGCGTGGCAGGCTGCGGCTCAAGTGTGCTCTAGCATGGCGGGCTGCAGGCAGTGGCTCTGGTGTCCTCCAGCATGGCGGGCGGCGGGCATTGGCTCTGATGTCCTTCAGTGTGGCAGGCTGCGGCTCAAGTGTGCTCTAGCATGGCGGGCTGCAGGCAGTGGCTTCGGTGTCCTCCAGCGTGGCGGGCGGCGGGCATTGGCTCTGATGTCCTTCAGCGTGGCAGGCTGCGGCTCAAGTGTGCTCTAGCATGGCGGGCTGCAGGCAGTGGCTTCGGTGTCCTCCAGCATGGCGGGCGGCGGGCAGCAGCTCTGATGTCCTTCAGCGTGGCAGGCTGCGGATCAAGTGTGCTCTTGCATGGCGGGCTGCAGGCAGTGGCTCCGGTGTCCTCCAGCATGGCGGGCGGCGGGCAGCAGCTCTGATGTCCTTCAGTGTGGCAGGCTGCGGCTCAAGTGTGCTCTAGGTGTCCTCCAGCGTGGCAGGCAGCGGGCAGTGGCTCCAGTGTCCTATCTTCCAGCGGCTTCCTCCATGGCTTCGGCCTCTCTCCTCCTAGGCGCTAAGCGTCCAATAGGATCACCCGACGTTTTGGCCAATCGGGAAACTGGTCCCACAACCTTCCTGATTGACAGGGAGAAGATTTAGTGTGAAAATAGCGAAAATTCATTCACTATTGTCACACAGCCGGGTGGGAGCTCTGCGCCCCAAGCCCACCCTTTTTTGAAGCCTATAAAAGCTTTTGGCTCTAATCACGTGCTTCAAAAAAACAACCCCCCTGCATTGGAATCCATAGTCCGGCGCCCTGTATGAGGATCAGGGGGCCGGACGCATGGACAGGGGGGGCGGCGCATGGACAGGGGGGGCGGCGCCCATGCGCCCCCCCAATGGACGGGCTGCCACTGGCGGGAACACTCACTCATGTGAACAGGCCCTAAGCGTTCCCGAAACGCGTGAAAAATGCGCGACAGGCTTGTAGTCCCTGCACTACCTTGGTCCGACTTTGATGCGACTTGAGGTCCATAGACCTCAGTATTACACAGGCATCGCCTCAAGTCGAAGTCGCGTCAAAGTCGCATCAAAAGCCGCACGGCTTTCAGGACATAGAAGTGTGAAAGGGGCCTTAATAACTGTGTAAAAAACGCACAAAAAACGTCATGAGCTACTTTGATGCGTTCTTTCCACGTAGGGCAGCTCATTGAAACGAATGGACTGCACTCTGCGTGTCACACGAAAGCGCGCACAAAAAAAAGAAAAAAAATTGTGTTTGCGAAACGCGTAAAAAAACCTTACAGTAAACATGAAATATGAACAAAGCATATCCCTCTGTAGTGTGTACTTGTCTCAATCCAGAGCACTGAGTGACATTTCTGTCTGCTGCCTCCTTCCTCTGCTATCAGTCACTTCCGACACGTTTTCCTGACACCAAGAGAAAAATGGTGGCAGTGGGAGTCAGCTCCAGCACACAGCCTGTGATTGACAGCCTCAGCTCTGTGTACTGTGTGATAGGGGGGTGTGTCCCTTTCCCTCCAATCAGCTCTCACTGAGCTCTGTAGAGTGTAACTTCACCTCCCAGCCCCCCTGCTTTCTGAAAGCTCAGACAAGCTGTATAAATTCTGCACTTTGGAAACGAAGTCCTGATGCGTTCCAGATGCTTTTCTGCATGCCATTTTTTTTATGCGTTTTTGGTGCGTTTTTGATGCAGTCCAGTGCATCCCCCCCCTTTGCCAGTTCACACCTGATGCAGTTCCGTGCGCTTTTTTTTCTGCACAAAATGCATGCAGTGTTTTCCATGTATTCCAATGGCTCCAGTTCACACAATGCAGTCCGTTTCTGGTCAGTTTCTGCACATGTAAAGACATGTGCGTTCCAGTGCGTTTTTGATGCGTTTTCCAGCGTTCCAGAACAGTGCAGGAAAAATGCAGCATATTCTACTATAAAACGCATCACAAACGCACCAAAACGCATGAAAACCCCCGAAAACGCATCAAAAACACACCAATGCACATCAAACCGGCGCCCAAAAACGCACATGCAGAAAAGCATCTGGAACGCCTCTGGACTGCGTTTCTTTGATGTGAACCAGCCCTAAATAAGGACATGAGTGTTCCAGTGCGTTTCAATGCGTTTCCAGTGCGTGTTTTATGTGTTTTACAGCATTCCAGTACAGTCCAGTGCAGGAAAAATGCAGCGTGCCAGAACTCCCTGGTGTGATCTATGCCATTGAGAACCATATAACCTACTTTCCATGTGTTTTTGATGCAGAAAAAAAAAACCGCACTGGACTGCATTTGGTGTGAACTGGCCATAAGGATATGTGTGTTCCGGTGCGTTTTTTATGCGTTTTACGCAGTTTGGACTGCATCTGGTGTGAACTGGCCCTTAAGGTTAAAAAAAAAAGAGGGGGGAAAAATGCACCAATAACGCATCAAAAACGCATGAAAAATTGCACGCGTCAAAACCACGCCAAAAACGCACATGCGGAAAAGCATCTGGACTGCGTTTCTATGATGTGAACTGGCCCTAAATAAGGACATGCGTGTTCTAGTGCGTTCCGGTGCGTTTCCAGTGCGTGTTTGATGTGTTTTACAGCGTTCCAGTACAGTCCAGTGCAGGAAAAATGCAGCGTGCTTTTTTTTTTCTGGAATTGGAACGCGCTGGTTTGAACTATGCCATTGAAAACCATATAACCTAATTTCCATGCGTTTTTGATGCAGAAAAAAAACGCACTGGACTGCATTTGGTGTGAACTGGCCCTTAAGGTTAAAAAAAAAAGGGGGGGGGGAAATGCACTGGACTGCATGAAAAACGCACTAAAACGCATCAAAACTGCGCCCAAAAACGCACATGCAGAAAAGCATCTGGACTGCGCTTCTATGATGTGAACTGGCCCTAAATAAGGACAAATGCGCCTTCCAGTACGTTTCCAGTGCGTGTTTGATGTGTTTTTTTACAGCCTTCCAGTACAGTCCAGTGCAGGAAAAACGCAGCGTGCTTTTTTTTTTTTTTCTGGAATCGGAACGCCCCGGTGTGAACTACGCCATTGAAAACCCATATAAACCTACTTTCCAATGCGTGTTTTGTCAGAAGTGACGGGAAGTGAGGGCTGAACCCTAATCTGATTTCAGGGATGTCCTAATCCCGGATTATCAAGCACCTGATGTCTCCATAAAGAGAACCTGTCACCTGCCCAACGCTACCAACCGGGGGTTGGGGGGAAAGGAGTTCCCAGAAAAGAGGGAGCAACGCAAGAGAAGTCTTAATAATTGTAATATTCCGATGGGGCATTTTTACATCGTTACATAGTAGGTGAGGTCGAAAAAAAAGACACAAGTCCATCAAGTCCAACATTTTGTTTCTTTTTTTTTTTTTTGTATGTTTCGTTTCTACGACGCTTCAAGGAGACCTCCTCTTTTTCTTGTCGCGGTCCCTATTGGCAGGAGTCCCTCTTTAACCCTTCCGTCCCCAGCTGGCCATGGAGCAGAGGGATCTTGGAGCTGATGGATTAGACAGCAGAATTGCGTTGACAGCTCTGGAGGCTGCTGAGATCCAGGCAGGAGAAGAAGGAGGAGCGGGATGGGAGGGGTGGAGGTTGGGTTGTCATTGGTGCTGTGGATTCAGGGAGTGATCCTGGGCTGTCTCTCTGCCTTTACGAGCTCCTGGCATGCAGTAGTTTGTTTTTCCCTGCTTCCAGTTAAGAGACAGAGAGCTTGGTCTGCACACTGTACTACCACTACGGAATTACTCAACTCCAAGGAGCCCAGGAATCTGGGGCAAAGGGCCACCCCCCCCCCCCCCAACACTCCCCCCCCCCCCCTTTTTTTTTGTCCCCTTCGTCGGATGAGGAAACTAACCCAACTCATCAGCGCCTTGGAAAAAAAAAAAGAGAACAAGGTAAGCTCCATTTCTCTTTTTTTATTTTTTTACCCATCGTGCTGTTTTTGGATTGTATATGGCGAGAGAAAGCGGCAACTTAGATTGCCAGCTCTATGGTTCAGTGCCCAGGTCTGAGTTGTGTTGTGCCGGACTGGTCTGGCATTGTTTGGAGAAGTTTTTGTGCTGAGCAACAAAGGATAAGCGGCGGCGGCGGGGGGGGGGGTTTGTTGTTGGCCGAGTATTCATAAAGTCCACTGCGGGTTTACGGACCCCCCGCCGCCTTTCCATTGTGCACCGTCAGCTGTCAGTGACAAGTCTCCGGCTGTGGCGGCGGCAAACCCTGGTAGTGTCATGTTTGTTTGGGACTGCAAGGTAGCTCGTGGAAACGACCCGGCTTGGCCCCCCTACGCTACTTGTCATTGACGCTAGAGAATATCTGGACCCTTTCTATTCTGGAATTGAAGACTGGGCATCTTGGTGGGGTTGGGTACCTTTTGGCGATACTTGTCATTGACTCTAGAGAATATCAAATCTTTCCATTCTGGAATCGAAACCTGGGCACCTTGGCCGTATTGGCCACTTTGGCGGTACTTGTGATTGACCACAGAGAATATCCCATCTTTCAATTCTGGAATCGAAACCCGGGCACCTTGGTGGGTTGGGCACCTTGGCTTTACTTGTCATTAACTCTAGTGAATTTCTGACCCTTTCAATTCTGGAATTGAAACCTGGGCACCTTGGTGGCGTTGGGCTCCTTGGTGCTACTTGTCATTGACTCTGTGAATTTCTGACCCTTTCCATTCTGGAATTGAACCTGGGCACCTTGGTGCTACTTGTCATTGACTCTAGAGAATATCCCACCTTTCAATTCTGGAATCAAAACCTGGGCACCTTGGTGGCGTTGGGCACCTTGGTGCTACTTGTCATTGACTCTAGAGAATATCCCACCTTTCAATTCTGGAATCAAAACCTGGGCACCTTGGTGACGTTGGGCTCTTTGGTGCTATTTGTTATTGACCCTAGAGAATACCCGACCCTTTCAATTCAGGTGAGGTTGGGCAGCTTGGCTTTAGTGGTCATTGACTTTAGAGATCATGCAACCCTTCAAATCTGGAAACAAAGTCTGGGCACCTTGGTGGGGTTTAACACCTTGGTGCTACTTGTCATTGACCCTAGAGAATATCTGACCATTTCAATTCCGGAATCAAAGCCTGTTCAGCTTGGTGGGGTTGGCATCTTGGCTTTAGTTGTCATTGACTCTAGAGATCAGTCAACCTTTCAATTCTGGAGTCGAAGCCTGGGCACCTTGGCATTACTTGTCACTGACTTTAGAGAATATCCAACCTTTTAATTCTGGAATCGAAAACCTGGGCACCTTGGATTTAGTTCTCATTGACTCTAGAGATCATCCAACCTTTTGATTCTGGAATCGAAGCCTGGGAAACTTAGTGAGGTTGGACACCTTGACGTTAATTGACCCTAGAAAATATCTGACCCTTTTCAGTTCCAGAATTGAAGCCTGGGTTATTTTGGAGGGGTAGGCTAGTGACTGATGCTAGAAAATACCCAACCTTTCTACTGTGGAATCACAGCCTGGGCACTGGTTGGCCAATGGGCTCTCCAAAAAAAACAAAAACATACCAGTTATCACTGCCAGCTAGAGTCGGGATTTAAGCAGTTAAAAAAATTCTAAGCATTACTGTACACATTCCCTTTTGCTAAGTCACCGGAGTTATGGACTACTCAGTTATAATTATGTGTTTATTATTCTTTTTTTTTGTTGATGTTGTTTTTGCTTTCTAGGTTAACATATTTTTTTTTTATTATTGTTCTTTGCTTTGTGTTGTCTTGCCCCCTCAGTTATTATTTTTGATTGGTGCTCTTATGCTTTCTCAGTTAATATTTTATTTTTCTTTGCTTTGTTCCGTCATTGCCTCTCGGTTATTGTTTTTGATTTTTTTTTTTTCTTGCTTGCTCAGTTCTTCTTATATTTATTGTTCCTCTTCGGTTTGTGTTGTCTTGCCTGCTCAGTTATTTTTTTATCATTTTTTTTTTTTTTGTTATTGCCTGCTCAGTTATTTTTATCATTTACATTTTTTTTTTTCTTTTGGTTTGCCTTACCCCCGAATCTGCTTAATCGGAGTTATCACCGAGGCAGATTAACCCCTTCCCTACCTTGGCTATAGATAGATTGTTTCTATAAAAATCCCTGGAGATGAGTCGCAAACGGCCAGCGCCGCTTGGCGGTTTGTGTATACGTACCGTGAACAGGGGTTTATGATACAGATGATTGTGTGCTGATGCCGAGCCAACGTCGAGCTGCTTATCTGCCACTTTGCACCGAGTAATAACTTACACGGCACAAAGCAGAGTCTCGCAGACTAAGCAACGACTGTTTTTTTTTTGCGCAGGACAAAGAGATCAATTTTTATCATATTAAGGTTGCTTGTTCCTCCGCTTAGCAGAATAAAGGCTCGCCTATGTAGATGCTTTTCTTCTCTTAGCTCAGTATATTCCTAGTCCTTGGCTTGCTGGAGCTGAGTACGGATTGCACCCAATGTTGGCCGTGCATAGAAGCATTTAAAGGGACAACTCGGACAGGCCCCAAATTTTGGCAGAGGCACCGTGTACGTCTGTCAAAGCCGGGCAGATGCTTTGAGGATTACGGTGACTGATGGGCTGATGGATTTCTGACGTCATAAGTGTATTCGCGGTTATTCTGGTGATGCGGTGATTGCCAAGACATCGGCATGACACAATAAAAATTAAATGTGATCAATACATTAAATAGAACTTAAAGGGTCTTCGAGTGGTCAACCAACACATTGACTCCTTTGCATCCATGACACGTGACCCTAGTTGGCCGGTCTCTGGGGTAGTCCCAATTTTTTTTAGTTCTCTGGAAATGTTTTTGAATGATCCTTGATTTTCCTACCTGACCAAATGTCTCTTCCTCTGCTGGCGTTTTTTTTTACGTAAATATTGGTGGGAATGGTGTCAAAGTGGCGCCAAAGGTTGGCACATGAAGCCAAACAGCAAATTTTAAGCAACATAAAATTTACGTAAATTTTTAGTGATTTGCAGTGTTGGATCGGGAAAGCAGATAGATGGGTCACTGCCAATGGTTTCCAATTGTTTTGAGATTGCTTGTGCCCATCGCCGCCACCCCCCCCCCCCTGTCAAAGTGGCGCCATTGGTTGGCACATAGGACCAAACAACAAATTTCGGGTAACACATTTACGTAAATTTTTGGTGATTTGCAGTGTTGGATCGCTAAAGCAGATAGATGGGTCAAGCCAGCCAATGGTTCTGATTGTTTTGTGATTTCTTGTTGCTTGTTCCCATCTATCCCCATCATTTTTTGAGATCGAAAGCTGCTTAAAAGCGATTGCGTCAACGTGGACATAAAGTGTACTTTAGGCAAATTCTCATCTTGAGTTATTACCGTAAAATTAGCCTGGATTTCAGGGATATGCAATTAGCGGACCTCCAGCTGTTGCAGAACTACAAGTCCCATGAGGCATAGCAAGACTCTGACAGCCACAAGCATGACACCCAGAAGCAGAGGCATGATGGGACTTGTAGTTTTGCAACAGCTGGAGGTCCGCTAATTGCATATCCCTGCTGTATGTGATGCTCACTCACAGCCGTGTCATATATTCATCAATGTATTTCATATACCAAGATTGTAGGTGCTCCCTCTAGTGGCTCCCTGTGTGTCAGACAGGGCAGTCAGTACCAGTGCTGAATGATTCCTGTAAGAATTTTAGGATTATCTCCTTGGAGAGCAGTGAAAGTCTATGGACAGGGCTCTGAAAACGTGGGTGTGCACTAAGGAAGAGGAGCGGAAGCAGAGTCTCTTTATGCAATAAGCATGCATGGCTGACCTCATGTAAATATATAATTATAAGCTATACATAGACTCACGTCTTTTCACAGAATAACACGTGACTACATGCATATGTATGTCTCCAGATCAGCCTTTCTCAACCTTTTTTTCAAGGAACCCTTGAAATAATTTTCAAGTCTCAGGGAACCCCTGGTGAGATTAGTCCATTGGGGGTCATTGGGAAAATATGATGGTAAGTGGGAAGAACAGTGGTGGGACAAGGTCATCCAGCGCCCAGGGTAAAGATGCCAAACCCCTCCCCTTTCCCTTAGGGTGAGGGTCAAGACGCCCCCATCCCTGTAATAAACAATTCATTGCACCCAGGAAAGCCGCCCCTCCTGCCCATCCCTTGTTCCGGCCCTGGGGAAAAATGCACCCTTTACAAGCTGGCCAAAATAACACCCTTACAGTCATAACGCTGGCTCTGCCAACAGGCATTGGACCTGGAACTATGAAGGCGCCACCAGATGGGAGGTTAGTTAGCGAGAACTCAAGGAACCCCTAGCCAACACTGGAGGAACCCTAGGATTCTACAGAATCATGGTTAGGATTGGCTCCACTGGGTATAAAGAGACACCAGATAAGAGCCAATCATTAGGCCACCAACATATGGCATGCACATGTATAATAATCATTAAAAAAAAGTAAAGAGGACATGTCAACGATGGTTCTGCCAAGAGGCATTGGACCTGGAACTATGCAGGTACCACCAGATAGGAGGTTAGTTAGCCAGAACTCAAGGAAACCCTAGCCACCACTGGAGGAAACCCTATGATTCCACAGAATCCTGGTTAGGATTGGCTCCTCTAGGTATAAAGGGACACCAGATAAGAGCCAATCATTAGGCCACCAGCATATGGCATGCACATGTATAATAATCATTAAAAAAGGAAAGAGGACCTGTCAACGGTGGCTCTACCAAGAGGCGTTGAACCTGAAACTATGCAGGCACCACCAGATAGGAGGTTAGTTAGCCAGAACTCAAGGAACCCCTAGCCAACACTGGAGGAACTGTGGGATTCCACAGAATCCTGGTTAGGATTGGCTCCTCTAGGTATAAAGAGACACCAAATATGAGCCAATCATTAGGCCACCAGCATATAACGTGCACATGTATAATAATAATAAAAAAAAAGTAAAGAGGACCTGTCAACGGTGGCTCTGCCAAGAGGCATTGGACCTGAAACTATGCAGGCACCACCAGATAGGAGGTTAGTTAGCCAGAACTCAAGGAACCCCTAGCCACCACTGGAGGAAACCCTAGGATTCCACAGAATCCTGGTTAGGATTGGCTCCTCTAGGTATAAAGAGACACCAAATATGAGCAAAGCATTAGGCCGCCAACGTATGACATGCACATGTATAATAATAATTAAAAAAAAGTAAAGAGGACCTGTCAACGGTGGCTCTGCCAAGAGGCATTGGACCTGGAACTATGCAGGCACAACCACACAGGAGGTTAGTTAGCCAGAACTCAAGGAACCCCTAGCCAACACTGGAGGAACCCTAGGATTCCACAGAATCCTGGTTAGGATTGGCACCTCTAGATATAAAGAGACACCAGATAAGAGCCAATCATTAGGCCACCAGCGTATGGTGTGCACATGTAAAATAATCATTAAAAAAAGGTAAAGAGGAACTGTCAATGGTTTAAACCATCCAGGCAAACCTAGCCACCACCACCATGTTTCTTTGGTACTGATTCTGTGCACCCCCTGGAGCCTTCATACTCCGGATTGCATAAATCTGCATTGGGACCCCCCCAAGAACACCCCACCAAGCATTGGGGGGGCTCAGCTAGTTCCTGAGAGGCTTCTGAACTATACCTAGCATGGGTGTCTTAATGCCAACATTTGGTACCGCTTACAGCTCTGTGGTGCCAGTGTGCCAATGGTGGCGCTATTGCATTTAAAAAATATGTGATTTTTTATGCTTGTTTTGTATCTAGGCTTGCAATGTGAATTTTAAAGACGTGTTTTGCACTCGCTAAGTTTTTAAAGAAAAACACATTCCTGAATTTTTAACGTAATTTCCATCGCCGCCATTTTTGTTTTTCAATACCGTACATTACTGTTTGTGTACTGCATATGTTGCTGGAAAAAGTGCCTTCAGCGTTGGAAAATGTGGTGATGAGAATGGCTGCATTGAGAAAAAATCGTGCGTAACCTGTCATGTGTCGGGTTTGAAACGCCTAAGGTTAGTTTGGTGGGCGAAAAAAAATTAAAAGAATGAAAGACTTTCAATCTGGTCATTTTCTGCAGAAAAAGTCTGCGTATAGTGTATACTCTATGTAGACTTAGGGTGGTTTCACATTGCCGAGGTGCGACCAAACCACGTTTTTTTTGTACTCGCGCTTTACCATAGACTTCTATTAGAAGAGTGCATTTTTTGGTGCATTTTCTGAAAGTGCAGCATGCGGTTAGGTTCAGATCTTTGCATGCCAGGAACGTGCACAAAGTTGCATGCTTACCCAACACTCTCTCCTTTAGCAGATGCATGAAGGCGCCATTCATTTTTAACGGCACCCCCATGCATCTGCAAAACGTGCGTTTTTTGTACGCACCAAAACCTCATGGTGATTGGATGCAGGGTTTTGTTTTTTTTAAAAAGAGAGGGACTTCTCTCTCATGTTTTTGGTACGTAGGGAAGCCTATTGGAATGTATATGCTGAAAACGCTCAGAACGCTGAAAACGCGCAAGAAATGCGTGCGCTCTCTGTTGCACCTGTTAAGTTTGAACCAAGCCTTAGGGTTGTGTGGGTGGGTCCGGTTGGTCAGTTCTAGGTCAGAGTGGGCGGAGTTGAGGACAGCGAGCTGCGCGCTCCCACTGAGTGTTGCGGCGGTGCTGTTGCCGCTGGCAACCCACGCTGCGCCACTGCCACGCGCTTCACATTTATCATCCAGTCGATGTGCAATTCAATCAAAATACTCGAATCTGCAAACACTCAAATTGCGTAAATTCCCTTCTGATCAATCTACTTAATTGACCTAACTTTGATTGGACGCAATCAAACGAGGTCGCTTAGCCAGTGTGGAAAGGTATCAACCGTTTTGCATTGATAGGCAGCATCGAGATACTTCATGAACACAAACAAAAACAGCAGAAAGAAGGCGCCTGGGTCATGAACACGATCATATTTCAATCGATCAGATTATTATGAGGCTACATGGTGGAAACAGAAATGCGATCGATAACTTGCTATCGTAAGTTACGGCCATATCTTGACTACGGATCGAAATCAACCATTCTCTGTTGAGGGGGCGATCAGACTTAAAAATTCTATCGTTCGCCATTGTTTTACTTGGTGACAAACTGACCCCCAAACCATCTGGACATGAAAAACAACCTAGCCTGAGATAAATCGCTCAACGGTCAGATGATGTGCTCTCGCCGCCGGATTCTATCTGAAAAATAAATCAGCCTTTGATCCAACACCCTTCCAGAGTCATCATGTGACCTCCTTGCAGTGACAACCTTTTGGCAAACGGCTTCGAAAGTCGAACGCAATATTGAAAAAAAAAATGGTGGGAGGGGAGTGACCTATCAACAGCAGGATTACCGATGATGTTCATTATTTGTTCTATAAAAAAAAAAATTAAAAAAAAACATGGCGGGATGCGTGAAAACACTCGCTTGCAACAAAATTGCTGAACTGTATATCACACTTTCTAATCTGACTTAATTGGAACCTGCAAAGCCAAAGCTGTAGATTTGGGTTGGCGTGTACCAGGCTTAGTAACGACTCCAAGAACTGAATCCTAAATTAGATCAAAGGTTTCAATTAAAAAAAGCGCCTTTGCTGTGCGCTAACCGAACGCTTAAACCCAATTACTAAAATCTCATGGAAGCTTCAACATCTTTTCATTCTTCCAAAATTTGTTCTCAATCTTCTATGTCTGGAGCTTCCAATTAAACAGTCCCCAGTGATCTTGCCATGTTCAGGCACTTCCTGTTATGAGGGGACAACTGTCTCCTAATCTTGCATCTCCGTTGACACCTTGTCCTATGCACCCCTGGTGGGGACTACAAGTGGCCAAAGCATGGCATGGTTCACCATTGCAAAGGCTGAGACCACCAGAAGGTCATTTTTTTGGTCGAATGAAGATGTCACTGCGCGTCCATGGGCCGTATTCTTTTTTTCTTTTGGCTGCTCTGTTAAAGTCGCCAGGCAATGCGGAGGAATGACTGTGTCGCCCAGATTTCAGTTTACCCAGCTGTGGCCGGGCACTGATAAAAACTCCAGATCCTCTCAGAGTGCAGGCAGTGAGTCGTATAACAGCTGGCCGCTTTGAAGAAAAACATTGCCTGGCTGAGCCACTTATTTTCCTAGTATTGTTCGAGCTGTCAGAGGCCGGGGGGCCCGTATGGGGGACTCCTGGATAGTGCTGCACTCCTGACAGGCAATCTTTGTAAACTTAAGCCTCAGCTACACAGAGCAAGCTTGAGGGGTTGAACTGAGTTCATATCTTCTAAATGTCCCTCTGCTTTACAACTGTCCTCTTCTCTGGTCCCAAATCCTCCATCCTTCAATCCTCCACAACTGAACCTAAATCCTCCATCCTTACATCCTCCACAACTGTTCCTCTTCTGAATCTAAATCCTCTGTCCTTCCATTCTCCACAATCAAACTAAATCCTCCATAACTGTACTTCTTCTGAACCTAAATCCTCCATCCTTTCATTCTCCATAACTGTGCCTCTCTGCGCCCAAATCCTCCGTAATTCAATTCTGCACAACTGTCTTCTTCTGGACCCAAATCATGCATCCCCCTCTCTTCCATAACTGTCCCTCTTCTAGACCGGAATCCTCCGTAATTCTATTACAACTCAACAACTGACTTCTTCTCTGGACCCAAATCATCCATCCTACCATTCTCTACCTACTGTTCCTCTTCTGCACCCAAATCCTCCATAATTATATTTTCCACAACTGTCTTTCTCCGGGACACAAATCCCCCACCCCTCCCTCCTCCACAACTGTCCCTCTCCAGGACCCAAATCCTCTGTAATTCCATTCTCCACAATTGTCTTCTGGACCCAAATCCTGTATCCCCCTCTCCTCCATAACTGTTCCTCTTCTGGATTCAAATGCCTCCATCCCTCTCTCCTTCACAATTGTTCCTCTTCTGAACCTAAATCCTCTGTCCTTCCATTCTCCACAACTGTACTTCTTCTGAACCTAAATCCTCCATCCTTTCATTCTCCATAACTGTGCCTCTATGCACCCAAATATTCCGTAATTATATTCTCCACGACTGTCCCTCTCCAGGACCCAAATCCTCCGTAATTAATTTCTGCACAACTGTCTTCTTCTGGACCCAAATCATGCATCCCTCTCTCCTCCATAACTGTCCCTCTTCTAGACCGAAATCCTCCATAATTCCATTCTCAAAAACTGTCTTCTTCTCTGGACCCAAATCATCCATCCCACCATTCTCTATAACTGTTC
The DNA here is from genome assembly GCA_037952925.1 of Lithobates clamitans. Classification (NCBI taxonomy): domain Eukaryota; kingdom Metazoa; phylum Chordata; class Amphibia; order Anura; family Ranidae; genus Lithobates; species Lithobates clamitans. The sequence continues at coordinate 27,976 of JBBGZY010002204.1, forward strand.
CTCTTCTGCACCCAAATCCTCCATAATTATATTTTCCACAACTGTCTTTCTCCGGGACCCAAATCCCCCGCCTTTCCCTCCTCCACAACTGTCCCTCTCCAGGACCCAAATCCTCTGTAATTCCATTCTCCACAATTGTCTTCTGGACCCAAATCCTGTATCCCCCTCTCCTCCATAACTGTTCCTCTTCTGGATTCAAATGCCTCCATCCCTCTCTCCTTCACAATTGTTCCTCTTCTGAACCTGAATCCTCCGTTCTTCCATTCTCCATAACTGTTCCTCTTCTGCACCCAAATCCTCCATAATTCTATTCTCCACAACTGTCCCTTTTTTGGACCCAAATCCCTTCATCCCTCTCTCCTCCAAAACTGTCCTCTTCTAGACCCAAATCCTCTGACATTCCACTCTCCACAACTGTCCCTTTTCTGGACCCAAATCCTTCCATCCCTCTTTCCTCCTCAACTGTCCCTCTTCTAGGCCCAAATCCTCTGAAATTCCATTCTCCACAACTGTCCTCTTCTGGACCCAAATCCTCCAACCCTCTCTCCTCAACAAGTGAAATCAACAACTGTCCTTCTAATTCTCCATCTCAGTTCTTCAAAACTGTACCTTTTCTGGGTCCAAATTCACCATCCCTGTCTCCTCCACAACTGTCCCTCATCTGGGTCCTAATTCTTTATCCCTCCCTCATCCACAACATTCCCCCTTTTGTATCCAAATCCTGCATCCCTCTCTGCTCCATAACTGTCAGTCTTTTCTAACCATATCCATAATCCCTGTCTCCTCCCCATCTGTCCCTCTCCTGGACCTGGAGCTTCCATCTCTGTCCTCCACAACTATCCCTCTCTGGGTCCAAATCCCTCCATCACCATCTCCTCCTCAACTGTCTCTCTTCTAAACCAAAATCCTAGATCCCTCCATACTCCACTACTATCCCTCTTCTGGATTCAAGTTCACCCCCCCCTGCACAAGTGTCCCTATTCTGGACCCAAATTCCTCCATCGCTCTCTCCTCCACAAATTAATTCAAAAACTTTCTTTTGGTCCTAAATCCTTCATCTCTCAGTTCTTCACAACTGTTCCTTTTCTGGGCCCAAATCCTCAATCCCTCGCTCCTCCCCATCTGTCCCTTTCCTGGACACCGATCTTCCATCTCTCAGGTCTCCACAATTATCCCTCTCATGTACCCAAATCCTCCCATCCCTCTTTCCTGCTCAACTGTCCTGGACCCAAATTCACTCCATCCCTCTTTCCTCCACAAATGAAATCCTTCTGTTGGATCTGTCCATCCTCCCCTATTCATCCTCCACATGTGTAGCTCTTCTGGACCTAAATCCCTCCTTTTTCCACTTTTCTGGTCCCAAATCCTCCATCCCTCTCTCCTCCACCATCCCTCTTCTGGGCACAAATCTGTCCATTTCTCTCTCCTCAATTGTCCTTCTGGATCCAAATGAAATTTTCTCAGCTTTCTCTATTCTTTCGGTTTTTCAATCTTTCAAAACTATACCTATTATGTACCCAACACCTGAGTCCCTGTTTCCTCCCGAACTGTCCAAATACATTTATCCAAAACTGATATTCCATTACAGGCAGTTGCTGGCAGTCTCAATTATCTGCTTATATCTCTTAGAGGCCATACTTGCTTTTCACTGGATTATGTGAATCCACCTCCTACCTCTATGGTATCTCACTCTTCTTGATGAACTCTTCGTACCGTACAATGCATGGAAAATGGAGCAGGGAGAGGGTGGTTCTCTTGAAGTAGCCATGGTGGAGATGAAAACCCTACCAAGGAGCTCTCACTGATATAAGAGGCCTGTGGGTTAACTATTAGCTATGTAAGAACTGGCCACAGAGATCAACAGACTGGTAGACTTGCACTGAGAAAGAGGAACAGTACATTACAGCACAATCACAAGGTGGCATTAGGCCAGAAGCAAAGCCAACCTTTATAAGGATCAAAGGGGGCTGCCTCCGCCTTTCCATATTTTCATGGGTAATTCACATACACAAAGTGTTTAAAATATTACCAATCACCAATTAGTTCATTTTAAGCAGATCACTTTTGCATGTTGTATGGAAGACCACCATTGCATATTGTATGGCTTAAACTGGAAACCCACTTATTAAATGGCTCTTGATTTATCCGTTTTCCATCGGCCATGCTACGCAGCATCTTTGCGCGCATTGCAATTCACCGTCTGGTCCCCGGGGACTTCTTTTTATAAGAGAACAGGGGAAAGTCATCCAGTTCTTTGTAAGCCGGCGCTACATCTTCCTCTGGGAAGAAAAGCCAATAATCACATTAAAGCAGGTTAGAGAAGGTTCAGGAGCCATGACGTTGTTTCCCATTCCAATTTCACCGAAAGCGTCATCTGTAGGAAACTCGCATTACGCTGACCCCTATACGGTATTAGAAAAGCCATAAACCTTCCTCTATGGCATCCTTGTGTGTAGGGTCATCAGGTGCATATATGAAAAAAAAAAAATTTGCAAAGAAAAAATTACAAAATTTCACGGAAGCCAGGTGGAATCCATCTTGTCATCTAGTCCTGCTTTGATTTGTTGATGTGGGTCAACACCCTTTGCACTAAGCCCTTTACCCCTTAATGTTCATTGTATAAGCCAATGACCCAATTTACCAAACTGCAATAGCACTTAAGGAAACCTAACGTGCACTTTGGCTCTGTTTACACCATGCTGGTGTGACGGAGCAGGTGCCACGTGTAGGGCAGTCCATTAATTTCAATGGGCTGCCCCACGTGCAAGGGCAACGCGTTTCTGAGCATGTTGGGAATGAGTCCAGGTCAGGATAGCATTTTGGAGCGTCGCGTGTAGGGCAGTCCATTATATTCAATGGGTTGCCCCATGTGCAAGGGCAACGCATTTGTGTGCATGTTGGGAAAACATTTAGGTCAGGAAAGCATTCCTGTATGTCACGTGTAGGGCAGTCCATTCATTTCAATGGGCTGCCCTACGCGCAAGGGCAATGCGTTTCTGTGCATGGTAAGAAAGCATTCAGGTTTGGAACGTATTCCTGAGCATCACATGTAGGGCAGTCCAGTATATTCAATGGGTTGCACCATGTGCTAGGGCAACGCGTTTCTGTGCGCGTCGGTAAAACATTCAGGTCAGGAAAGCATTCCTGTATGTCATGTGTAGGGCAGTCCATTCATTTCAATGTGCTGCCCCACGCGCAAGGGCAACGCGTTTTTGTTCATGTTAGGAAAGCATACAGGTTTGGAAAGTATTCCTGAGCATCGCGTGTAGGGCAGTCCATTGGATTCAATGGGTTGCCCCATGTGCAAGGGCAATGCGTTTTTGTGCATGTCGGGAAAGCTTTCATATTGGGACTGCATTCCCACGCATCAAGTGTAGGGCAGTCCATTAATTTAAATGCGTTGCCCCACGTGCAAGGGCAACGCGTTTCTGTGCATGTCAGGAAAGCATTCATGTCGGGATTACATACCCAGGTATCACGTATAGGGCAATCCATTATACTCAATGGGCTGCCCTATGTGCAAGGGCAATGTGTTTCTGTGTATGTCGGGAATGAGTCCAGGACAGGAAAGCATTTTGGAGCGTCAGATGTAGGGCAGTCCATTATATTTACTGGGTTGCCCCAAGTGCAAGGGCAATGCGTTTCTGTGCATGTCGGGAAAACATTCAGGGTGAGACTGCATTCCCATGCAGCACGTGTAGGGCAGTCCATACATTTCTATGGGCTGCCCCACGTGCAAAGGCAATGCGTTTCTGTGCATGTCAGGAATGTGTCCAGGTCAGGAAAGCATTCCCGGGCGTCGCATGTAGTCAATTAATTTTGATGGGGTGCCCTACATGCAAGGACAATGCATTTCTGTGCATGTTAGGAAAGCATTCAGGCCAGGAAAGTATTCCTTAGCATCGTATGTAGGGCAATCTATTGTATTCAATGGGCTGCCCTATGTGCAAGGGCAACGCGTTTTTGTGCATGTCCAGAAAGCATTCAGGTCGGGATTGCATTACCACGCATCACGTGTAGGGCAGTCCATTGCTTTCAACGGTTTACCCCACGTGCAACGGCAAGGTGTTTCTGTGCATGCCAGGAAAGTGTGCAATTTTGCATGTGTTCCTAGGTGTGAACCTAGCCTTAGAGTGGACCTTTCAAATACAAGTTTGCATGAGAGCATTCCTGACATGTCACAATATGCAATGGCAGAATCATGTATTCAGAAATACCGCATTCGGCGACTTTGCTAAGGCTGAGAATATGGCATCAGCCAACTGCAGGGAGGAGGAAGCATTTCCCCATTCTCCTTTCCTTCAATGATCACTTATACCATACATTATAACTTTGTCGCAAAGTCACAAAGTCAGAGTCTGCAGCAGGGTCTGATCTGTGTCCGACATTTGTGAACACAGCTGGGCACCAGGATATACATGATTGTGTGAACTCTTAGTCAGCATCTCAGTGCAGGAAGTGGATGATGACCTGGATGTTGTCTGAACAAAGGTGGCTCCATACTTCTGGAGAGAAAAGCAGACAAAGGCAATGCTGGTGGGTACTGTGATCTCTGTGGAGATGGAGTCCAAAGTTTGGAACACATTTTAAAATCCTCATACTCCCTCTATCTTCTTTGAGTCCTTTACTTTTTGTGGGAACATGCTCGCAACTTGCAATAGAATTGCAGAGATTCATACTAGAGCGTCAGCTCTTGTGGACAGTTTTTCATCCATTGCTGTAATGCTCCAGTCCTCCCCACTCCTGCTTGGTAGTCACTTAATGATCTGAGAACCCCTGTTTTTTGACATACCGTAGAACAAAAAATCAAAAACACGCCCATTGCATCTCCAGAAGACCAGAAAATCCGTGAAGTGAAATGAATGATACCGTACGTTCCGCACCACTGTGGTCTGTAGCTTCAACGTGATTCACCAGATAGCTGTGCCGAAATCTCCTTCTAAGCTTTTCTTATCAGAGCTTAGCTCCAGAGGAATGGTGATCGGCAGAGCGAGACGCCAGCTCCTTGACCGTGAGTTAGGGCACCTGGAATCGCAGTCAGCTACTTTGGGATCTAGTGTCATCAAACATCAGTCAGACCACTCCATTGGATTAATGGATTATCTTGTATTGTTACATTTTCTGTACCTTAATCTTTGATGGGATTTTTTTCATTTTTGCAAGCTTGCTCTTCCATATTTTAATTTTTGTATTAAATATATATATCTGTAGATTAACCACCAGGGGGAGCTCTGTATGTCACTGCAATGACTCGGCTTCCTTGCTTTGCAAATACTGAAATAATAGCCATGTGGAGAGTGCATTGTCTTCAGTGAGTCAGATTACTAACAGACCTGCCCCGAGAAAAGGAGCAGTAAAGCAGAATCATTGTGTAGCAAAGCAGGACCTGAGTATGTAATAGGGGAATATAGCTCCTACCCTCTCTCGAAAATACAAAGGACAGTGCTACCAACCAGAGAACTGTTATGACACCCTCAGTCTCACCTGATTTGCACAGTCAATGTGGCAGCTGGTCTTCAGCAGAGCTCCTGATGGTGAAGATGGTGGTCCAAGTTTACGTTGTGGAAAACTGACATCAGGTCATAGCCCTCAGGATCGCCCCAGTAGAATAGAATGGAGAGGCTGTGGTGTGGAGGCTGTTCACAGAGCTGCAGGCATGAGAGTAGTCAGGCCCAAGCACTGGTCAAGGCAGGTGGCAGAATAGACAGGTTCGTACAGAGGTCAAGGCAGGCAGGAAGCAAAAGAGCAGTCAGGTCAATCCAGTTTGGCAACTAACACACAAGTATTACAGCTCTTTAGCTCTAACGGAGGTTGGTGCCTAAATATCCTTCCTGTCTAGAGGACATTCCCAGTGTATCTACCGAGAACTCTAGAAGTCCTGAAGGTACTAGAGATCCTAGAAATTCTGGTTATCCTGTGAGTACTAGAAATCCTAGGCGTTATGGAAATCCTGGAAGACCTGGCAGGAATCCTGGGAGTACTAGAGATCCTCCAGAGTTCTTGAAATCCTTGAAGACCTGGCAGGGATCCTGAAAGTACTTGAGATCCTAGGAGTTCTGTAAATCCTGGAAGACTCAACAGGGATCCTGTGAATACTGGAGACCCTAGAAATTTTAGAAATCCTGGAAGACCTGGCAGATATCCTGTGAGTCCTGGAGATCTTAGAAGTCTTGGAAATCCTGCAAGACCTGGCCGGCAGAGATACTTTTAGTACTGGAGATCTTAGATGTTCTTGGATATTCTGGCAGATTTGACATGGATCCTGTGAGCACTAGAGATGCTAGGGGTTGTAGAATTCCTGAAAATTTGTCAAAATCCTAAGAGTTCTGAAGATTCTAAAGTTCTGGATATCCTGGAAAACCAAGCAGGGATCCCATGAGAACTGGAGATCTAAGAGATCTGGAAATCCTTGAAGACCTGGCAGGGATCCTGCAATTACTAAAGAACCTAAATTTCTGGACATCCTGGAAGACTCAACAGGGATTCTTTGAATACTGGAGACCCTGGAAGCTTTGGAAATCCTGGAAGACCTGATAGGGATCCTGCAAGTATTAGAGATCCTAGGAGTTGTGTAAATCCTGAAAGACCTAGCAAAATCCTAAGAGTGCTGAAGATCCTAGCACTCTGGAAATCCTGGACAACCCAACAGGGATTCCAAGAGTACTGAAGATCCTAGGAGATCTGGAAATTCTAAAAGACCTGGCAGGGATCCTGAGAGTACAAAAGATCCTGGAGTTCTGGATATTCTGCAAAACCCAGCAGGGATCCTGTGAGTACTAGAGATCCTAGGACTTGTGGAAATCCCAGAAGACCTGGCAGGGATCCAAGGAGTGCTGAGGATCCTAGAGTTCTGCAAATCCTGGAAGACCCGGGAGGGATCCCATGGGTACTGGAGATCCTAGGAGATCTGGAAACTCTGGAAAACCGGACAGGGATCCTGGTAGTACTGTACCAGGAACACAGTGGTCCTTGATCCCCTATGCTCGAATTCAAAGTCGTTCAGGAAAAACCAATAACGGCGACCACTTGATTTTGCTAGCAGGGAACACAGTTGTATTAGATGAATGCTGAGAAAAAAATTAAAAGCATTTAATGAGTAGGTTGTGTCCCCGGAGTCATTTCAAACGCAAAATGTTCACATTTGACCGGAGCCTATTTTTCATTCAAAGTGTGTTCCACCAGCTTTGGCACGCCAAGTGTTGTAGAATGAAAATGAGCGGGATTTCAATTTTGTCAGTCGGGATTAAGGGACGGCACAGCATTGATGTCTCAGTTGTTGTGGGTTTTTTTTGTTGTTTTTATTTTTTGCCTTGTACCCGAGCAGAGGCTGCCATGAATTTTAAATGCACGCACGCGGAGCAGGGAAGAGGCAAAATGCACAATTTACATGCATTTGGTAGGATCATCGCGACAGTGAGCTGCTGGTGGTACGGCTTCTGAGCTGGGCCGCTGCCGAACGCCAGGTTCCCCGCTGCCGCTTTCCTGCCTTTTGTTTCATATCAAATACAGAGCCGTAAGAAGTGCGACCACGTGCTGCTCCAGCATTGTAATTCTGTAACTCGATCAATAAGGCTTTTTTTCACACTCTGCAGGTGAAATGCACCTGATTCACTGTTATAAACGTATGAGTGTGTCACAGTTTGTGGGCCACAAGTGTACGTGTTTCATTGTTCCGGGCCCCCAAGTGTCATTGTTATTGTTCTGGGACGCCCAATTGTCAGTGTGTCTTAGCTCTGGACCCCCAGGTGTCAGTGTGTCATTGTTCTGGGTCCCCAAGTGTTAGTGTGTCAATATTCTGGACCCCCAAGTGTCAGTGTGTCATTGTTTTGGACCCCCAAGTGTCAATGTGTCATTATTCTTGGCCCCCCAAGTGTCAGTGTGTCATTAATCTGGACCCCCAAGTGTCAGTGTGTCATTATTCTGGACCCCCAAGTGTCAGTGTGCCATTATTCTTGGCCCCCCAAGTGTCAGTGTGTCATTAATCTGGACCCCCAAGTGTCAGTGTGTCATTATTCTTGGCCCCCAAGTGTCAGTGTGTCATTGTTTTGGAACCCCAAGTGTCAGTGTGTCATTATTCTGGACCCCCAAGTGTCAGTGCATCATTATTTTGGACCCCCAAGTGTCAGTGTGTCATTGTTCTGGGCCCCCAAGTGTCAGTGTGTCATTGTTTTGGACCCCCAAGTGTCAGTGCGTCATTATTCTTGGCCCCCCAAGTGTCAGTGTGTCATTAATCTGGACCCCCAAGTGTCAGTGTGTCATTATTCTTGACCCCCAAGTGTCAGCATGTCATTATTCTTGGCCCCCCAAGTGTCAGTGTGTCATTAATCTGGACCCCCAAGTGTCAGTGTGTCATTATTCTGGACCCCCAAGTGTCAGTGTGTCATTATTCTTGGCCCCCCAAGTGTCAGTGTGTCATTAATCTGGACCCCCAAGTGTCAGTGTGTCATTATTCCTGGCCCCCAAGTGTCAGTGTGTCATTGTTTTGGAACCCCAAGTGTCAGTGTGTCATTATTCTGGACCCCCAAGTGTCAGTGCATCATTATTTTGGACCCCCAAGTGTCAGTGTGTCATTGTTCTGGACTCCTAAGTGTTAGTGTGTCATTGTTCTGGGCCCCCAATTGTCAGTGTGTCATTGTTTTGGACCCCCAAGTGTCAGTGCGTCATTATTCTTGGCCCCCCAAGTGTCAGTGTGTCATTAATCTGGACCCCCAAGTGTCAGTGTGTCATTATTCTTGGCCCCCAAGTGTCAGTGTGTCATTGTTCTGGGACCCCCAAGTGTCAGTGCGTCATTATTTTGGATCCCCAAGTGTCAGTGTGTCATTATTCTGGACCCCCAAGTGTCAGTGTGTCATTGTTCTGGGACCCCCAAGTGTCAGTGTGTCATTGTTCTGGACCCCCAAATGTCAGTGTGTCATTGTTCTGGTCCCCAAGTATAGGTGTGTCATTGTTTTGGGTCTCAGATTTTTGGGACCCCCGGGTGTAAGTTTGGCGTTTTTTTGAGACCCTCAAGTTTCAGTGTGTCATTGTTCTGGACTCTGGTGCCCCAATGTATTACTGTTTTAGGACCACCAAGTGTAAGTTTGGTATTCCTCTGGAATGCTCAAATGTCAGTGTGTTGTTATGTTAGACACTGTATATCCAATTGTTTGTGTGTTATTGTTCTTTGACAACCAAGTGTCACTGGGATATTGTTCTGGGACCCCCAAGTATCAATGTTTCATTGTTCTGGAGCCCAGGAGTATCCCCAAAAATGATGTATCTTTGTTCTGAGCCCCCCCCCCAAGTATTCCTAAGTCACTTCTGCTCAGCAACCAGAGGTTTTTGCTTTGCTTGGCCATTCAATAACTAAACCTTTCATGGTCAACCTTACAATTTTAAATTCCTACATTCTACATCCACCAGACACAATATTCCTCCATCTCTAGATCCTCCCTCAATCCAAATCTTCACAATCTGACCAAATGACCTTGGGGTGCATGTGGTGATGTGGATAAAATGCTTAGGTTGTAAAGTATAGATCTGATGGAACATATGTAGTTTGCGAGGATTGTGACATACTGTATGTCAGCGCTGCTCAAATTAAAACCTAAATAAAGCCCAAAGTGGCAAATTCATGAAATGTGAACCATTTAATGGATTCTGCAAAGCGCCAGACGATAGCAGGGAACATATGGATGCCAACATACAACGTATGTAAAATGCATTTTATATATAAAACACATTATGGAGGAGTTCATTTCCTAACACATGCAGCGATGCTTAGGATAAGAAAGACCATAAAATTGTATACATCTCAGCGGCTGCACAATATGCCGACTTTTAAGAGCGGATGAATCATTGTGTTGCAGCTATTGAGCAAGCCGCTTGAAAAGGCCATTCGGCGTTTCCATATTAAGCAGGGACGAGCGAATCAACACATCTGCGGAGAGAGGGAAGGCGAGGGAGGGTTGGCAGGAGTGCGCTGATAGGTATGAGTAACCTGCAGAAGATTTGATCAGATTCCTGTTGTTTCCCCGTCTCTGCCACCTTGCTGTACTTTGACCATTATTCTGGCTGGCTGGCGGTGGTTTGCCAGACTATCGCTGCTTTAGGTTTTAAGGTCAACGATAATATCCGTTTCTCGTCAAAGCTTTACTCCTACTTCCCCGTAGATGGCTGCGGCTGGCAGGAAGGAGGAAATGGCGCTCTTGTATTGTACAGCATTACTAAGAATTCCTGCAGGATGTGTAATTACAAGGCTAATCTGATACCGGAACGACCTGGGGAGGCCTCAATTAAAAGGCAGCGCTGGGGCTGTTAGCTGTGGTGCGGCCATTTTGTTCTGAATTTGTTGAATCAATGTTCTAAGGCAGTCTTTCTCAACCAGGGTTCCTCCAGAGGTGGTCAGGGGTTCCTGGAGCAATAAGCATTTCTACCTTTTAGTACAGTAACCACTGACACTAATGGTCTTTTAAGCCATCTGTAAGGTGGGATTCTTCCCACTGACCACAAATGTAAAGGACATTCTTCTCATTGACCACCAATGTAAGGAGCATTCTTCCCATTGATCCCCAATGTAAGGAGCATTATTCCCACTGACCACCAATGTAAGGAGCATTCTTCTCACTGGCCACCAATGTAAGGGGCATTCTTCCCACTGATCACCAATGTAAGGAACATTCTTCCTACTGGCCACCAATTTAAGGAGCATTCTTCCCACTGACCACCAATGTAAGGAACATTCTTCCCACTTACCACCAATGTAAGGAGCATTCTTCCTACTGGCCACCAATTTAAGGAGCATTCTTCCCACTGACCACCAATGTAAGGCGCATTCTTCTCACTGGCCACCAATGTAAGGAACATTCTTCCCATTGGCCACCAATTTAAGGAGCATTCTTCCCACTGACCACCAATGTAAGGAACATTCTTCCCACTGACCACCAATGTATGAGCATTCTTCTCACTGACCACCAATGTAAGAGGCATTTTTCCCATTGACCACCAATGTAAGGAGCATTCTTCCCACTGACCACCAATGTAATGGGCATTCTTCCCACTTACCACCAATGTAAGGAGCATTCTTCCTACTGGCCACCAATTTAAGGAGCATTATTCCCACTGACCACCAATGTAAGAAGCATTCTTCCCACTGGCCACCAATTTAAGGAGCATTCTTCCCACTGACCACCAATGTAAGGAACATTCTTCCCACTAACCACCAATGTATGAGCATTCTTCTCACCGACCACCAATGTAAGAGGCATTTTTCCCATTGACCACCAATGTAAGGAGTATTCTTCCCATTGACCACCAATGTAAGGAGCATTCTTCTCACTTACCACCAATGTAAGGAGCATTCTTCCCACTGACCACCAATGTAAGGAGTATTCTTCCCATTGACCACCAATGTAAGGAGCATTCTTCTCACTTACCACCAATGTAAGGAGCATTCTTTCCATTGACCACCAATGTAAAGAGCATTCATTCCACTGACCACCAATGTAAGAGCATTCTTCAGACTGACTAACAATGTAAGAGCATTCTTCTCACTGACCGCCAATGTAGGGAGAGTGACCAGCAATGTAAGGAACATTCTTCTCACTGACCACCAATTTAAGGGACACTCTTCCCACTGACCACCAATGTAAGGGGCATTCTTCTCATGGGCCACCAATGTAAAGAGCTTGTTTCCCAGTGACCGCCAATGCAAGGAGCATTCTCCCCACTGACCACCAAGGTAAGGTGCATTCTTCTCACTTACCACCAATGTAAGGTACATTCTTCTCAATTACCACCAATGTTAGGAGCATTCTCCCACTGATCGACAATGTAAGAAGCATTCTTCCCTCTTACCACCAATATAAGGAGCATTCTTCCCACTGACCACCAATTTAAGGGGCACTCTTCTCACTAGCCATCAATGTAAAGAGCTTGTTTCCTAGTGACCATACTGATGTACTGTGAGCTGTAGGTATAGTCATTAATATCAGGAGTTCCCAGAGACCAGAGAGTTTTCTTTCATGGGTCGCTCCAGGAAAAAGGTTGGGAAAGGCTGCTTTGAGGTCTTGGCTTGGGGATAGAGGACATACCATCAATGAAGTGATGGCCTAGTTTTACCCATTCCCAAGGTGACCTCAAGTGTCTCAAAAGTTAATCCGCTCAACATGCTTTTACCATCAACTTGTCTTTTCTGATTTACTCAAGAAGCACCATAGGGAGATCTTGACTAGTTGGTTGGTACATACAATCAATAATGATTTTTATCCTGAAAATTGTTACCGTGAGCAATACCTGCACTTTCATTTGTGCTTAATTTCATAAATGAACCCCAATGAAGGCAGAGAGCACATCAAAGTGTACCTGTCATTTCAACATTTTTTGGCCCTTTCATGGTACTTGTAAGAAGGTCTGTGCAGAAGGCCTTTCAGTTCACTACCAATGTGAAAATTGTCATTTTGTACGTCAAACCAGCAGTTACATAGCCGAGGTCTGTCTATTCAACAAAAGCCCTAGATCTTATCGAAAGGAGCCATTTTGTGGATGATTGCTCTATGAAGGCCTAGTTCATGCATGGCTTAGCCAGAAATCTTTGCTCTGAAAGGCATCAGATACAGCAAGCATTTATAAAGATTTTAGCAAGCCTAAAGCAGCTTTCTTAAAGCCGTTAAAGCAACCTTTATATGCAGATATGACGAAAAATGATGGCTGTAGCTTTTAACAGCCTTTTAGCAGGCTCCGGAAGGCTTTCAAACACCTGAATCCAAATAAAAGCTAAACTAAAGGTATAACCAGGAATTATATTGAGCTGTATATTCCACAATCCATAAAGGGTGCTTTAAGGCCTTCAAAAAGTAGCTGAATGCTTTGTAAAATGTTTGCTGAATATAATGTTTTTCAGATGACCATTTACAAGCTAAAGTCTGTGTGAACTCAGCCTTTGATGTTATTTGTGAATAGACATACTAGGGTTTTTCAGATCTTCCTTTTGATGTCTACAGACCCAGGCATGGACCTGAGAAGTGGGGAAACTCAGGACTTCTTGGCTTCTCTCTCTCTCTGTCTTAAGGGGCTATTCCACCCTAAACCAATATTTCAGTGTTTGGGGAGGGGGGGGTTAAACCCCTTCTATCTCTTGGGGACCCTATTGGTGAGATCACTGCCCTGGGTCTGCTGTGCCCAGGTGAGATCACTGCCCTGGGTCTGCTGTGCCCATAATGAGGTGTTTCCACCATCCTTGCGCTGTGTTCCTGGGCCTGCATGCACATTATAAAGGGCTCCCACTATCCTAGCTGGATTTCATATATTTTTACATTATAGGGAATGTGACAGGAGAAGCTGGAACATGCAAAAGGTGGACCAGGACACCTAAATCTTCTGGGTAGACAGGTAAAAAATTGGGAATTTTGGCTGGGAGATCCCGCTGTTCCAAGATATAAACATTAATTGGAATGCCAATTGTGAGCTAGGTATTCAAGACCAACATCAGTGCCTGACCTCACAAATGCTCTTTCAATTGAATGGGCATAAATTCCCACAGACATACTCCAAAATCGTGTGGAAAGCCTTCCCATATGAGTGGAGGATGTTACAGACCACAAAGGAAGGGGGGGAGGCAACTCCATATCAATGGCCATAGTTTTGGAATGGGTTGACCAATGGGTTTATGTAGGTCTGGTGGTTAGGTGTCATAGTGTATAACATGGTTTGATTAGTTTGGTGTTGGAGGAGCTCAAGTGTCCTACACATTGACCTCAACTCTACTCCACACCTTTTGAATTAATTGGAGCCGCAATTGTGAGCCATGTCTTCTCATTCATCATCAGTACCTGACCTCAGAACTGGTGGCCAGCTCCATAAAGACACGGTTTGATGAGTTTGGCATGGAGGACCTCAAGTGTCCTACACAGAGTTCTGACCTTACCCCTACTGAGCATCTTTGGGATGAATTGGAATGCTGATTGTGAGCCTGTTCACCTCAACTAACATCAGTACTTGACCTCATAAATGTTTTTTAGGCTGAATGGACACAAGGTCCCACAGACATTTGGTTGTCCATGGAGCTATCAAACAAGTTTATATATAGGTGTGATGATCAGGTGTCCACAAACGTTTGGCCATATGGCATATTTCCCACATAGAATCTTGTGTTACCTATGGCAAATGGTGGCCACCATGTGCTACACACAGAAACTTGGTGGTTGACTGGTGAATTGGCAGCCTTCAGTGAAGGCTGCTGGGTGCTCTATACACATGCATGACCATGAATTTGACCTAGAGACAGGAATTTGTCTGTGTATTCAGCATGGTGATTGGGGTGCAAGGGAAAATAGCCAGAGTTGCCCTTGGCTTGATTAAGATTCTCCTTTGCACGCGTTGAAGAAACCCGATTATCTGTGAGTCTGACACCTTAAGGGAGAGGATGGGGGAGGCGGAAAGGTTAGACACGTCTTCTGTCTGATAAGTGGCAGTGCTTCCCTCCAGCATTACACGGAGGCCGCTTTGTGTGACACCGCGCCTGCAGATAAAATACTTTCATCATCTCCCCTGTCATCAGACTGACATCTCTCTCATTTGCTGAAAAGAAGTCATCACAGCAGAACCCTAATGGTATTTTTATCTCGTCTGAAGAGCTTGCAGTAATATTTTTGCAGGAAAACATCTGGGGCTCATTGCAATTGCACCCAAAGCCAAGGTGCACTGTACAGATATTGGCCAATCTGGAACAAACTTTTAGCAACTCAAAGCGAGCAGAGCAATAAAAGCTGGTATTTGATTGGTTGCTCCATATTACTGCAAACAGAAGATTCTACAAAGCTATATACAGTAGGGCTGTGCCCTGTAGTCCCATGATGCTCAATAAACCAGACGTTTGTTTGTTTGCAGCTTTTTCCAACTTTGAGGGGATCTTTAGAGTTCATGTTCCGGTTCTTGGTTTAACTGGGAAATGGACTCGTCTTGACAGGGTTAAGTTATAGTTTGATTGGTAATACGCTCAAAACCTCCTTGGCTCAATTTTGGCTTAGACACCAATATGGCTGCCTCTTGCTCAGCATGACTAGCCTTCTTAAACAAGATGGCTGCTTACACTAAACGTCCATGACTATTCCACTTAACAAGATGGCTGTTTGCACTGTTATATTTACTGTATATCCAGTCCACCTTAATAAGATGACTGATCCCACTAAGCGATAATGACTAGTTTACTTTAACAAGTTTGCTGTTTCCATCAAATATTTACTAGTCCACTTTTAACAAGATGGCTGCATGTACATGAACATTTATGCCTAGCCCAGTTTAACCAAGGGACTGTTACCAATGATTGTTCACGACTAGACCTTAACTAAGATGACTGCTCATACTGAAGGCTAAACACTAGTCCACTTTAACAATGTGACTTCTCATACTGAAGGTTCATGATTAGTCCACTTCAACAAATGACTGCTCCAACTGGGTGGTCATGTCTACTCCAGTTTACCAAGATACCGCTCCCTGTAAGCGGACATGACTAGTCCACTTTAACAAAGCAAATACTGAAGGTTCATGACTACTCCTCTGAGATGACTGCTGATCCTGAAGGGAGAAAAGGAGCCCCTTGACGGGGAATGGATGGGACTTTCTGGGTGTTGCACCCAGAAAGTCCCATCCATCCCCTGTCAAGGGGCTCCTTTTCTCTTTTTAATACAAAGGGATGTTGGTGCTAATTGAATAATTTTGGGAATCGATCACTTCAAATTCTCCAGCTGATACTGAAGGTTCATCGTGACTAGTTCACTCTTACGGGTGGTCATGACTAGTACACTGAACAAGATGACTGCTCCCGCTAACAATGTATTACTAGTCCACTTTAACAAAGTGAATACTTCCACTGAACGTGTTTGACTAGTCCACTTTGACAAGATGATTACTCACACTGAAGGTTCATGACTACTCCACTTTACAAGATGACTGCTGATAATGAAGGTTTATGACTAGTCCACTTTAACAGATGACTGCTCCAACTGGGTGGTCATGACTGATCCACTAATCAAGACGACTGCTCCCACTAAACGTTTATGACTAGTCCACTTTAACAAGGTGACTGCTCATACTGAAGGTTCATGACTAGTCTACTTTTAATGACTTCTCCACTTTAACAAGATGACTGCCCCTTGTAGTCCACTTTAACAAGGTGGATGTTCATACTAAAGGTTCATGACTACTCCACCTTTACAAGATGACTGCTGATACTTATGTTCACTCTTAACAAATGACTGCTCCAACTGGGTGGTCATGACTGGTCCACTGAACAAGATGACTGCTTCCACTAAATGTTTATGACTAGTCCACTTTAACATGGTGACTGCTCATACTGAAGGTTCATGTTTAGTCTACATTAACAATATGACTGCTCCCACTGAACGTTTTTGACTAGTCCACTTTAACAAGATGACTGCTCCCACTGAGTGTTCATGACTACTCTACTTTAACAAGATGACTGCTCCTTGTAAGCGGACGTGACTAGTCCACTTTAAGAAGGCGAATGTTCATACTGAAGGTTCTGGGACGACTCCACTTTGCAAGAAGACTGCTGATACTGAAGGTTTATTTCTAGTTCACTCCTAACAGATGACTGCTCCAACTGAGTGGCCATGACTAATCCACTTTAACAAGATGGCAGCTCCCTTTGAACGTTTATGACTAGTCCACTTTAACAAGATGACTGCTTCTACTGAACGTTTTTGTCTAGTGCATTTTAACAAGGTGACTGCTCATACTGAATGTTCATGACTAGTCTAGTTTAACAAGATGGCTGCTCCCACTGAACAGTTTTGACTAGCCCACTTAACAAAATGACTGCTCCCTGTAAGCGGACATGACTAGTCCACTTTAAGAAGGCGAATGTACATACTGAAGGTTCCGGACTAGTCCACTTTACATGATGACTGCTGATACTGAACGTTCATGACTAGTTCACTCCTAACAGATGACTGCTCCAACTGAGCAGTCATGACTAGCCCATAAGATGGCAGCTGAACGTTTTTGACTAGTCCAATTTAACAAGGTGACTGCTCCTGCAGAAGGTTCACCACGTTCAATATGAGCAGTCACCTTCAGCAGTCACAATGTTCTTCAGAAAATGACTACTCCCACTGAGTGTTCTTGGCTAGCCATAGGGCATCAGTGTCCACTTTACTTTAATGTAATGGAGGCCATCCCTCATTTGTGACCGGTTTACTTTACTACACCGCAAACCCCTCTCCTCGCTCGTTTATTTACTAAACAACCCACGTCTACCCTGAGAATATTTAGACGAAATACGCTCAGAAGAGCTCTATATTTGGTCATAAAACTACAGCAACTTGGATACAGAACGGTGATATAAAAAATAATTGATTCTTTTGTTCTAAAAGAGAGAATATCTTGCCCAGCAGAACATGAGCACCCATGGGTACATCAACCACATCCAAGAGCATGTGAAATGTAAAAAAAAAAACTTGTAAAATCATGTACAGTGCTTCCAACTCTGATCATTTATTAATAGGACACTTTATTATTTTCTTTAATTCTAAAAATATAAATTACTGTCTTCTCGCAGGAGACAAAACCTCATTTAATGATAGTGGGTATAATAGATAGATAGATAGATAGATAGATAGATAGATAGATAGATAGATAGATAGATAGATAGATAGATAGATAGATAGATAGATAGATAGATAGATAGATAGATAGATAGATAGATAGATAGATAGATAGATAGATAGACATAGATAGACAGACATAATATTATTTCCCATAGGAATGCATATGGAAATTTCCATGTATACAGTTCCATAACCCAGAGCAGCCCATAAATATATGGATATATGGGTGGGTGGATGGGATGGATAGATAGATAGATAGATAGATAGATAGATAGATAGATAGATAGATAGATAGATAGATAGATAGATAGATAGATAGATAGATAGATAGATAGATAGATAGATAGATAGACAGACATAATGTCATTCCCTATAGACGTACACAATGGAAATTTCCATATGTGCAGTGCCTTAACCCAGAGCAGCCAATGAGAACTGTTCTTTGATCACTCTTGCAGTGGGATGGAAGGACAGACATCTGTGCTCTCTGTAGGTTCAGCCTCTCAGCAGGCAGTTAATGGTAGATGAGTTTTTATGGACCTTATTTTCTAGGCTGCAGGGGGCAGTGGTGGGGGCAGTGATGGGGAACTGCAATAGGGGCGGGGGTGGGGGGGTAGCAATGGGGGCAGCGATGAGGGCAGTAAGGGGGGACAGCAATGGGGGGTAGCAATGGGGCAGCAATGAGGTCAGTAAAGGGGGGGCAGCGATGGGGGGGGCTATACATGGGATGGAGGGTCTTCTGTGAAAGCAGTCAGCTTCAGCGAAGACTTTTCCATCTCTCAGCGAGGGGAGGGCCAGTGACTCTTCACATGAAACGCTCCCTGTTTACATTCCCAGAGGCTGAGCATTTTCCCCCCAAGCATGAGAAAATTAGCAGGAAATCAATTTGTGCCTTTTGTGTGGAGAGACGAGGGTCAGTTTGGGGGGCCTTTTATTTGTAAGCAGAAGCCAACCCGGCTGGTTTTACATTAGAGTGTGAGCTCCTCTGGTACAGAGAATGATGTGGCTCAGTGTTCTGTGTACAGCACTGTGGGATATGTCAGAGCTTTATAAATGTATAATAATAATAATAGTGTGTGACTGTGGGAGGACATTAGAGTGTACATTTTTTTATTAAAAAAACATACAAACATACAGCTCAATAATAAAAACATATTTACACAAAAATAAACAACATCTAAACAAAACCAAGCGTGCTTACATCAGCAAGTAAAGAAAACCGTTTCCTGACAAGATAACATAGAAAGAAACATATTTTAATGACAACAAAAAAGAGACTACAAACCCCGAACCTCAACTTAAACACAATCCAGGCTAAGAAACCTTTTGAGATGTAATCGCCATCAGGATTCGATTTCAAACCCCCCCCCCATTAACCCCTCCCCCCACATCATTCACCCCGACTTCCACGTCATTCACCTTGCATTCAGCACCAGCCACCCTCATTCCCTTCCCACCTCCCCCTTCACCATCATCCAATCCATCCCTCACTCCATCCCTCTGTGTCTGCCGACCTCCAGCCGCACTTCTGCCATGCCGAGGAGGAGGGGTTGGCACCACCATACATTCTGGTCCAGCACCCTCCACTGCCTTCACTATACTAGGAGAAACAATAGGTGCGGACACAGACTTGACAATCACACTTTCTGACACTGACTGGGGAACCACAGACTGGGGGGACACTGACACCACAGAGGACCTCACAGACACAGATTCTGACGGGACAGAGACACTAGGATCCCCTGGTACAACCTCCGCCAACCCAGACTCTTCTCTGTCCGGATGGAAGAATTCCTCCACTAGCTCCAGCTTATTGTGCAAAGCCTCGGGGCACCGGCTATAAGGGTGACCAACCTTATCACACAAGTTACATTTAATGATGTTACAGTCCCTTCCCAGATGCCCCAGTTCCTGACACAAAGAACACTTCTGTTCTGGACATTTAGAGGAGAAATGTCCCTTGACTCCACATTTATGGCACAGCTTAGGTTGACCAGGGTAGAAGACAGTAATCCTATCTCTACCAATAAAGGCAGAGGAGGGCAAATTCTGGACCACATTCCCACACACACTCAACCTCAAAGACACTTTCCACCCACCCGTCCAGATTCCTCTATCATCCACAACCTTTCAGTTTCACCAAACCTCCTCAACCAGACCCATAAATCCTCGGGGGGTATAGACTCATTCCTTGTCAGGATAGTCACATTCTTAATCAAGGGCTGATTTGAGACAACTTTGGGGACAAGCCCCTTCCAGTCCTGCGAGCCCTTACATACAACCTCAAACCGCTCCCAAAACAGATCCAGCTATTCTGGACGCCCAAATGATAAATCATATTCATAAGAAACCAGCCGGACTGATAAGCGCATAAATATCCCCCGCCTTAAATCCCATGGCTAGGTTCTTATCTACAACCACCCTCTTGATAGGTGGTATACCTCCTCCTTCCCATCTGAGCTGTACCACATTCCTGCGTTTATTGGAAGGTGCGTTAGGTGAAGGTTGCACAATTGGATCCCTTCCACTAGCAGCATGACTTTGTCCCGACACAGCCTTAGCATAATTCCTAACTGAACACATTAACTGGCTGCAGAGGAACCTCTGAAAACTGGTTTGGTACATTACGCACCACTTGATCCCCCCTCCTCCCCTCCAGCACAACAGTCCCGCTCACCATAGTCCCGGAAGTACCACAGATACCAGCAGTCCTGTCATCAAGTAAAGTCTTTTGTTTAGAAAAAATGCCAGCTGTTTCAGCGTTCATACGGCCCTCCTGCTCTGCAGTTTCAATGTTCATGCAACATTCCTGCTCTGCACTGTTAGTGTCCATGTGGGACTCCTCGCAGCCAGCTAATCCTGCATTCCCTGCTGATTGCAAGCATCTGTTGGCAGATTCAATCTCAGGAAAGTCCTCCACACATTGAGAGAGATTTTCAGCAAGCACTCCTTTATCATGAGCCTCCTCTGATGAATTGGTGCCGCTCAAGGGAGATTCCATTTCTGTAATGGACTGCAGCAATCCGCCATTTCCCTCAACCCCCTCGTGAGATGACCCAGGCTGCTGGGGAGGGGGGCAGATACTGACTCAGACATGACAGATCCTGAGACAGGGGTAGTACTGGGGCCACCATGTGAAGCCCCTCTCCTCATTCTCACAGTTTTTTCTGAACACACCGCTGCTGTCCTTCAGAGAGGCGACCAACTTCTCCTGCTTTTTCAATGCCTCCCCCAGAGACTTCAGCTTGGAGACTTCCCTCCTACTGTTTCCAGGCTTACTGCGCAGGGATTTCTTTTTCCTGAGATCTTCTTTCATGACAGCAAGTTTCTGTTCCTCCTTAGAAATGCGGGGAAGGCTGTTCACCACTCTATCCTGGAAGATTGGTAAGGATTCCTCTTGCATAGGGACAGGCCCAGGATCCCTTGCAGCTTGGGCACATGGAGTAGGCCTCAGTGCCTCTAGAGAGCCTCCACCTTGGTCTTCCCCAGCATGGTCCATGCTTGCCTGGGAAAAGCCTGCATGAGAGGCCCCAGGCTTGCTGCTTCTCTCAGCTGAGATCACAGCAGAGTGAGCCAACAGCACCCTGCAGAACAGCACCACCTGGTGGAGAAGCTCCTTTGGTGCAGAGACTGATGTGACTGGCTCTGTGTTCTCTATACAGCACTGCGGTATATGTCAGAGCTATATACATGTATAATAATAGTGTGTGACTGTGGGGGGACATTAGAGTGTAAGCTCCTCTGGTACAGAGACTGATGGGACAGGCTCAGTGTTCTCTGTACAGCACGGCGGTATATGTCAGAGCTATATACTGTATATATGTATAACAATAAGGTTACTATGTATCACTCCAGCATTTATTTGGCTGCCTTGAAACAGATACACTTTTAAAAAAACACAAAACTTTGGATTAAACTTCTCCGTTCCCTTGTGCCGCGGTGTTTCCGGCCCGCCGTATGTGTGTTCCTAAGCTGTCATTAGTCTTGTCACTTCGTGATTACTGAACATTTGTGCGTGTCACCCTGTCAGAGCCCGGGGGCCCTGCCATACTGTGCTGTGAATTATACAGTTATGCCATCTGTCACCGACCATTTTGTCACTCACAACCAGGCGCTCACCAGGACGCTTTTTACCGCAGTGCCGCCTCGGAGAAAAAAACGTTGAACAACTGTTCCCAGCGGCCTGCGTGTGGATCGCTGGCGAGGTGATCAAAAACCTGCAGCGCTGGGCTCAGGTCCTGATGATTAAAGTGTATCCAAACCAAAGAAGCAAAATGTAATAGATTGCAGCTTTCTAGTCCTTGGATGCGACGGCTGCCTTAGTTCTCTGTTTTTTTTAACCTGTATTTTCACCTGGTGACCCTGCCAGTTACACACTTCCTGTTCTAGGGTGGCAACGCTCACTGTACTGTATCTAAGGGGAGCAGCGTTGTCACCCTAGGACAGGACAAAAGAATACCTCCCCTCTCCTCTTCTCCATAACATAGGAGAAGAACAAAGGAAATGAACTAATATTAATACCTGTGTTATTCAATTAATGGGGAAAATAGTTACATTCATTACCCAAAAATCCCTTGCTCCTTCTGCTATCAGATGTAAAATACCTTCTTCTGCAATATTCCACCATTTTCTATTCCCTTCCTCTGTGCTCTAATCTTCTATGGGTGATGGGGCCCTATAGCAAAACCATTGGGGCCCCCTATTTCTCTAATCATCATCTCATAGGCAGTTACTCTAGTAATAGAGTAATAGAATAATAAACGCTAATAGCTTTGATAGCAATCCTACTGCTACCTTCATAAATCACTGTAAAAACAGACAGCTCCGGGCCCCATAGGGTCTGCCGCAGGGTTTGCTGTAGCTGTAGTCATCATTTAGATCAGGGGTCCCCACATTTTTTTAGTACGAGGGCCACATCCTATTCGTGACATAAATTAATGGGCTGAAAAAAATCCATATTGCCCCCCCCCCCCTTACAATAGTCTCCCCTTTATATCAGTGTTCCCATCAGAGTCCCCCTTGCATTAGGGTTCCTACCCTTGTCCTCCTTATATCAGATCCTCCATCCCCCAAAAAATGTCCCCATCAGAGTTTCCCCTTACATCAGGCTCCCCATCAGAGTACCCTCTTACATTAGAGTCTTCCCTTACATAAGGGTCCTCATCATTGCCCCCTTACATCAGGGTACCCATAAGAATCTCCCCTTACATTAGGGTCCTCATTATTGTCCCCTTTACACCAGAGTCTTGCCTTACATCAAGGTACCCATAAGAGTCTTCCTTTACATTAGGGTCCTCATCATTGTCCCCCTTACTCTAGAGTCTCCCCTTACATCAGGGTACACATAAAAGTCTCCACTAATATCAGTGTCCTCTTTATTGCTTCCCGTACACTAGAATCTCCCCTTACATCAGGGTACCCATAAGAGTCTCCCCTTACAGTAGGATCCTCATCATTGTCCCCCTTACACTAGAGTCTCCCCTTACATCAGGGTACCCATAAGAGTCTCCACTTATATCAGGGTCCTCATCATTGCCCTCCTTACACTAGAGTCCCCCCTTACATCAGGATACCCATAAGAGTCTCCCCTTACAGTAGGGTACTCATCATTGTCCCCCTTACACTAGAGTCTCCCCTTACATCAGGATACCCATAAGAGTCTCCCCTTACAGTAGGGTCCTCATCATTGTCCCCCTTACACTAGAGTCTCCCCTTACACCAGGGTACCCGTAAGAGTCTCCACTTATATCAGGGTCCTCTTCATTGCTCCCCTTACACCAGAGTCCCCCCTTACATCAGGGTACCCATAAGAGTCTCCCCTTTACAGTAGGGTCCTCATCATTGTCCCCCTTACACCATTACACCATTGGCCCTAGCTGAGGGCCGCATAACATCTTGTAGTAATCTGAATGTGGCCCACGGGCTGTAGTCTAAAGACCTCATCTTTCGATCATTTGTTTTCTAAGACTGCACGCAGAAGCTCCACCTCCTCTTGTCATCTTCCAGGTCTTAAAATCCAGACAATATTCACCAATATGAGCTTTTTTGGGTTGATTTAACAAGGAACTGCACCACGCGTCCAAGAAGGAACCTCAAACGTTTCTTTATTGGTCTTCAGAAAATGGTTTGGGGGAAATGTTTTATGAGGTTGAACATTTCCTTTATGATGACATGTCCTTGAAGGCAGTGTTCATTATAAAATATATGATCTATGTGAATATCTCTTCAGATGGACCAAGAAAACTAGAAAGGGCTTTTATTGTAGGGTCATGAGGTCCTTTTTTCATGCAGTTGTTTGGCCAGAGGGGACATTTGAATGAAAGTAGACAGAGTTGGGAAGCTTGTCGTTTGATTTGTAGGACAATTAATCATTTAGTGTAGATGAAGAGAGAGGGGTTGCTGACCTCTGCCAAGATCAGATTCTGAATGACCTCCAGATCTTCTAAGTCTCCATTGTACATTACAGAGATACCTATGGTCCTCCATAGACACGCTGACTGGCCTATCCTTCCCGGGAAATACTCCACCAATACCATTCTGGAACTTTTTTGTTGGCAAATCGCAGATTTGGGATATGTGCAAGCTGTCTGCCTTTGCATAACCATGCACCCTTGGGACATACACATGCATATGCTCACACATTGTTTGCCAAAAAAAATTATTTGGCTATCAAATTGTGCCCATGTAAATGACCGCCACAGTATGTGCACATAACATTTTAGACGAGACAAATGAGTTTGCTGTTAAAAATTATTTTCATGGATAAAATGCACCTTTATGTCACCTGTCCTTCTCATGGCACTTATAGCTTGTATAATTAAAGACTGTAGATGCCATCATTTTCAAAATATTGTGTAATGGAGAGGCCAAAAAATTGATTGATTTGTTTGACATCAGCTAAATTTAGTGGTTAATGATTGATTGTATATACAGTACTAAGTGAACTTTGGCCCAAGACTTATGCCACATACTCAGGATCGGATTTTCTGACAACAAATGTTGGATGTGAGCTTGTTGGCGTAAAGTCCGATCGTGTGTACGGGGCATAAGTATGTGCTGTTGGACCCTCCAAGTCTCAGTGTGTCATTGTTCTGGGACCCCCAAATATCAGTGTGTCATTGTTCTGGGACCCCCAGATTTCATTGTTCTGGGACTCCCAAGTGTCAGTGTGTCATTGTTTTGGGACCCCCAAGTATCAGTGAGTTATTGTTCTGGGACCCCCAAGTGTCAGTGTGTGATTGTTCTGGGACCCCCAAGTGTCAGTGTGTCATTGTTTTGGGACCCCAGGTTTCATTGTTCTAAACACCCAAGTGTCAGTGTGTTATTGTTCTAAATCCCCAAGTGTCAGTGTGTCATTACTCCGGGACCCCTAAGTGTCAGTGTCACTGTTCTGGGACCCCAAGTATCAGTGTGTCATTGTTCTAGGACCCCCAAGTTTCATTGTTCTGGGACCCCCAAGTTTCATTGTTCTAGACCCCCAAGTGTCAGTGTGTCATTGTTCTGGACCCCCAAGTTTCATTGTTTCAGACCCCCAAGTGTCAGTGTGTCATTGTTCTGGGGTCCCAAGTGTCAGTGTGCCATTGTCCAGGGGTCCCAAGTATCAAGGTGTCATTGTTCTGGGGTTCCAAGTGTCAGTGTGTCATTGTTCTGGGACCCCAGTTTTCATTGTTCTGGACCCCTAAGTGTCAGTATGTCATTGTTCTAACCCCCCAAGTGTCAGTGTGTCATTACTCTGGAACCCCTAAGTGTCAGTGTCACTGTTCTGGGACCCCAAGTATCAGTGTGTCATTGTTCTGGGACCCCCAAGTTTCATTGTTCTGGACCCCCAAGTGTCAGTGTGTCATTGTTCTGGACCCCCAAGTTTCATTGTTTCGGACCCCCAAGTGTCAGTGTGTCATTGTTCTGGGGTCCCAAGTGTCAGTGTGTCATTGTTCTGGATCCCTAAGTGTCAATGTGTCATTGTTCTTGGAACCCCAAATATTGGTATGTCATTGTTCTGGGACCCCCAAGTTTACTTTTTCTGGACCCCTAAGTGTCAGTGTGTCATTGTTCTGGACCTTCAAGTTTCATTGTTCTGAACCCCCAAGTGTCAATTCTGGGGTCCCAGGTGTCAGTGTGTCATTGCTCAAGACCCCCAAGTGTCAGTGTGTCATTGTTCTGAGACCCCCAAGTGGCATTGCATCTATTCTGAGACCTCCAAAGAGTTAACGTGTTTTCGGACTTAAAAAGTGTTAGCCCGTCATTGTTTTGGACCCCCAAGTACCAGTGTGTCTTTCTTCTGGCACTTCTAAATGTCAGTGTGTCTTTGTTCTGGACCCCCAGGTGTCAGTTTGTCATTGTTCTGACACTTCAAATTGTGCCTCCTGTCTTTACATCAAGGCCCTTTACCAATAAAATCAGATACTTTTACTGTCATTATCCCATCACTCCGTGTATGACTACAGAACAGAGCTCTGTACCCACAGCGACGCCCCGCTGACTCCCGCCGGGCCCATCACACCCTTTATCATACAAAGTGACACCGACACCGCAGGGAAATACACTAGTGGGGACGTCTGAGCTAAATAATATGTCATCTCTTCTCTCTCTATGACAATCGTGTTTTGACAGCAGTTGAAATAACAGACAATTTGAGTGTAGCGTTCTGCGAAGGTGCTCGCCTCCCTCGGCGCAGTGCGGCGAGATCTCTAGAAATTCCCATCAGTTCCCCTGACACGGATAGGACCCAGGATGGAGCTTTTCATTTTGTTAAAATGTTAATGTATGCGAGTTCAAGACACTCTCCGCGAATTTCCAATCTCATTCTACAAACTTCAGACAGGTAGCTGGCAAGATCTCGCAATAGATTTGGAAATGCTGTCTTTATTATAGACGGAGACAGCCTTAAAGGGGATGTCCACGCTTAAACAACATTGACCTACTCTGCCTTGTGAACGCCCTGCTGCAGCTTTTCTTAAGTGTACTGCTTTACATCCTGTGTTTTAATCTATTGATTTCCTTTTTTTCGAGCTGAGCTTTTTATTCCCCTCACCCCCCCACCCCCCCGGCATACAATTAATTCTGCGGCTCTCAAAGTGTAAGAATCTGGCATATTCGCGGTGAAGTTTTGAGCCATATCCTGACAGATATAGGCATCTCTGTTGGTGGATAGCAAGACATTATTGAAAAAACACAAAAAGAAAAAGGGATAAAAAGGTATCTCATAAATGCTGTAGTAGATGTTGTACAAGCCAACAGATAAGTGACATGAATGTGGAAAATCAGTTATAACTGAATCTGTGCTAAAACTTTAGGTAGTAAACTGTCGCCACAAGCTACCTGCTTGTACCCAGGTGTGTTATTTGTTATCTTCAGCTGTGGTTGTCAGGACCCAGATCCAGAACCTCTGCTGTGTCTGACAGTATCTCTTCTTGCTGAGCCACCTGAGATGCTGGACAGAATTTTGCCTGATTCCTTAGACAACCTTGCCTTGTGTCTTTTTTCTCTTGAACCTTGAACCCTTTGCTCCTCCCATGAACTTCCTATTTAAGCCATGCCTTTGCACTTCCCGTTTGCCAGATCATTGTGCTCTCTCCAGTCAATATCTCTCTCTTGTCGCTCCTGCTACTGTCCCTATCTTTGCTACCCCTCCTTACCCACCTTTGGCTTGTTCCTCAACTACGATTCTGCTTGAGCCCAACCTGCAAACACTAGTTAAAGTGTGTTAAAGTACAGAGACTTCACAGAGCTGCATTTCCTTTCCAAATACTTGTTACCAGCCTTTGACTTGTTCCTCGACTATGCTTCCTTTTGATCCCAAACTGGAAGCACTTGTTACTGACCTTTGTTTTTTTTCCTCAACTATGCGTCCTCTTGATCCCAACCTGCAACCACTTGTTACAGACCTTTGACTTGTTCCTTGACTATGCTTCCGCTTGATCCCAACTTGAAATCACTTGTTACTGACCTTTGGCCTGTTCCTCAACTATGCGTCTGCTTGATCCAAACCTGCAACCACTTGTTACCAACCTCTGGCTTGTTCCTTGACTACACTTCTGCTTCACCCCAACCTGCAACCACGTGTCACCAACCTTGGCCTGTTCCTCAAATATGCTTCTGCTTGATCCCAACCTGCAATCACTTGTTACCAACCTCTTGCTTGTTCCTTGACTACGCTTCTGCTTGACTTCAACCTGTAACCACTTGTTACCAACCTTGGCTTGTTCCTTGACTATGCTTCTGCATGATCCCAACCTGCAACCACTTGTTACCAACCTCTGGCTTGTTTCTTGACTACACTTCTGCTTCACCCCAACCTGCAACCATGTGTCACCAACCTTGGCCTGTTCCCCAACTAGTCTTCTGTTTCATTCCAACCTGCAACCACTTGTTACCAACCTTTGGCTTGTTCCTAGACTACACTTCTGCTTGACTCCAACCTGTAACCACTTGTTACCAACCTTGGCTTGTTCTTCGACTATGCTTCTGCTTGTTCCCAACCTGCAACCTTTTGTTACCAACCTTTGGCTTGTGCTTCGACTACACTTCCAATTGATCCCAACCTGCAACCACCTGTTACAGACCTTTGACTTGTTCTTCGTCTATGCTTCTACTTGATCCCAACCTGCAACCACTGGTTACTGACCTTTGGCTTGTTTACTGGCTACTCTTCTGCTTGATCCCTACCTGCTATTTCTGCTACTAGACCCCAGCTTGCTCACCTCCTGGTGGGGTGATCCTGAGGATCCTGATGAGACAAAACATATAGGGTGGAGCCAATCGCTTACATCATCGCGCATTAGTGTTAGCCTGGAATTACCTTTCTTTTGTGTCGGCTTGAATGTTTTTCAATGCACTATCATTCTTTATACATGTAAGTGCAATACTTTTTTTTAAGAAAGGGTTTTAATAACATCTTATACACTATGTGGGTGTTATTTATCCTCTTTTCCTTTGAGCATCTTGCCGCAGCTGACCAATGACACCTACCTATTTCAGCTATGCTTTACATGACTTCTCTTTGACTAGAGGGTCTTGTCCATCTGATAAGCTTACATGCTACCACATTGGGTGAAGGTTTTGGATCCATTCTGGCGCCCCTTTTTTGGAAAAGGATTAGGGTTATTTTTGTCACAATTAAGGGACTGTTGCTCTCTCTTCGTTGAGGGGGACTTGGTTACTTTTTAGGAGTTACCCTAACACACGTTTTTTGTTTCACATATTTAGGGACTGATTCACTTTAAAAAAAAATTGTGTTTCTAATAGGTTGTATATGTGCAACACGTTGAGTTTATATCTTTGTACGTAGGGTGATATCTCTATTTGTGTTTGCAGCTAATTTTCTTTAGTTTACTTTTCACATTTGTGCAGTTTTTCTTCATATTTTATTGTGTTTGTTTTTGAGATCCCTATTATTTTGTTATTCTTATGGGCAAGGATGTCATTATTTGTGTAACAGAGACAGTGCAGGTGATTTCTTTTTCTTTTTTCTGTTTCAATGTTTTTATTGAAATTTTCACAAAAAAAAAAAAGAATACAATCTTGAATACAAGAATAAGTACAGTATAAAATGTATACAAAATCCAGAGTTATCCAAACAATGTGTGGGTATCCCTACAGTGTACCGTATTGCAAATACATGTCTTTACTATCCATAATAATTGAGCTATCCTTGTCCGTATGAGGTATCCTCAATTCTCGTTTAGAATTTCAGATGTGGTCTAAGGCTAATACTATGTATCTGTTATATGCAGTTAGAGTTGGAGCCTCTATGTTTTATAATTCAAGGTCAATCTCCTGCTTATACCTTTTATATATATTGTAGACGCTCTCATTGACCACTATAGGTATGAGTATTGCCGTGTACACACGAGCAGACTTTTCGACCGGACTGATCCGACCTGACCGAGTCCGGCGGACAATTCGACCATGTGTGGGCTTCATCGGACCTGCAGCAGACTTTTTCGGTCGAAAATACGATGGACTTTAGATTTGGAACATGTTTCAAATCTTTCAGACGGACTCGAGTCCGGTCGAAAAGTCCGCTCGTCTGTATGCTAGTCCGACGGACGAAAACCGACGCTAGGGCAGCTATTGGCTACTGGCTATCAACTTCCTTATTTTAGTCCGGTCGTACGTCATCACGTACGAATCCGTCAGACTTTGGTGTGATTGTGTGTAGGCAAGTCTGTTTCTTCAGAAAGTCCGTCGGAAGTCCGCCGAAAGTTCGTCGGATAGACCGTCGGACCAGTCTGGTCGAAAAGTCCACTCATGTGTACGCGGCATAAGAGGGAGCGGATAGCTGGATAGTGAGGGAACCACATCACTCAGCTCTCTGAGATCAGAATATATTCTTCAGAGGTACTCACTGTTCAGGGATTATATGGAACAAATCGAAAGACTCTCATATAACTACGGTAAAGACCAAGAGAGAAAAACAAACAAAAGAAGAAAAAAAAAAAGGAGTAAAAGAGGAAAGGATAAAGGAAAAGTGTGAAAGTAGAGAAGTAGAAAAATGGAAAGTGAACCCGTGCTCTAATTCCCACCATTCAGAGACGGCTCTAATCGGGTAGATATCTAGGATCTCCCGTCAAATATTCAACCCATGGGTCCCAAACTTTCTTGAACATCTGCATTGTATCTTGTAGTATCGCTGTCATGCGTTCATTAAGCATAACCCAGGAAAGTTTATGCTTAAGTTGTGCAAATGGCAAGGCTGCCGTTTTCCAGGATTTTGCGATAATAATTTTTGCTGATATAAATATAAATGTTATGAGACGTCTCTGGGGTTTTGACCCCCTCCCCACCTTACTGCCCAGCAGTGCCTGTCCCGGGGACTTCACTAGATTCACTTGAGTGAGGGTGTAGATAAAATTGTACATCCTAATCCAGTAACGTCTTACCTTAGGGCACTGCCACCACACATGGTACATGGTTCCCCCCTGTCCGCATCCGCGGAAACACAGTGGGGATGCTGTCGGCACATGTGTTGCCAGCCTGGCTGGAACCATGTACCATCTCAAAAGTACTGTGTAATTAGCCTCTATAATTGAGGTATTTATAAGTGACTTTAAGGCCTCTTGGGCTGTAGTATGCCATTCATCCAGTTCAATAGTCTCACCAAATAGGCTTACCATATAAGCCTGTTTAATAGAGGAATTAGTCAAGACAGTATATATTTCAGATATATGTCCTCCGATTTTATCGAAATTCTGACACAGGTAGTCCATCTGAGACATAGTTGCCATATCAGAATTTTGCGACAAAGTGCTTAAGAAATGCATGATCTGTGTACATCGGAAATATTCCAAAGCCGGCATTTGATATTTCTCTGTTAAAACCTTTCTTGTCAGTATACCCTTATGGGCACACAAGTCAGCTATACGGAGGAGTCCTTTGTTGGTCCACCAATCAAATGTCCTGGGGGTGAGACCTGGGGTGAAATTCGCATTTCCAAGTATAGGGGCTAATGGAGTATGCTGGGATTTAAACTTGTAAGATTTCGTTAATCTATCCCAAATATTCAGGGAAGAGGATAGTGCCGGGCACAGATTTGGGGGCCGTTCCTTAGAGAATAACCATAGGATATGCAATAGCGGCCTTTCTCTACATGCATGCATCTCCATCTGCATCCATATAGGGTGGAGCTTGGTAGAGTGAAACCTGGCTAACTGAGCCAGCTGTGCAACGTAATAGTATTTTTGCAAATCTGGAGTACCCAGCCCACCCTTCCTCTTAGGGGTGAATAGTGTACGCTTATTCACCCTAGGCCTCTTATCTCCCCAGAAGGCCAACAGTTCCGATCGAACAATCGAAACTGGTAGCGTTCGAAACAGGTACAATATTTTTGGAAGAACATTCATCTTTAAGGAATGTAGTCTGCCAAGCCACGACGGTGGGTGAATCAGCCATCTGGCTAGATCCGTTGACAATCGTTGGAATAGTGCAGGTTAATTTTTAGAATAATGTTGGAGTGATTTTAATGCCCAAATATGGGAGTGTCTTCTTTTTCTTTTTTAAAGACAAAACATATTTCCTGCTAAACTTTGTTAAAAAATCAAGGCTGTTGTTTCTTTTGTTAGTATTACTATCATCTGTTTAATTGTTATTATATTATTGTTGTTTATTTGGTGTTGGGCTCAATTCGACATTTCTTTATTACTGTTATTGACACGTTTCCCTGTGGCGCATGACCCCTTTCTTTTCCTGTTCGGCCCTTTGTTGATTTTACCATTGTGCCATAAAGCATTGTGCTGTATTCCCGGTGCTCCTCTGGACCTTGCAGCCGTATCCTCTCTTTGTTTTATTGCATAAACCACACATTAGACAGGAGGAAGAAGAGGAATTATAGGAGAGCTGGGCACAGAGCTGAGAAGAAATATTTAAAAAAAAGGCTCTACCGCTAGACAGAACTGCAAAGATTCTGAGCAAAAA
The DNA here is from genome assembly GCA_037952925.1 of Lithobates clamitans. Classification (NCBI taxonomy): domain Eukaryota; kingdom Metazoa; phylum Chordata; class Amphibia; order Anura; family Ranidae; genus Lithobates; species Lithobates clamitans. The sequence goes on from JBBGZY010002204.1 coordinate 59,994, forward strand.
ATATATATATACACAGTGCATTATATGACCAAGGTTTTTTGGATACCTGACCATCACACCTATTATATGGCCCAAGGTCTATAGACCTCCTCCAAATCATTGAGTTCAGGTGTTTCTAGTGTACTCAAGTTCTTCCACACCAAACTGGTCAAACCATGTCTTAATGGAGCTGGCCTCCATTTATGAGGTCAGGTACTCTGGACCTTGCAGCCATATCTCTCTTTGTTTTATTGCATACAACACACATTGGACGGGAGGAGGAGGAAGAATTATATTACAGCTGGGCACAGAGCTGAGAAGAAATTTAAAAAAAAGGCTCTACCGCTAGACAGGACTGCATAGATTCTGAGAAAAAAAATATATACACAGTAAATGACCAAAGTTTTTTTGGATACCTGGCCATCACACCTACTATATGGCCAAAGGTCTGTGGACCTCCTCCAAAGGTCTGTGGACCTCCTCCAAATCACTAAGTTCAGGTGTTTCTAGTGAAGAGCACTCAAGTTCTTCCACACCAAACTGGTCATACCATGTCTTAGTGGAGCTAGCCTGCATTTATGAGGTCAGGTACTCTGGACCTTGCAGCCATATCCTCTCTTTGTTTTATTGCATACAACACACATGGACAGGAGAAGGAAGAGGAATTATAGGAAAGCTAAACAAAGAGCTGAAAATAAATATTTTTTAAAAAGTTCTACCGCTAGACAGAACTGCATAGACTCTGAGGAAAAAATATATACACAGTAAATGACCAAAGTTTTTTGGATACCTGACCATCACACCTACTATATGACCAAAAGTCTGTGGACCTTCTCCAAATCATTGAGTTCAGGTGTTTCTAGTAAAGGGCACTCAAGTTCTTCCACACCAAATTGGTCAAACCATGTCTTTATGGAGTCGACCTCCATTTATGAGGTCAGGTACTGATGTTGGATGAGAAACTTTGACTCCTTTTCATTATTGCTATGGCTTACAAAGACATTGTAGTCAATTTTGCTCTTCTAACCTTTTGGTAACAGTTTGGGGAAGGCCATTTCTGTTCAAGCAAGACTGTGCCCTTTTACTCTATAAAGACATGGTTCGATGATTTTAGTTTGGAGGAACTTGATTTGTGCTGCACAAAGCCCTGGCCTCAACTCAAACATTTTTATGATAAAAAAGGAAGGTTTTTTTTTAGAGCCAAATCTTCTCATCCAACATCAGTAACTGACCTCATAAATGGAGGCCAGCTCTATAAAGACATGGTCTGACCAGTTTGGAGTGGAAGAATTTGAGTGGCCTGCCAAGAGCCCTGACCTCAACCCTACTGAACACTTTTGGGATAAGTTGAAATGTTAATTGTGAGCCAAGTCTTCCCGTCCAACATCAGTACCTGACCTCACGAATGGTGGTCAGCTCCATAAAGACATGGTTTGGCCAGTTTGTTGTGAAGGAACTTGAGTGGTCGGCACAGAGGCATGACTTCAACCCTACTGAACAGCTTTGGGATGAATTGGAATATTGATTTAGAGAGAGGTCTTTTCATTCAACATCAACACATGACCTCATAAATGGTGATCAGGTCCATAAAGACATGGTTTAACCAGGTTGGTGAGGAAGAACTTAAGTGGCCTGAACAGAGCCCCAACCTCAACCCTACTGAACACCTTTGGAATGAGTTGGAACGTTAGATATGACCCAAGAATTTCTCATCCAACATCAGTACCTGACCTTTATAAAAATTATCCTTTGGCTGGACAGGCACAAATTTTCACATAAACACCAAAATCCTGTGGAACGCCTTCCCAGTGAAGTGGAGGCCAACTCCATATTAACGCCCTTGGTTTTGGAATGCGATTTACAACAACTTAGTATGGGTGTGATGGTCACAAACATTTAGCTATATTGTGTATATCTGTGATACTAAGCAGCGGTTTGGAAGAATAATTTGTAGTTTTAGAGGACCCTGAGATAAAAATCTCAACTAGACAATGTTCAGTGTGGATTTTTATAGAATCAAATCTATTATCAAAGTCCTGAACAGATTATTTGAGACTCCATTAACAAAGCTAACGTAGATCATCAAAGAATAAGATCTTTTCACGGATACATTCTTTGCAGCTGATTAGAGAATCAGCTCTATGAATAAGTAAAGTTATAGGGGAATTGTAAGAGAATCAGATCTATAAATAGACAAAATTCTGTCTATTAACCTATGCAGAGCTTTGTTAACAATCAGCTCTATTTCCAGACAAAGGTCTGTGTCGAGTTTTAAAGAAAAAGCTCTAATACTAGATCAAGTTCTGAGTAATACATAACAGCCCTGTTAACAAAGTTCTGCATACGTTAATAGACAATCAGCTCCATTTATAGACAAAGATCTGTGTAGACCAGTGGTCTCAATGATGGGGCACCATTCCTTCCACTGACGCCAACAATGGGGCACTACTCCTCCTACTTACACCAACAGTAGGGAACTATTCCTCCCATGGACACCAACGATGGGGCACTATTCCTCACACTGACACCAACAGTAGGGCACTATTCCTCCCACGTATACCAAGGAGGGGGCACTACTACTCCCATGGACACCAACAATGGGCACTATTTCTTATACAGACACCAACAATGGGGAAGTATTCCCCCCACGGACACCAACAATGGAGAAGTATTTCTCCCACGGACACCAACAATGGAGAACTATTCCCCCCCCATGGACACCAACAATGGGGTACTATTCCTCCTCCTAGTGACCACAGGCACTATGTAATTTTTTTAATTCCTGCTGACCACTAACCACTAAGCCTGGCCATTGCCTATTCCCACTGGTCATTTTCTGAACACCCCCCCCCCAGTAAACTGACCCTTTGTTTAGAAAGTTTGGAGACCCCTGCTGTAGACTATTAAAGAAAAAACTCTAATAGATAAAGTTCTGAGTAAATTATTTAAAAATCAGGGGCACCACTGCAGGAAATTTCTTCAAACTGCTCCACCAACATATCAGAGCAAGTCAATAGGAAGCATTCCAGTGAAGCATTTTGGGAGTAGATTAATAAAACGCTTGATTTTGGGTGTAGTTCTCTGAAAAATGCTGAACTTTCAGACGATATGTTCAGAGTATATTCTGTTTTACTACTGTCAGACAGCACTTCGTATAAGGTGCAACTCAAAATACTCAACTGCATTCATAATTCCATGTAGCAGCAGACAAAGTTCTGCAGTTTTGAAAGACAAAAGGCTCTACACCCATCTAAAGCTTGCTGTAGGCTATTAGAGAAGTGACTGCATTTCCAGTCAAAATTCTTGAACGAAAGTTGAAGAAAGAGCTCTAAGTCCTTAGTATACTACCTAATTCACTTTTTTTACAGCTCAAATTTCAAGCAATGCTCTATTTTAAGCTTCAAATTCAAAACAAAAGCCTTAAAACGTTACATCTAGGTAAAAAAAATACTGGAACCATTCTACTATTGATCGTTTTAGGCAAGTTCAGAGAGCTCTACTTACAGATATAGCCCTGTAAATATTCAGAAATATGTTTCTAATACCACAGAGAGAAGTGAATTTAAAAGCAGAAAAGGCTCTATGGTTTACTATGCAAAAAAGGCGGTAAAGTGAGCAAATATGTGATGAATTTGGAGATCTCTATACCTGACTATATTGAACAGTTGTCTTTTATAATTTGTGTACTGTGTAGTATTTCCGGAAATAACATGAAGTGAAGAGCCCTTTCCAGTTTTAAAATTAACCGGGTCGATGTCCACTTCACAGCTTTGTATGCTCTCCATTAACAGTATCTCCGAAGTGGATTTGATTTTCCGGATATAAGTATTGAGCAGTCAATTTGTCACCTAGGGATATAGTCTCATTTTCCAGAGGCCACTCTCATTTTCAATGCCTTAGGAAGATGTGGAACTTCCAAGAAGGTGTGTGAAGCAGAGAGAAAAGAAAGTATAGCCCTCTTTGTTTGGTCGTTGGTGTCATCTTGGAAGACAGCAGCTTCTAAAATTATTCTTATTGCACATCTTCAATTAAATTTTGTATGGTCTAGGGGTAGCCCAAGATGTTCAGAGCGGCTTTTTTGCAGGACTTGTTCTTTTTTGTTTGGCTGTTGGCACCATCTTGAAAGACAGCAACTTTAAAAATGATCCTTATAGCACATCTTGAAATTTTGGGTCCTTTGCTATCCAGTTGTTAAATGCGTAAATCGGTCATCTTAAATAGTTATGCAGCGGTAATTAGCTTGGTGCCCATTTTCAATGCCTTAGCAAGACGGTGAACTTCTGAGAAGTTGTGTAAACCAGGGGGACAAGAAGGAATAGCCCTCTTTCTTTGGCTGTTGGCGCCATCTTGGAAGACAGATACTTCTAAAATTATTCTTATTGCACAGATCCAATGAAGCTTTGAGTCCTTTGTTCTCCAATTGTAAAATTTGTAAAATGGTCATCTTACATAGTTAGTTATTCAGCAGTAATTAGCTTGGTGCCTATTGGGTCGATGTCCGCTTTCCAGAGAAGATGTGTAGAGCAGAGAGACGTGACGGTATATTCTTCGTTGTTTGGTTGGTGGTGCCAGTGAAAGATAGCAACCTCTAAAATTATTCCTACTGTAGAGAGACAATGCAATTTTGGAGGGTCAAGGAGGATGTACACAAAGATCTGCACTGGGTGGCCCAAGATGCTCAGAGTGATGTGCATGACTTGTTCCTTTATCCCATAATAATGTAGCTTGACAATGTCTCTGGCTGAACCATCAACACATGTCCAATCAAATTTTGAGACCTTTGCCCTCCATTTGTAAGTTTTTTAAGATGGTCTTACATAGTTTTTAGGTATATTTAGCTAAATGCCATGGACGTTAGTTATCAAAATTTCTAAAGGCCCAACTATATCAAAGCATTAAGCCTATGACCCTGCTTACCTCACTTCCTGTCCAACGGATGCCCGTACAAGAAATAAATACAAGACAAAAAAGGTATACAGGGGTAGCCTGCATGCCAATTAATGTTCCAGGTGTCTATGAAGATTCTCATTGATCCAGGTCATGGTGAATCTAGTTGTAGTCGGTCAAATTCAACTAAACTTGTTCTGTCATGTTGAAGATGTTTGGTAGCTTGGTGCCCATACGTTCGACTTTTCAGCTTTGCATGCTCCCCTTTTACTGTAGCTCTAAAGTGGATTTGATTTTCTGGATTTGAGCTTTAAACAGCCAATTTGTCACATAGGGGCATATTCATTTTCCAGTGGCCACTCTCATTTTCAATGCCTTAGCAAGACGTGGAAGTTCTGAGAAGGTGTGTGAAACAGGGAGACAAGAGGGGATAGTCCTCTTTGTTTGTCCGTTTGCGCCATCTTGGAAGACAGCAACTTCTAAAATGATTCTTTTTGCACAACTCCAGTGAAATTTCAAGTCCTTTGCTCCCTGGTTGTAAAATGTGTGAAGTGGTCATCTCACATAGCTATTCAGCAGTAATTAGCTTGGTGCCTACTGGGTCCATGTCCACTTTACAGCTTTGAATGCTCTCAACTAACTGTATCTACAAAAGTGGATTTCATTTTCCAGATATGACCATTGAAAAGCTAATTTCTCACTTAGGGACAGATTCATTTTCCATACCTTAGGGCAGGATTTCTCAACCCGAGTTCCATGGAACCCTAGGGTTCCTCCAGATGTTGCTAGGAGTTCCTTGAGCAATGAGCAATTTCTGCCTCTCAGACAAGTTCCCACTGACACCATTGATCTTTTTAGCTATCTGTAAGGGGTAATTTTTCCCAATGACCACAAGTGTAAGGAACATTCTTCCCACTGACCATCACACTAATGTATCACAAGTTGTAGCTATAGTAATTTTTAGTAGGGGTCACCTGAGACCGGAAAGTTATTTCAAGGGTTTCTGTGTGTTGAAAGGGTTGAGAAAGGCTGCCTTAGGGAGATGTGGGACTTCTGAGAAGATGTGTAGAGCAGGGAGACATGAAGGGAAAGTCCCCGTTGTTTGGTTGGTGGTGACAGTGGAAGACAGTAACCTCTAAAATGTTTCCTTTTGTATAAAAACAATGGAATCTTGGATGGCCAAGGGGGAAATGTTCATACAGATCTGCACTGGGTGACCAAAGATGTTCAGAGTGGTGTACATAACTTGTACCTAATGTGTCTGGACAATAATGTCTCTGGCTGAAGTGTCCAATTAAATTTTGAGACTTTTTCTCTCCAGTTGTACTTTTTTTTAACTGGTCATCTTATGTAATTTTTTCAACTGTAATCAGCTTGATACCATTGCCGTTACTTCTAAAGGCCCAACTAACTCAAAGCATAAAGCTTATGACCATAATGGGGAGATTTTCCCCCACTTCCTGTCCCACGTACAAGAAATAAAGGTAGCCTACATGCCAAGTAATGTCCCAGTGATCCAGTGTGACCAAAACCGAATGGTGGCTGCCTCTCGAGACTCCACCGAGTCCTTTACTATGACACGCCACTGGAAGTGCAGGCAAGGACGGAACTCATCCCAGCTCCAACAGTCAAATGGGAAAAAAGGAAGGTCCTACGAGCCCCACATCACTGAAAGGTCCTGTGTGTATGTGTATGACAGCCTCAGCCCGGGCTCCACTCAGGCCACGACCCCCCAATGTGTCTCGCTCCACCCCGGAGCTTAATCATGGGAAATCATCAATTCTCGTTGATCCAGGTCATGATGCATCTAGTAGTAGTCGGTCTGGACTTGTTCTGTCCTGTTGAAGATGTTTGGTAGCTTCTCCAAGCCACGTCTTCAGTTGCAATGAGTGCCACTTGAAAACGAGTCTGCCTCCAAAACGGTCAACCAACCTTTGTAACATTGGCTGCTGGTGAATTAAGAGGCTGCAGAATACTCTGAATGCTACAGAATTCTCATGGGTCCCTGGTGAGTTGGTAAGTTAAATGTTATAGGGTACATCCCCAAACAGAGATACCCCATGTCAACATGCAAAAGAAGTCGGGTAAACCACATAGCATAAAACTGTGTATAGTATTTATTAATAACATGTACAGCCTACTTACAAATACAGAGGATAAAAGTACTTAAAGAAACAATTAATCCCGGGAGATAATTGAATCACTTCCTGCTTACAAAAAGCGTAAAGACGTTACGAGCGATAGCTCCACCCAGCGCGTTCCGTCCCATCTGATGTCGTCAGGGGTATTTCCGTTTGCGGATGTGACGCCTAGGATATGGTGGTGACTCACAAGATGTCTATCTCCTATACCAGTGATCATTGAGAATCATGTGCCTTTTTGACTCTTTCTTGGTTAAAGAGTCCACTAACTCTGGCAAAAGTTTTCATTATACACTGAGGTGGCGGTACACCCAAGAGCGTTGTGGCATCCGGAACATCAACTGATTGTGTGGATCAAGATTCCTATTATTGATTCACTTTTCTCTGTGGGATTATATATATATATATATTGTTATTTTTTTATCCTATCGTGTATTAACATTATTCATTTCATATATATTGTATGTTTATACCTTATATATGTTTACCTTTTAGCACGGCACTTTAGGTTTACCACTTAATCATACACAATTTATATCAATTGTTGTGTCGGCTGCTTTTATGCTTTTACAGTGTGATTTTGCATTTCTACATACTCGGTAAGTTAAATATTGGCTTGGCTTACCAAATTACTGTGTTCAGTAGAGGTGAAGGACGATCAACAAGTGGGGTAGGAGCCCAGCAAATCATTATTGATCACAACAAAAAGTCACAATAGGAGCCAGCAAGTTTTGGGGCTCTCTCCTCCTTCATCAGGGCTCTGATAGTCTCAGCCCAGAAAAAGACACTCTTGCATACTATCCAGGAACCCTGTTATATTTGTCTAAGCCAGGGGTCTCCAAACTTTCTAAACAAAGGGCCAGTTTACTGTCCTTCTGACTTTAGGGCGGCCGGACTTTTGCCTTCGGGTACAAAATGTCCCAGCATCAGTGGGAGTAAACCTTCCCCATCATTGGTGTCATTGGGAGGACTATTGCCCAATCATCTGTGCCATTGGTAGGAATTGTGCCTTTCATTGGTGTCAGTGGAGACCACTGATTTAGGTGGTAAATCTCTGCAATTTCCACCCTTCTGGCTCACTGAGCTAGGAATGAGCATCATCACATCTCTTATATTAACCATTAACCAATTATATTAATGTCACAATGTGGCCAGTGGGAATAGACAAAGTCTCAGGCTTGGTGGTCAGCAGGAGTTCAAAAATTAGTGCCTATGGTCAATAGGAGTTGTCCATGGGAGGAATACTGTCCTACTGTTGGTGTCCCTGTGAGGAATAGAGTCCCATCATTGGTGTCCGTGGGAGGAATAGTTCTCCATCATTGTGGTCCATGGGAGGAATAGTGCCCTACTGTTGGTGTTACTGTGAGGAATAGTGCCCCATCATTGGTGTCAGTGGGAGGAATACTGCCCCATTATTGGTGTCCATGGAAGGAATAGTGCCCCATCGTTGGTATCCATGGGAGGAACAGTGCCCTACTGTTGGTGTCCGTGTGAGGAATAGTGCCCCATCGTTGGTATGCATTGGGGGAATAGGGTCCCATCACTGGTGTCCATGGGATGAAGAGAGCCCCATCACTGGTGTCCATGAGATGAAGAGTGCCCCATCATTGGTGTCCATGGGAGATATAGAGCCCCATCATTGTTGTCCGTGGGAGGAATAAAGCCCCATTGTTGACATCAGTGGAAGGAATGGTGCCTCATTGTTGGTGTCAGTGGGAGAAACAGTGCCTCAAGGGCCAGATAAAGACAAGCAAAGGGCTGTATCCTCCAGGCCACGGGCCACAATTTGGAGACCATTGGTCTAAGCAAAGGGTGATACCAGTTCGGCAAGCAAAACAGCCGCCTCTCTGCTCTTGTTGGCGTCAAGCACTGTCCCCCAACAAAACGAACACGCTGCTTGCGTTCTACAAAATGGCCGCCCTTCGGACAACCGTGACGCTTTAGGCTTGCCGAGTTCTGTTTTAAAGCATAATAGCCTGGGAGGTCTGACTGCTCGAATTGCTGACGACCTCCTTTTTTTTTTTTTCTTTTTTTCGTTCTCACGCAGATGATGCTGCGCAGAGACGGCGTTCTGCTTCATCTCGCCTCAGCTGGCTTTCTACGAAAACACAAATAAGGTCCCAGCAGCGCGGCCAAGTCCCTGATTGCATTGTCTTTCTGACAAAACCATTAGTTAGTTGTAGCGTGGGGCCCAGCCAGCTCTTACCTCATGCTCGCTAAGTGCTTGTTGTAATGATGTGAGTGCAGCCAGCGGGCCCCGAGCGGACCTCCTGTGGCCTCTGCTCGCGAGGAAGGAGGGCTAAGTGCTGCGAGAGCAGAACGTCCTGTGATATTCCTGATGGACTTAAAGGGACATTACGCCGAAAATGCAAAGTCTACACACCGACCTCTTTTTTTGCAGCAGCAGCAGCAGCTAATTTAATTCTACTTTTGAGTGTCAGCTCTTGTGCTCCTCTGTTCTCTGAACTCCTGGATTCCGGATCCTGTGGGAACTTTTTTTTTTTTTCTTTCTGGTTCTAAGTCGGCGTCTGTTCATCATCGGAAAGACTCGCTGACAGCCCGTGCCCAGGGGCGGCCCCCTCCCTTGGGGCCCCCTGGCCTCATTATGGGAATATGGCGAGCCAATTTCTCCGTGGCTGCTGCCCATATGTTCCGCCATCGCCGCCGGACAGCCAGTCCCCGTCACGCATATATACGTCGCACCGGGAGGCCGTCCTATTGGGTGGCTTGTTTTCCATGCCGTGGGGAAATGTGGCCACTCTCAGTGATGACAATGAACTCTCTGTGTACAGCGATGATATATTCCATTCTCATTATTTTTATTTTTATTAATTTCAAGTACTTATATAGCGGCGTCAATTTACGCAGCGCTTTAAATATACATTGTACATTCACATCAGTCCCTACCCTCAAGGAGCTTACAATCTAAGGTCCCTAATTCACATTCATACAGATACTAGGGGCCAATTTAGACAGGAGCCAATCAACCTACCAGCATGT
>JBBGZY010002204.1:72500-404105 GCA_037952925.1 Lithobates clamitans
CATCCCAAGCTCCTCCCCTTTAGGAATGACTCTGCCTGCCCCTGCGGCCCGTATCACCCCACAAGCCGGCACTTTGGCTTGGCGGCAAATTCCATCGCCTTCCCCTAACAATGGGAAGGAGAGAGCCAAACACCCCCCCCCCCCCCCCGAGCGTCTACCCGCAGTGTCAGGATCCGGGTCTCGCTGTCAATTTTTCAGTTAATAAATTGGAATCGATCGATCGGTGAGGCTTTGGCGCAATCCCACCATCATTAGTCTCCGGCCCGCCGCTCCTGTAACGGTGATATTTACTTTTTCCTCTGGAACGCGTCTCCCCCCGCGCCCCCCGCCCCCGTGGGCGCATCGATCGCAGAACGCTGACAAATTAGAAATTATTTCTGAGCAAACCGATCAATCAATTTTTTTCTTTTTTTCAAAAGCGGCCAAGAAAAGGAAGGAGGAGGGGGAGGGGGCGACGGCGAAATCAAGACGCCTTTCATGGTGGAAGTCGGGGGGGGGGTGGGTGTTTGAGGACGGCGGGTGTAATTTCATGTTTTAGTTCATAAAAAAAAAAAGGATATTCGAGGATTTCTACACGGCGATCGATCAATAATTCTCTATTACAGGATTGTCTGCGTTCAACTGACCGACGCGTTCTGCATACTCCCGGCGGAGCGCCGCTGTGTGCGCTCCGATATCCTTCATAGAGACCGCCAATACCATCCTTCTCTATTGTCAGCAATGATTGACAAACTGAGCATGAGAAGTAGTACTGTGCAGAGTCCATACATACAGAATAAGAACAGATACTGAGAATTACACCCAACATACAGGACAAGAGAAGTAGTACTGTGCAGAGTCCATACATACAGAATAAGAACAGATACTGAGAATTACACCCGGCATACAGGACAAGAGAAGTAGTACTGTGCAGAGTCCATACATACAGAATAAGAACAGATACCGAGAATTACACCCAGCATACAGGACAAGAGAAGTAGTACTGTGCACAGTCCATACATACAGAATAAGAACAGATACTGAGAATTACACCCGGCATACAGGACAAGAGAAGTAGTACTGTGCAGAGTCCATACATACAGAATGAGAACAGATACCGAGAATTACACCCAACATACAGGACAAGAGAAGTAGTACTGTGCAGAGTCCGTACATACAGAATAAGAACAGATACCGAGAATTACACCCGGCATACAGGACAAGAGAAGTAGTACTGTGCAGAGTCCATACATACAGAATAAGAACAGATACCGAGAATTACACCCGACATACAGGACAAGAGAAGTAGTACTGTGCAGAGTCCATACATACAGAATAAGAACAGATACTGAGAATTACACCCGGCATACAGGACAAGAGAAGTAGTACTGTGCAGAGTCCATACATACAGAATAAGAACAGATACCGAGAATTACACCCAGCATACAGGACAAGAGAAGTAGTACTGTGCACAGTCCATAAATACAGAATAAGAACAGATACCGAGAATTACACCCGGCATACAGGACAAGAGAAGTAGTACTGTGCAGAGTCCATACATACAGAATAAGAACAGATACCGAGAATTACACCCGGCATACAGGACAAGAGAAGTAGTACTGTGCAGAGTCCATACATACAGAATAAGAACAGATACTGAGAATTACACCCAACATACAGGACAAGAGAAGTAGTACTGTGCAGAGTCCATACATACAGAATAAGAACAGATACTGAGAATTACACCCGACATACAGGACAAGAGAAGTAGTACTGTGCAGAGTCCATACATACAGAATAAGAACAGATACCGAGAATTACACCCAGCATACAGGACAAGAGAAGTAGTACTGTGCAGAGTCCATACATACAGAATAAGAACAGATACCGAGAATTACACCCGGTGTACGGATGGATGGGTTGTGTGCGTGACTAGTGTGGCTGGGTCTGTATACAGACGGGTCATCCTGGGTCTGGTTTGTGTTATTTCTAAGGTTTCATCACTCCATAATCATCTGCAGCACACACACACACACATATGTACCCCATACATTGAGCCTCACACAGCTTTACAATAGAACTCCAAGTACAAGGTAAAATACATTACACATGGCTAAAGCTGTCCAGAAAACACTGATGTCATGCTAAAGTCCAAACTATCAGGTGAAGTGCATCAATGTAATGTGTGGGGTAATACACAGAGATCACAGCATGTGATCAGTCCTAGCATAGTAATAATGAGAAAATACTGGGAAGACGAGGGCACCTGGTATCAGCTTCTTGCAGCCCTTATGCAGCAGGGCTGGAGTGTGGGAGGAAGAAGCAGCACAAGGAACAAATCGTTTGGGGACTAGCAACAAGCATGCCGATAGGAGGAGAGGGCAGAGTGACAGAGAGATGAGCTCATCACCGTGCTGCTTCTCCTTTCACCGTCAACTGGTTGGGGGCTCGTCCGGGATGACCTGAACTTAGAGGAAGTAAGTTGAATGATGCTGGCTATCAGACTGAGGACACCTAGTGGCAGGAAAGAAGTACTGCAAGGGAAACCTCTGGATAGAAGGAGAATATTGTTGGCCACCAGACTGAGGACATCTAGTGACAGGAAAAAGTATTGCAGGGGACATCTTTGGATAGGAGAATAATGCTGGACACCAGACTGGGGGCATCTAGTGGCAGGAAGGAAGTAATGTAGAGGAACTCTCTGGATAGAAAGAGAATATTGCTGGCCACCAGACTGAGGACATCTAGTAGCAGGAAGGAAGTAATGTAGAGGAACTCTCTGGATAGAAGGAGAATATTGCTAGCCACCAAACTGAGGGCATCTAGTGGCAGGAAGGAGGTACTGCAGGGGAAATCTCTGGATGGAAGGAGAACATTGCTGGCCACCAGACTGAGGACGTCTAGTGGCAGGAAAGAAGTACTGCAGGGAAAATCTCCCGCTAAAAATTGAATATTGCTGGGCACCAGACTGCTGACATCTAGTGACAAGAAAAGTATTGCAGGGGACATCTTTGGATAGGAGAATAATGCTGGCCACCAGACTGGGGGCATCTAGTGGCAGGAAGGCAGTACTGCAGGGGAAATCTCGTCTAGATAGAAGGTGAAAATTGCTGGCCATCAGACTGAGGACATCTAGTGGCAGGAAGGAAGTACTGTAGGGGAACTCTCTGGATGGAAGGAGAATATTGCTGGCCACCAAACTGAGGACATCTAGTGGCAGGAAGGAAGTACTGCAGGGGAAATCTCTGGATGGAAGGAGAATATTGCTGGCCACCAAACTGAGGACATCTAGTGGCAGGAAAGAAGTACTGCAGGGCAAATCTCCCGCTAGAAGGTGAATATTGCTGGGCACCAGACTGAGGACATCTAGTGACAGGAAAAAGTATTGCAGAGGACATCTTTGGATAGGAGAATATTGCTGGGCACCAGACTGAGGACATCTAGTGACAGGAAAAAGTATTGCAGGGGACATCTCTGGATAGGAGAACATTGCTGGCCACCAGACTGAGGGCATCTAGTGGCAGGAAGGCAGTACTGCAGGGGAAATCTCTGGATGGAAGGTGAAAATTGCTGGCCATCAGACTGAGGACATCTAGTAGCAGTAGGGAAGTACTGTAGGGGAACTGTCTAGATAGAAGGAGAATATTGCTGGCCACCAAACTGAGGGCATCTAGTGGCAGAAAAGAAGTACTGCAGGGAAATCTCTGGGTGGAAGGAGAATATTGCTGCTTTTTTTATTTGATCTTTCAGTGGGCTTTTCATTATTATCTTTGCTTCTGCTTTAAGTAATTTTGCAGTTTTTCTAGCTGCATTTCAGGCACTATTGTCCTCTTTAGAACTCTGTTAGCTTCCTCACATTTCCCTGAGATCTCACCTATCAAAGTGCTTACAGGCGCCTTTCAGAAATGACCCGTGGTGCTAGTTGGCAACCAACCTAACATGACTCACCTCCACAGCTGTGTCACTAATTGTTCTCGGTTATATCTAAAGCCAAAACTTTGTGCTGAGTAGAGGACGGATAAACTCCCGGACACTTTGGGGTGTATTTAAAAAAAAAGTTCATCTATCAAAATTGCATATAAATGAGTTCTGTGTAAATGGTGGCAAAATCTAAAGTTATTAGACCATTTTCTCTCCAGATTGAATGTTCTTCATTCATGCAGAATAGAGTGAGTCAGGATAATACCCCATTATGGCCATTAGATGGAGCTGGTGACCATAGGGAAATAAATACTTATTATCTGTGATTGTCAGCTCCATCTAGTGGCCATAATGCAGTGTTTTCCCCAACTGCTCTATTACACTGCATAATATTCAATTATGGCCACTAGATGGAGCTGATAACCGTAGGAAAATAAATGCTCATTTGCTGTAATAATTAGCTCCATCTAGTGGCCATAAGGTGGTATTTTCCCTAACCGCTCTATTTTTAATGATTAAGAAGTATTCGACCTGTATTATACAGAATAGAGTAAATCAGGAAAATACACCATTATGGCCACTAGGTGGAGCTGGCGACCATTGGAAAAAAGAAACTTGTTTACTGTGATTGTCAGCTCCATCCAGTGGCCATAATGTGGTATTTGCCCAAACTGCTCTATTTTCAATGATTGGTAAACATTTAAAATTGAGAGTATAAATAGGAAACATTCGGCCTATATTCATACAAAGCAGAGCTAATCAGGAAAATACCCCATTGAGGCCACTATATGGAGCTGTTGACCATAGGGAAATAAATACTTATTTCCTGTGATTGTCAGCTCCATCTAGTGGCCATAATGTGGTATTTTCCCCTAACCGTCCTATTTTTAATTATTGAGAAACATTCGACCTAGTGAGTATGAATGAGAAACTTCAACCTGTATTCATACAGAATAGAGTAAATCAGGAAAATAACCCATTATGGCCACTAGGTGGAGCTGATGACCATAGGAAATAAATACTAATTTACTATAATGATCACCTCCATCTAGTGGCCATCATGTGGTATTTCCCCTAACCGTTCTATCTTTAATGATTGACAAACATTCAAAACAGAGAGTGTAAATGGGAAACATTCGACCTGTATTCATACAGAATAGAATAAAATAGGAAAATACCCCATTATGGCCACTAGATGGAGCTGATGACTATAGGAAATAAATACTTATTTACTGTGATTGTCAGCTCCATTTAGTGGCCATAATGCCGTATTTTCCCCCAAACGACTCTGTTTTTTATGGTTAAAAACATTACCCCTGCATTATTTACAAATTTACCCCTAAAAACATTCGACCCAGTGAGTATGAATGAGAAACATTCGGCCTGTATTCATACAGAATAGATTACGTCAAGGAAAATATCCCATTATGGCCACTAGATGGAGCTGATGACCATAGGAAATAAACACGTATTTACTGTAATTATCGGCTCCATCTAGTGGCCATAATGTGGTATTTTCCCTAATCGTTCAGAAACATTCAAGTTAGAGAGTATAAATGGTAAACATTCGACCTGTATTAATACAAAACAGAGCTATTCAGGAAAATACCCCGTTATGGCCAGTATATGGGGCTGATGACCATAGGAAATAAATACTTTTTTACTGTCCTTCTCTTTTTCATTCTCAATTTATGCAATACGGATGCTGGCCACGAGTGTCACACTAATATTTGTACTCTAAAAACATTCGACCCGGTGAGCATGAATGAGAAACATTCGATCTGTATCCACCCAGGATAGAGCAATTCAGGAAAATATCCCATTATGGCCACTAGGTGGGGCTGATGACCATAGGAAATAAACAAGTATTTTTCTGTAATGATCAGCGCCATCTAGTGGCCATAATGTGGAATTTTCCCTAATCATTCAGAAACATTCAAAATAGAGAGTATAAATGGTAAACATTCGACCTGTATTGATACAAAACAGAGCTATTCTGGAAAATAGCCCGTTATGGCCACTAGATGGGGCTGATGACCATAGGAAATAAATACTCATTTACTGTCCTCTTTTTCATTCTCAATTTATGCAATACGGATACTGGCCACGAGTGTCACGCTAATATTTGTACTCTAAAAACATTCGACCCAGTGAGCATGAATGAGAAACATTCGACCTGTATCCACCCAGAATAGAGTAAGTCAGGAAAATATCCCATTATGGCCCCCTAGGTGGAGCTGATGACCATAGGAAATAAACACTTATTTACTGTAATGATCATCTCCATCTAGTGGCCATAATGTGGTATTTTCCTGAACCCCTCTATTTTTAACGAATGAAAAACATTCGACCTAGAGAGAAAACAGCCTAATAACATTCGATTTTTCTCCCATCGGCACAGAACGAATGTACATGCAGCGAGGCAGCTCTGCCAGTTTTTATTAATAAATACACCCCTGTGTGTCATCAGTGTCCACCTGGGGAGATCTCACGTAACTTCCTGTCCTGTGTGGGGAAATGCCCTCTTCAAGAGTGGAAGTGTCCCCATAGGAAGATTTCTCCTCACTTCCTGTTCTGGTGACAACTCCAATTTTTTAATTTGGCCAATAGAGAGGGCGAATCTCCTCACTGGGGGACACAGATGCAATAAAAACTTGACAGGGGTTCCAACCCTTCCGGACTTTATCCAAAATCCTAAAAATAAAAAAAAATCTTGATTTATAGAGCCGTTTGGGTTTCCATCAATTTTTTTCCAATCCGTGGTCATAAGTTTTAATACTTTCCACCTTTTGGTTTTGGCACGCGTCAAGTTTACCTTTCCCGAGAGCCGCCGTGTGGTAATGATAAGTCAGAGCTTTTATCGGCGGTGTCCAGGAGCCGGGAGCGCGGCGCGGGAAGGTCACCCTGGCGGATCTGGGAAGGGAGGAAGCGCAGAACATAATCATACCCAGCTCACACACACAGTCCCCGCAGCAGGCCCCATTGTCCCCGCCGAGGCGATGGGTATCGCAGGAGGGGAAGTTCACTCCTGGCTTGCTAATGTGTTTACCGTCTTCGGCTGTGACTCAGGAATAATGAGACAATGCCGCTAATTACACTAAATTGGACGAATGGCTGGAAAAGTGGAGATTTTCCCATGGGGGGGACTTACACATCCTATAACACAACAGCCTTAAAGCGGAACTCCAGCCTTCCCTTCCCTCGTGCACTGTTACTACAGGCTCCCCTCCTGGGCTGAAATCTCAGATTTCACCGCACACTGTGAGCTTATCACAGTGTGCATTAGAAGAAGCAGGAACAAGTCAGGTAGAGCCCCACCTCATTTCCTGGCTGGAGGACATCCCTTTCCTCCTCCCGGGGTGACTGTCCCTGGCCCTGCCCTTTTCATTTATTGGATTTCACTTATTTCAGTCATGGGGACTCATGTGGACCTTACCTAGGAACGCCCACTCCTCCAGACTGACATCCGCCAATCGAGGCATGGTAATATTTGCATGACTTTTCCCACCATGCGTGTGTGGGTTTCCTTCGGGTACTCCAGTTTTCTCCAACACAAAGCAGCCATTCTCAACACGGGTTCCCTCTAGTGGTTTCCTTGAGCCTTGGCTGATTGGACTCTAATTTGAAGGTGCCCACATAGTTCTGGGTCCAACCCCCCTTGTCAGCAGCATGACACCAATTCCTTCTCACTGACCACCAATGTAAGGAAAATTCTTCCCACTGACCACCAATGTAAGGGACATTCTTCCCACTGATCACCAATGTAAGGAACATTCTTCCCACTGACCACCAATGTAAGGGACATTCTTCTCAATGACCACCAATGTAAGGAACATTCTTCTCAATGACCACCAATGTAAGGAACATTCTTCCCACTGACCACCAATGTAAGGGACATTCTTCTCAATGACCACCAATGTAAGGGACATTCTTCTCAATGACCACCAATGTAAGGAACATTCTTCTCAATGACCACCAATGTAAGGAACATTCTTCCCACTGACCACAAATATAAGGAGCATTCTTCCCACTGATCACCAATGTAAGGAACATTCTTCTCACTGACCACCAATGTAAGAAACATTGTTCCCATTTACCACCAATGTAAGGAGCATTTTATCCGCTGACCTCCAATGTAAGGGACATTCCTCCCACTGACCTCCAATGTAAGGAACCTTCTTCTCACTGATCACCGATGTAAGGGACATTCTTCCCACTGACCTCCGATGTAAGGGACATTCTTCTCACTGACCACTAATGTAAGGAACATTCTTCCCACTGACCTCCAATGTAAGGGACATTCTTCTCACTGATCACCAATGTAAGGGACATTCTTCTCACTGACCACAAATATAAGGAGCATTCTTCCCACTGATCACCAATGTAAGATACATTCTTCCCACTGACCACTAATGTAAGGAACATTCTTCCCACTGACCACCAATGTAAGGGACATTCTTCCACTGACCACAAATATAAGGAGCATTCTTCCCACTGACCACCAATGTAAGGAGCATTCTTTCCACTGACCACCAATGTAAGGAGCATTGTTCCCATTTACCACCAATGTAAGGAATATTCTTCCCAATAACTACCAATGTAAGGAACATTCTTCTCACTGATCACCAATGTACGGAGCATTTTACCCACTGACCTCCAGTGTAAGGGACATTCTTCCCACTGATCACCAATGTAAGGGACCTTCTTCCCACTGACCACCAATGTAAGGGACATTCCTCCCACTGACCCCCAATGTAAGGGACCTTCTTCTCACTGATCACCAATGTAAGGCACATTCTTCCTACTGACCACCAATGTAAGGGACATTCTTCCCACTGACCACCAATGTAAGGAACATTCTTCCCACTGACCACCAATGTAAGGATCATTCTTCCCACTGATCACCAAAGTAAGGAACATTCTTCTTACTGACCTCCAATGTAAGGGACATTCTTTTCACTGATCACAAATGTAAGGGACATTCTTCTCACTGATCACCAACGTAAGGGATCTCCTTCTCACTGACCACCAATGTAAGGGACATTCTTCCCACTGACCACCAATGTAAGGAACATTCTTCTCACTGACCACCAATGTATGGAGCTTTCTTCCTACTAACCCCTGAAGATAATTTTGAGGGTTCTTCTAGGGTCAATAGGTTGAGTAAGGCTGCTCCAAAGACATGCTGGTAAATTAACTGTCTATTGACTAAACTGGCCCAGAATGTGTGTTTGAGTCTAAAATTCCCAACGGAAGCCTCCTACGGCTGACCACAGTCACACTGTTGAGTGGCTAATACATCTATTTCAGGCGTGGAGCCACAGATTAGCAAGGTTTCAAGATTAGAAGTTCACCACAAAGATTGCAACACGGTCATGGTAGTCAGGACTCGGGAAGGAACCCACCGCAAAATGACTTTATTGGCTTAGCCTACAAGATGGCCGCCTAGGTCCTCCCCCCTTCAATAAGACTCCATGTGGCAATCTGACATCAGCAAACCCTGGCGCAGATCACCACGTGTCTGGAACTTCCTTGGATTCCAGCGCAAAGCAAATATGTTTCTCATCACCGCCATGTGGGGAATGCGATGCTAAGATGCTAATTATTAGCAGATTATTCGCGGCTTTAGCGTCTGCAGATGTTTGGGGGCAGAGAAGACTTTTCTAATCCAATGGAGAGATGATGGAGGATTACTCCGAGAGATTACAAAGGGATTCACCGGACGCGAAAGCGGCTGAGCAAACATTGGAGATTTTTCCGGATCCCGATAAAAGACGGTCTCCCGATTATCCAAGACGCATTATTTGGGGAGATGTTTAAGGGAACGATCCAAGAACCTGCCTATCTGCCCCTCCCGTACTTGTGGCCCTGGCCTCCAAAAGTTTCCCTCCAGGCGCCAATTTTCTACAACTATCATGTGGACATTTTCCAGAATGCCGTAAAATTTGGGTTTTCATTGCTTTGTTGCAATTGTTAAAGTGGACCTGGTGTTGGATATTTTTTTTTTTTTTTCATGGTAGATGCAGCCTCCTCAGTAATGTGTCATAGTAATGCTTCCAGGTAGAGAGGTCTTCTTCGGCCTTGTAGATACCGAGGATGGGTCACAGCAGTAGCATCGTCAACTGCCAAGTGGGAATCTCTGCCTACTGTACATAATGTGTTCTAACACAGCAATAAAGGAAAAATGACTGGGGGCTGGTCCGGGAGGACCTGTGCTTAGAGAAACTAAGTTGAATGTCTTGAGCGATCACTGGGGGGAGAAGAGACTGACCCAATGCTTATTCCAGCCTGCAGCAGACTGACAACATTTTCTTAGCCTAGGCAAAGTCACTGACTGGGGAGGAATTTATTGAAACTGACTTGTAAAGCAACTGAAAAGACACACTTTAAAGTGTAATTACCCAGTTGTCAAATGTGATGGAGAAAATCACTGGCCTGGCACGATTCCCAACTGTTTTGCCCACCTGGGAGTTTTGTGTGTTCCTGCCCATCATGTATGTGCCTGTTAAATTCTCCATAACATAAATAAGAGATCCCTCAGGGATGGTGGGAACCCCTCATAATGGACACAGCAGGTGTACAGACCCAGGAACTCAGCACAGGGATGGTGGGAATCCCTCATTTTGCGCACAGCAGGTGTACAGACCTGGGAACTCAGCACAGAGATGGTGGGAACCCCTCATAATGGACACAGGTGTACAGACCTGGGAACTCAGCACAGGGATGGTGGGAATCCCTCATAATGGGCACAGATGGTGTATAGACCCGGGAACTCAGCACAGGGATGATGAGAACCCCTCATAATGGGCACATCAGGTGTACAGACCAGGGAACTCACCACAGGGATGGTGGGAACCCCTCATAATGGGCACATCAGGTGTATAGACCCCGGAACTCAGCAAAGGGATGATGGGAACCCCTCATAATGGGCACAGCAGGTGTACAGACCTGGGAACTCAGCACAGGGATGGTGGGAACCCCTCATAATGGGCACAGCAGGTGTACAGACCTGGGAACTCAGCACAGGGATGGTGGGAACCCCTCATAATGGGCACAACAGGTGTACAGACCCCAGAACTCAGCACAGGGATGGTGGGAACCCTTCACATGGGCACAGTAGGTGTACAGACCCCGGAACTCAGCACAGGGATGGTAGGAACCCTTCACAATGGGCACAGAAGGTGTACAGACCAAGAAACACAGGACAGGGATGGTGAGAACCCCTCATGATGGGCACAGCAGGTGTACAGACCTGGGAACTCAGCACAGGGATGGTGGGAACCCCTCATAATGGGCACAGCAGGTGTGAAGACCCGGCAAAAAGCTGACCCTGATGAACACTTGTTTCATTCTTTATCTGGGCCCAGCGATGTCACTATGACACACCTCTGTATAAGCTTTTCATTCTTCCTCTGAACTGCCAGATGAAAAAGCGCAGTGGACAACTTCAAAAGCCGCCCGCTTTGTAATGGATATAAAAATTAATCTCCCTCGCTAATACAGGTCAGTGGTAAAAAAAGTAAATAAATAAAAAAACCTGAGTGAATTTCAAGTAAGCTTTCAGTAAATTAAAAGTAAATCACACGTTCGCTTTGAAGGTTACAGATTGGTAGCTATGAAGGAAGAGGATGCAGCGCGGCCTCTGCTCGGCTCATTCACGTCACGTAGGAATGGGGCCTCTTAGGATATTGAGCTAATGGGTACCGCGTCTCCATCCTTGCTCTTCCGTGTGAGCAAAAAAAAAAATGGAACAGCTAGATCATGGAACGCACATAATGAAGTGGATCCTAACCTCGTTACCCATCAAGCTCTTTGTTTTCTAAAACAGGAGGTCGAGGGGTTAAAACAGCAGTTTTGCGTCCACTGGGGGAACGGACGCTGATTTATGAAGGTACTAACTATCACCATCTGCTGCTGACCTTCTCCTAATGCGTGATTTAATTATGAGAAGACACATGGTAGTGGAAAGGCAGGAATAAGATCCGAGACGCCAGGATGCTACGTCGGCGAAGTTCTTGTCCTTTAAGTTGCTATTTTATTGGCACCTGACATTGACGAGGCATCCATTATTTATTACCAAAATGAAGGGCAACGTAAGCCGGTGACTATGAACCCTTTCCCTGACATTATAGAGCTTCCCGTACTGGTGTGTTTTGCTGGAGAAATTGATGACTTTTTTTTTTTCATAAAAATTTAGACTTTGGACCTAAAAGTGGACCTTGTAGTAACCTCCCAATTAAATTGGAAAAGGTGAGGTACAGGAAGGAGATGGGATGGGTTAAAGGGTACAGGTAAGAGTGGTCGGTAAAGGAAAGCGTCTTGGAGATTTGCCATTAAGCCAGGGTGCGGTACATAGAATAAAGCCGGTCATAGATGGTTCGAATCTTGGCCAGGTCAGCAGGGACCCGCCAAGATTTGAACCATGTATGGGCGGGCTGATTGTACCCAAATTGATCCATCGATTGACTTGGGTACAACCAGCATTATTATTATTACATGCAATTTTTTCCAGTGGCTATGGCTGCTAGCAGTAATCACTGTGTTCTCCTGGCAGGGGCAGCTCCCCACCACCCCGCCAGGAGAACACCATAGCTCCCCCATCAGTGTTGATAGAGGGAATTGAGCAATTTTCTTTCCTGAAACCCGCGGTCGCTAGAAAGAAAATTGCATTGTCTATGGCCTGCCTTATAAAAGGAGAACCGAAGGTCAAAATTCACTTGTAAAAATGGGTGACCAATGGGTCATAGATACTCTTGAATTGAGTCATTGTGTCAGTGAGCTTCACTGTTAAGTTTTCATTTGAGAAGGTCAAGTAAAATTAGCTTTGACTTTATTGAGTAATTTTACATTTTTTATAACCCATATATCTGCAGTTTAGCATTGGAAGATTTGGACTGTCTTGGTTAGTGGGTTGGTTGATTGCTTGGGACTTTCTTGGTGAGTTGATTGATTAGTTGGTTGGTTTGTTCATTGGTTGGTTGTTTGGTTATTTAGTGAGTTGGAGAAGCCACCTATACATACCCATACCCATATAAGTACCTGAAAATAAATAGGCAAGACACCTGACCATCATCTTGTTGGACATTCCACTCCAAAACCATGGACATTAATATTGAGTTGTCTCCCTTTTGTGGCTATTGCAATATCCATTCTTCTGGGAAGGCTTTCCACAAGATTTTGGAGTGTGTCTGTGGGAACTTCTGTCCAAAAAAGAACATTTGTCAAGTCAGGTACTGATGTTGAATGAGAAGACCTGGCTCATAATTAGTGTTCCAACTCATCCCAAAGATATTCAGTAGGGTTGAGGTCAGAGCTCTGTGCAGGCCACACAAGTTCTTCCACGCTAAACTGGTCAAAACCATGTTTTTATGAAGCTGGCCACCATTTGTGAGGTTTGGTACTAATGTTGGATGAGAAGACCTGCCTTGTAATCAAAGTACCAACTCATCCCAAAGGTGTTCAGTATGGTTGAGGTCAGGACACTCAACTTTCTCCCACTCTAAAATCATGGGCATTAATATAAAGTTGGCCCATCTTTGGGGCTATAACAGCGTTCACCTTTCTGGGAATACTTTCCACAAGATTTCAGAGTGTGTCTGTATGAATTGGTGCCCATTTGTAAAGTCTGGTGCTGATGTAGGATGAGAAGATCTGGTTCACAATTGGAGATCCAATTCATCCCAAAGGTGTTTGGTAGGGTTGAGATCAGGGCTCTGTGCAGGCCACTCAAGTTCTTCAACAACAAACGGGTAAAATCATGTCTTTATGAGGCTGGCCACCATTTATGAGATCAGGTACTGATGTTGGATGAGAATACCTATCTGGAAATCAACATTCCAATTCATCCCAAAGGTGTTCAGTAGGGTGGAGGTCAGGGCTCTGTGCAGGACACTTGAGTTCCTCCACACCAAACTGGCCAAACCATGTCTTTATGAATCTGGCCACTATTTGTGAGGCCAGGTACTGATGTTGGATGAGAAAACCTGGCTTATAATTGGCATTCCAATTCTTTTCTAAATGATTCAGTAGAGTTGAAGGACACGGGAATTCCTCCACACCAAACTGGTCAAACCATGTCTTCATGGAGCTGGTCATGTGGAACAGAAAAGGGTCTTCCCCAAACTGCTACCACAAGGTTGGAAGTACTAAAATATCTATAATGTCTTTGCATCTTGTAGCATTAACAGAATCCTTCACTAGATACATCTTAATTTAATTCTTTGAAGGAGGTCCTTATTCATTTGCTCACATAGTGGTTGGTTTTGGTAGGTGTCCACAAACTCTTGACCATATAGTGCATGACTTATCTTTATGGCAGTCTTATGGAAATTAATTATTATATTATTTTTTTTCACCCTATGAAAAAGAAAAGAGAATAGGCTGAAAGTTTGTGAGAGGTAGAAAATCTGAAAAGGGGAAAGTTTGCCTCTATTAGCGGTAAGATAGAATTCACAAAAACTCCTTTTATTGGGCAATTTGCTATGAATAAACGCCAAGCTATAAAATAACCCATCACTCCGGCATCTCAGACCTCAACCTCTCTCTACCCTGAGGGTCTTATAATTCGAAGAATTGTAGAATTATAGATCTGTACTTCCATCAATGGCTAATGGGTGGAATGTATTATACAATTCTAGGGTGACATGAGTGATGAGATAATGGCACTTCCAGCCCTGAAGCTTCCATAAATAGGATTATAATGTCATTGGCGTGAGGGGTGGCGGTGGGGGGGCAGCCAAGTTAGGAACCCATCTTGGAAAGAGATGCTGATGGCAGGAAGGAGAATTGTGTTTGGCTAACTGTGGCCGGAAGCCATCTTTTATTCACCATCAATGGAAAATAGTGGTCATCAGACCATAATGATGCTATAATGACCTCTGAAGGTTATAACTCTATCACAGATGGCTTGGAGAATAAAGACAATTACATTATGCATATGGATCTCCATCCATCCATCGCTCTATTAGAGCTAATGTATGTTATATAATAGAGGTCATTTAATCTGTAAAGCCAAAATGATCTCTATGATGAATATATATGTCTTAATCTCAGGATAGTGGAGTCAGATAGTCATGGCCAACTTTAGGTTTAAAGGCCAGTCGTGTGTCTCTCATAGTCTCTCTCTCCTCTATCTTTTAAAGTTCATTTAAGATTACAATACAAAATCAAGAGCAGAATTTAGACTTCCTTCCTTCTTCTCCCTTTCCTATCCTCCTTCCTCACGATTTTCTTGTTATCCTTCTTTCTTCATTCCATTTTCCCTTTGTTTCATTTTCTCTCCTTACTTCTTTCCCTCTTTTCCTCCCCTCCCTCCCTTCCCTTCTTTCTTTCTTTCTTTCTTCTTTCTTTCTTTCTTTCTTTCTTTCTTTCTTTCTTTCTTTCTTTCTTTCTTTCTTTCTTTCTTTCTTTCTTTTTTCTTTCTTTCTTTCTTTCTTTCTTTCTCTCTTTCTTTCTCTCTTTCTCTCTCTCTTTCTTTCTTTCTTTCTCTTCTCTCTCTCTCTCTCGCTCTCGCTCTCTCTCTCTTTCTCTCTCTCTCTCTCTCTCTCTCTCTCTCTCTCTCTCTCTCTCTCTCTCTCTCTCTCTTTCTTGCTTTCTTGCTTTCTTTCTGCTTTCTTTCTTTCCATCCCTGCTTCCTTCTTTCCATTCTTCATTCATTTTCTATTTCTTTCTATTCCTTCCTCCTTCCCTTCTATCTCCCCCATCCCTCCCTTCCTTCTTTCCTCCTTCATATTCCTCCCTTCTTTCTTCTTTCCTTTCTTCTTCCTTCAGTTCTCATTTCTTTCTTTCTTTCTTTCTCTCTTTCTTTCTTTCTTTCTTTCTTTCTTTCTTTCTTTCTTTCTTTCTTTCTTTCTTTCTTTCTTTCTTTCTTCTTTCTTTCTTTCTTTCTTTCTTTCTCTCTCTCTCTCTCTCTCTCTCTCTCTCTCTCTCTCTCTCTCTCTCTCTCCTCTCTCTCTCTCTTTCTTTCTTTCTTTCTTGCTTTCTTTCTTGCTTTCTTTCTTTCCATCCCTCTTCCTTCTTTCCATTCTTCATTAATTTCCTATTTCTTTTCTATTCCTTCCTCCTTCCTTCTTATCTCCCCCATCCTCCTTCCTTCTTTCCTCCTTCATATTCCTCCCTTTTTTCGTCTTTCCTTTCCTTCTTCCTTCAGTTCTCATTTCTTTCTTTCTTTCTTTCTTTCTTTCTTTCTTTCTTTCTTTCTTTCTTTCTTTCTTTCTTTCTTTCTTTCTTTCTTTCTTTCTTTCTCTCTCTCTCTCTCTCTCTCTCTCTCTCTCTTTCTTTCTTTCTTTCTTTCTTTCTTTCTTTCTCTTTCTTTCTTTCTTTCTTTCTTTCTTTCTTTCTTTCTTCTTTCCATTCCTGCTTTCTTCTTTCCATTCTTCATTATTTTCCTATTTCTTTCTATTCCTTCTCCTTCCCTTCTTATCTCCCCCAATCCCTCCCTTCCTTCTTTCCTCCTTCATATTCCTCCCTTCTTTCTTCTTTCCTTTCCATCTCCCTTCAGTTCTCATTTCTTTCTTCTTTCTTTCTTTCTTCTTTCTTTCTTTCTTTCTTTCTTTCTTTCTTTCTTTCTTTCTTTCTTTCTTTCTTTCTTTCTTTCTTTCTTTTTCTTTCTTCTTCTTTCTTTCTTTCTTTCTTTCCATCCCTGCTTCCTTCTTTCCATTCTTCATTAATTTTCCTATTTCTTTCTATTCCTTCCTCCTTCCCTTCTTATCTCCCCCAATCCCTCCCTTCCTTCTTTCCTCCTTCATATTCCTCCCTTCTTTCTCTTTCCTTTCCATCTTCCTTCAGTTCTCATTTCTTTCTTTCTTTCTTTCTTTCTTTCTTTCTTTCTTTCTTTCTTTCTTTCTTTCTTTCTTTCTTTCTTTCTTTCTTTCCAATTCACTTTCCTTCCTTCATTCCTTTTCAACCATTCAATTTCCTCCTTTCTTCCGCCATTTGTCTCTTCCTCCCTCCCTTCTTGTTTACTTCCTCTTTCTTCCATATTCCTCACTCTCAATTAGTTTTTTCATCCCATGCCTCATCCCATCTTTCTTCTTTCTTTCTTTCTTTCTTTCTTTCTCTTTCTTTCTTTCTTTCCTTTCTTTCTTTCTTTCCTTTCTTTCTTTCCTTTCTTTCTTTCCTTTCTTTCTTTCCTTTCTTTCCTTTCTTTCTTTCTTTCTCGCTCTATTACTTTAGTTCTCCTTTCTTTCTCTCTTCCTTTCTCTTCCTTCATTTCCCAATTCTTTTGTCTTTCTTTCTCTCTTCTCCCCCTTGCTTCTCACTATTGTTCTCCCCTCCATCTGCCTCTAGCCAGTGTAAATTGGCGGTGTAATGATCCTGAGACCTGACAACACTCACTTAGCCGGTTTCTGTCTCGGTGGACTGTGAGCTTCCATAAATATCCATTGACTTTACAACAATAAATACTACTATCGGGCCAACCATTTATTTGCCGCTGAAGCCCTGAACACAGGTATTTATGAGTAGTAAAAAAGAGAAAAGAAATAAATGATGGGCCTACGGTTCCCTTCGTTTAGGCGCCCACATGGTGGTGAAGAATGTTAAGTGCGCATCTGATGGTCTTACAATTGTTCCTTTGATTGGCGTAAACATATTAAGCCCATCAGATTCGTACATACTTCGGAAAATGTCAACAACCTCTTCTGGTTTCATTCTTGCTTACTCCTCTACTCCATGGTTAGGGCTATTTGCTGGAACCTATTTCAAAAGGTCTGCCCAATTAGAGCTCAGCCGAATTTGGTAAATATTTGCCAAATTGGTCTGTAATGTACAGAAACATTGACAATCGATGCTGTAGTTTTGAGTTGCAATAAAATCTGAAAATAATTGTGGCATCCTAAGTACCTCCCAATTGAAAATAATGGAATAAACCTAGTTTAGAAAGGGGTAGATTATTGCTAAAATGTTCACCCTTTAAAAAAAGCCAGGAAAATCTGAGTCAAAATGAAATATACTGGTAAACCAGCAAAATCACTCAGGAGTAGTGGTAATGGCTACCGCTTGTCTTTTGAAGCAAAACACATAACCAGGCAGCCTATCAGAGAAAGCAAAGGCTGCGGCATCACCAGGGGGTGCATCATAGGGGGCCCCCTCTGTATTCTTAACTGGGATTGGTGAACAGGCATGGTTTTTTTCCTCATTCCCAGACTAAACGATTCTGTGCATGGCCTGGTAAACAGCTGGGTCCTCGTATAATGAGCTGTGTGGAAGGTCAGGAGGAAACCAGACGGGAATACAAAACTCTGGAACAGGAAACCAGGAACAATATCCCATTAGCGTGCAAAGGAAACGGTACTACAATGTTTTTGTTGAGTAGAGAAAGTGTGTGTGAAGGTTTATCTGAAGCTTCATAAATGCAGATAAACAGCTGTATACAGGTCACAAGAGACAAAATGATATTTAATTTTTTGTTTGCCTGTCTAATGTTTTTTGAAAGAAGCTCAGTTACTTATATCCTAAAATATCATCCTATGGTGGATCAATGGTGGTGGCCCTCGTTATTGATGCTCTGATGGTTATCAAGCATCTACAACTTAAGTAACAATATATGGGGGAACTATGAACAAAGAGAGACACCACTCACCATAAAGTTTAGAGGGTCACCCCCTTTTTTTTTAACGCCTCTCATTTGCTCTCTTTGGATTCTCTTTGTTTCATAGATCCTTTCACCTGATTGACTAGATCAGCTTTTCTCAACCTTTCAACACAGAGGAACCCTTGAAATAGCTTTCCTGTCTCAGGGAACCCCTGCTAAAACTTACTATATATACAACTCATGATACAATAGTGTGATGGTCAGTGGCAAGAATGTTCCTTACACTTGTGGTCATTGGGAAGAATTACCTCCTTTACAGAGAGCTAAAAAGATCAGTGGTGTCAGTGGGAACTTATCTGAGAGGTAGAAATTGTTCATTGCTCAAGGGAACCCTAGCAACCTCTGGAGGAATGCTCGGATTCCGTGGAACCCTGGTAGACAAACCCTGGACTAGATGATGTGTCAGTCAAAGCAAAGTGAATGCTTCTGTTCTACATGATATTGACAAAGCAAATTCAAACCAAACAAAGGGGCCACATCTTTCATAAGGTGGGGAGACACTCATCAGTCTTAAAAACCCTGTAGCAACTTACCAGGCTCTCTTAAAGCAGGTTGATTAGCCAAATCCTGCCACTTCCCTTACAGCACAGTTTCAGTGGTGGAGTTATCAAGACCCCGTATGAAACCACCACTTACTGTAGGTTCACTACTCCTTGGCCTTTGGGCCACTTGGGAACCCTTGTTCAAATTCACAAAAAGAGGGCTCCCTGCTTATGGTAGTTCCAGGCCTGCAAACATAGTGGCCAAACGTGACATGGGGGATCCAAGTTGTGGGGCATGTGGCACTACAATGTAATCCTTCTTACCACCTCCAGGCAGGCTGACCTACCCCTACAAAGCTGCCACCCGTTTCTCCACCAGAACTGGTCTGAAAGTTTCTGCTGGGTATAGGTTCACCTAATTAACATCTCGTAACAACTCGTGCTTGTAAGATTGTTTACTTTATTGGAAAATTCTTCTTGACATTTTTTTAGCTTTCCTTTAGCAGTTCTTTTTGACCATTTTCTAGCTTTCATGCTCTGGATCCACTTC
The DNA here is from genome assembly GCA_037952925.1 of Lithobates clamitans. Classification (NCBI taxonomy): domain Eukaryota; kingdom Metazoa; phylum Chordata; class Amphibia; order Anura; family Ranidae; genus Lithobates; species Lithobates clamitans. Next base: position 92,026 of record JBBGZY010002204.1, read on the forward strand.
CCACAAAGAGTAACTTTTTAAATAAGTCCTTTTCACTAAGGCTCTCCAATTCTTTTGGCCTGGGATGCCCCCCCGGGGAAGCCATATGATAGGTCTTTCACATGCTTCCAAAGCTGCCCCTGCTATTTCACTAGGGCAGGCGACTGTCCTCCTCCACTCCCCCATACGCCTTCTACCCTACTTCGACCAGATCCCCTTTACCTACTCTAATGCCGCGTACACACGGTCGGACTTTTCGATCGTGTTTGGGCTTCACCAGACCTCCTGTGGCAAATCTGATGGACAGGCTTCAAATCTTTACGTTGTGACTCCGCCGGGCCCAGAATACCGCTCGTCTGTATGCTAGTCCGATGGACAAAAACCCACGCTAGGGCAGCTATTGGCTACTGGCTATCAACTTCCTTATTTTAGTCCGGTGTACGTCATCACGTACAAATCCATCGGACTTTTGTGTGATCGTGTGTAGGCAAGTCGTTAAAAAGTCTGTAGAAAGTCTATTGAAAGTCCGACAAAAGTCTGTCGAAAGTCTGCCGGACGGGCTGTCGGACTTTTGTAGCTGAAAAGTCCGACCATGTGTACGCGGCATAACACTAAATTATAAGGTCACCTAGTGGCCATCCTAGAAATTGCGCAGCAACCCGAAGGGAACATAATAGACATTTGTTTACCTGCTTACAAGTGGCTGCTAACAGTCTCTTTCATGGTCAGTGGTCTGTAGCAGTATCTAGGAACCTTGATGGCAAGGTCTAACACAGTTTCTTTTAAAGGTATGAGTGATTGCTGTCTCTTACAACAAGTTAGCTTTCTCTTACAGTCTCCCGTAACAAACAGTCTCTAACTATAGCCTATTGCATACCTCCCAACTTTTTGAGATGGGTATGAGGGACACCTATCAGAAAAAGTATGCAGGCATGGGACACACCCCCTGCCATCCCCCCTTAAAGGAGAAGTGTACAAAAAAACAAGATTGGTTTAGCACACAAGTGCTTTTTTTTACCACTACTATTCCTTTATATTGGCTTTTGGTATTTACAAATGCAGCAATTTAGAAATCAGATGAAAGGTTTAGCACTGGGAAACACTTTTTGATAGATAAAAAGTGCATTTTATATACATCTATATGGATCAGATCAAAATGAGGGACAAATGAGGAGGAATGAGGGACAGAGGGACATTGCTCCAAATCAGGGACAGTCCCTCAAAATCAGGGACAGTTGGGAGCTTTGGACTATTGTAGCCTGTGAGCAATCTCTTGTAACATTGCAGCAGCCTTTTGTGGTAAAGCAGGGCGTAACAGCCAACAATTTTATCATGCCCATTATGATTCATTGAAACACGTCAAGCTTATTTAGCACCACCCACTTTTCTTAAACCACACCCACTTACGAATGAAGGGGCAACATGGACCACTTTTCACTCTATAACCTACTTATCCTATCTTGATGTCACTGCTGACTACTAAAGTCTCCACTGCATGCTAAAGAGCTACCATTCGACTAACAGGGGGCGTGATTCTGATCAAGTGATAGGCTTAACCTCTACTTAGACAGAAGTCAAGGCCCTATGTATAGCCTAGTTTAGGCCTTCAGGGGGCACCGTAGGTATTGACATGAAGGCCAACACAGGTACTTGTAGGCACCACAAAGTCCCTGAACTTCAGCAATGTTAGTTTATAGACTTAGCTTAGAGACTAGCAAGGGATGGGATTTTGCATCAAGGTGGGTCATCATCTCAACATGGGAGAAGTCAAGGACACATTTACAGCCTGGACTAGGCCTCCAGGGGGCACCCTAGGGATTGACATAAAGGCCAACACAGGTTGTAGGCACCACAAAGTTCCTGAACTTCAGTAATGTCAGCATATAGACTTAGCTTAGTGATTAACAGGGGGTGGTGTTTTGCATAAAGGCGGGGCTTAATCTCGACTTTGGCAGAAGTCGAGGTTGCATGCACAGCCTGGGCTAGGCCTTCAGGGGGTACCATAGGGATTGACATGAAGGCCAACACAGGTACCTTGTAGTCACCACAAAGTCCCTGAACTTCAGTACTGCTAGCCTAGAGACATTTTAAGGCAGGTCATGTTTTTTTTTCTCTTTCTGCAGTGCTAAGCGAACGTTCATCATCTTGAAATTCATCTGTTACAGCTTGAAATCCCATTAATAACCAATTGTTTTTAAAGTGTTATCTGCTGTATGTTTGGAGGCTTTTCTCTGCAAGCTTCTAAATAACATACACATGTAGACCGCCCGTCCGCCTTGTCTCGATATCCCTTGCGCATCAAAGAAGGACGTTTCTGAAAAGAGCTGTCTTTTCTGTCCATCCCACTCCTCCGCTCACAGTCCGGCTCGTAATTGGGAAATTCTCAGTTGTTAATCTTAGGTAAGCAATTTTGTTCGAGTGATTATCGCAGTGGCGCGAGGCGGGAGGCTAGAGGAACTTGACAACGAATTGTCTATAGAGAGAGCTGACCCCTTTTAACATGTAATTGTGGAACTGTTAGAATTTTTTATATATTTTGGCAGCTGATTGCACGCCATCAGGCTTGCAAATACAAAAAAAAAAACAAGGAGAGCTCTTGTTTTTTTATGCATTTTAGAAACTCACATCCTCAAAACACACTTCCAAATCACACGCAAGATTGTAACAGGCAGTTTTGTTTTGTTATATATGTTAATATATTCTTGTGAAGAATAAAGGTAAGCTCAAATGTTTGGGGGGCTATTCTGGCAATTCCACATTTTCATAGTTTTTTTTTTTATCTCCAGTTCAGATGTTTTTCATTCATAATAGCATTAATCAGGAAAATAATGCATTATTGCCACTAGATGGAGCCAATGATCATTGGAAACAAATACTTAGGTCTGCTTCATCTAGTGGCTATGATGTGATATAATTCCCATTAGGTGCACAATCTGCATGAAGTCTGTTTGGTTCTCCTTCCCAATCCAAGAGGATATTAGCATGATGATTAGCTTCTCCCCATGATTGGCACCACAGTGTGAAAAAGGTGTTGGCTTTTAAATCCCTGGTTGGTCAGGGACTGTGTAAAGGGTCCAATGCAAGTCATAGGGTCCCACAGCACAATTTTTTTGAGGTCCTTCTCCCACTAGTCCACCCCTTGACCTCTCTTTGAGTCGCCTGGAAGAGTGAACTTTCTACCTGCTTTCTACCTAAACTTCCAGCCATAGCAAATCCTTATTCTCAGATCATTAACATGGGTCATCCTTGGTCTTGTCAAACCCCAACTGGTTCCTCTCCCACCCAATTCCACCCTTTGACCTCTCTATGGGTATGACAATCTAAGAGGATACTAGTATGATGATTAGCTTCTCCCTATAATTGGCATCATGATGTAGAGAGGTGTCAGCTTGTGAGCTCCCTGGTTGGTCAGGGACTGAGTAAATTACCCAGCGTTACTGCAAGACATAGAGTCCCATAGCAAAAATTTCATGAGGTCCTTCTTCCACCACCAGTCCACCTCTTAGTCTCTCTTTCAGTCACCTGGAGGAGTGCACTGTTGGCCAATGACCTTATTTGTGCCTTAATCTATAGCCTTGGCAAACCCTTTATTTCAGACCATTTACATGGGTTATTGTTGGCCTTGTCAGAACCCAATCGGTTCCTCTCCCACCCCATTCCACCATTTGGCCTCTTCTTGAGACTGTATGGCTATAGTAATCTAAGAGGATGCTAGTATGATGATTAGCTTTCCCCCATAATTGGAACCACAATGAGGTGTTAGCTTGTAAGCGCCCAGGGTAACTGCAAGACATAGAGTCCCATAGCAAAATTTTCATGAGGACCTTCTTCCACCACCAGCCCACCCCTTGGCCTCTTTTTGAGTTGCCTGGTGGTGTGCACTAAAGGCCAGTGACCTTTGTACCTCAACCTCCAGCCTTAGCATATCCTTATTCTTAGACCATTAACATGGGTTATCGTTGGCCTTGTCAGACCCCAGTATGTTGCCCAGGGTAAATGCAAGACATAGAGTCCCATAGCAAAATTTTCATAAGGACCTTCTTCCACCACAAGTCCATCCCTTGGCCTCTCTTTGAGTCACCTGGCAGTGTGCCCTGATGGCGAGTGGCCTCCTTTGTACCTTAATCTCCAGCCTTGACAAACCCTTTATCTCAGACCATTAATATGGGTTATTATTGGCCTTATCAAACCCTAACCGGTTCTTCTACCACTTCATTCCACCCCTTGGCCTCCCTTTGAGTCACCTGGCAGTGTGCACTGATGGCCATTGACCTCCTTTGCAAACCCTTTATCTCAACATAAGTTATTGTTGGCCTTGGCAGACCCCAACCAGGCCCAGAGCAGCCACCTGAACTGATCTGATAATACTCAGGCCCATGAGCATACCTAAACCAACGTGAAGGCAGTTCATATATGTATTTCTATTGATGTGCATCTAAAGAACTGTAAAGAAAACTCATATCCAATAGAAAGAAAGCTGCAGAGAATTCTCTTCAGCTCCTGTTTTTTAGCTTGCGGCCATATATAAATAACTGAGATTAGAGGTGAGCTGTAGAAAGGAACGTCTTGCTTTTCCAACACTTGTAATACAGTCTTTGAAGTCCCTTCTGACCAGCGAGGTCAGAATATGAAACGGATATGGAGGACCAGGGGGGGTCAGCTGTAGCTGCACTCTAAGTGCCCGGTCCTATATGTAGAACCCCCGCGGTCGTGTGATGCCATAGGCGCTGTGAAACCTTAGAAGGGGTGCAGAACACTTGAAAGGTGAAGATGGCTTTCTCCAGAATGGCCTAAGTAAATGGCTGGCAGCAACATGCGGCTCCTTGATCTTTTTTAGCGCGTGTCAGCGGAAGATTATGCGAAACTACAAAGACGCAGGGTGCCTATGCACTGAAGTTCAATTTACACACGTAATTAAAGGCGGCTTCAGCTTAACAGCTAAATATGCAGATAAAACACATCTTTAGCAATTGCTAAAGCTGAACTTCAAGCAGATTAATGCAGCTTTGAATTCATTAATACATCATTACATGTATTTTTTTTTAATATACAAGCAGTGTATATTTTTGAATTAGACCTGGTATCAGCCTCTTGCAGTCCATGTATAGCAGAACACAGACTTGGAGCAGGAGAATGTTCCAAAAGCGCATTTGTGAGGTCAGGCACTGATGTGGATGAGAAGGGCTGGTTCGCAGTCTCCGCTTTAATTTATGTCAAGTGTGTTCTGTTGGGTTGAGGTCAGGACTCTGTGCAGGCCCAGTCAAGTTCCTCCACCTCAAACTCACTCATCCATGTCTTTATGGATCTTGCTTTGTGCACTGGTGCGCAGCCATGCAGGAACAGGACTTGAGAGTTCGCTTCACTGGAACTAAGGAACCAAGCCCAACCCCTGAAAAACAACCCCACATCATTAATCCCCCCTCCACCTAATGATTTGGACCAGTGCACAAAGCAAGGTCCATAAAGACATGGATGTGCGAGTTTGGGGTGGAGGAACTTGACTGGCCTGCACAGAGTCCTGACCTCAACCCAATAGAACACCTTTGGCATGAATTAGAGCGGAGACTGCGAGCAACTCGTCCAACATCAGTGCCTGAGCTTACAAATGCTCTTCTGGAAGAATGGTCAAACATTCCCATAGACACACTCCTAAACCTTGTGCACATCCTTCCCAGGAGAGTTAAAGCTGTTATAGCTGCAAAGAGTGGGCCAACTCAATATTGAACCCTATGGACTAATGCCGCGTACACACGGTTGGACTTTTCGACCGGACTTGTCCGACGGACGCCGACGGACCAAATCCGGCGGACAATCCGATCGTGTGTGGGCTTCAACGGACCTTCAGCGGACTTTACCAGTCGCAAATCTGACGGACTTTAGATTTGGAACATGCTTCAAATCTTTATGTTGTAACTCCGCCGGACCCAGAAAATCCGCTCGTCTGTATGCTAGTCCGACGGACAAAAACCCATGCTGGGCAGCTATTGGCTACTGGCTATCAACTCCCTTATTTTAGTCCGGTGTACGTCATCACGTACGAATCCGTCGGACTTTTGTGTGATCGTGTGTAGGCAAGTCCAGGCGTTAGAAAGTCTGTTGAAAGTCCGCCAAAAGTCCGTCGAAAGTCTGTCGGACGGGATATCGGACTTTTGTAGCTGAAAAGTCCGACCGTGTGTACGCGGCATAAGACTGGGATGCCATTAAAATTCATATAGTGTATGTTTATATAGCCATTTGTCTGGAGTCAGGCCTTAAAATTCTTGGTATCTTCCCCATCCTGCTATATGACTGTGTAGCTTAAGGTGGGTGACCAAATCATTCAGAAACTATGACAATGGCAATATTATATATCACATTCACCTCTTATTGCAAATGCCTTGGTGTCGGAGGGTTGCAAATCGGTGGTGATACAGCTATGGACACAAGGGACGAGGAGACATTAATGTTGTCCCCACGACTCAGATCCTGGGACATTAGTCTGGATGCAGCCTCTGTGGGACAGCTGGCAAAGTAACAAGTATGCTCTCTCTCTGCATTGTGTATCAGTGCATAGAGGAGACAGAGTGCAGCACCCTGGATGTTTGCTCTGGGGTGGTTTGGACCCCCCTGCCCCCCCCCCTTATCTATACCCCTGGGTGATAGTGACATTCCATTATGGTCTTCAAATCAGATAGTGTTTCCAAAAACTGCTTTCAAAACTAGGACTTTACCTCTCATGAGGGTAAAGTTTACACCCTTTACCATGCCATCCAAAACGATATAGTTGGTCAACAGTTTGTGGACCTCTGACCATCACACCTACAGTATATGGCCAAATGTGTGTAGATCCTCCTCTAAATAAGGTGTCTGCGTTTTCACTGAAGGCCACAGTAAGTGCTACAACATACAAAGACATCTTAGACAATTATTGTGCTCCTTCAACCTTGGGTTGGTAAACGCCCTTTTCTCTTCCAGCATGATTGTGCTCCTGGGTAGAAAGCCAACTCCTAAAAGACATGGTTTGATGAGTTTGGTGTGGAGGGACTTGAGGGACCTGACCTCAACCCTACTGAACACCTTGGGGATGAATTGGAATGTTGATTGCAAGCCAAACAACATACAACATCAGTACCTGCCCTTGTAAATGGTGGCCAGCTCCATAAAGACATGGTTTAATGAGTTTGCTGTGGAGGGACTTGAACAGGGTCATCTGGTTTATATAGGTCTGATGGTCAGGTGTCCACAAACCTATGGTTATATAGTGTATAACAGGGTTTGATGAGTCTGGTGTGGAGGAACTCAAGTGTCCTGCTCAGAGTGCTGACCTCAACCCTACTCAACACCTGTGGGATGAATTGGAACAGCAACCGTGAGCCAGGTCTTCTCCTCCAACATCAGTACCTTACCTCATAAATGGTGGCCAGCTCTATAAAGACATGGTATGATGAGTTTGGCATGAAGGACATCAAGTGTCCTGCACAGAGCCCTGATCTCAACCCTACTGTACACCTTTGGGATGAATTGGAACACCAACTGTGAGCCAGGTCTTCTCCATCAATCTTCATCAGTACCCGACCTCAAGAATTGTTCTTTTGTTTAAATGGACAAATCTTGTGAAAAGCCTCCCCAGAAGAGCGGAGGAGGTTATAGAAGAGCCAACTCCATTTCAGTTTCCATAGTTTTAGAAAAGGATGTCCAACAATATTCATATGCAGTAGCTGTAAGGGGAAAGGTGTCCACAAACATTTGGCCATATTGTGTATTTTAACATTGTGCTGCTAACCGGTTAATATAATTTAGGCCGGTCAGTTAGTGGTTCTCCTGGAAGGTGGCCTTGGTTGGCAGTGAAAACATCCTACAGAGGCCGAGGCTAATGAACAATTTCATTCTGGCTCAGTATCAGCTTAAATTTTGCCAGCGAAGCCATTCTGATGCAGAATGTCTTATTACAGAAAGATCTAGTAAATATATGTACTATGCTTCGTTTTAATTTTTGCTGCTCGTGTTGCGGGTCCATAAACGAGCCCATTAAACTTGTAACTTTGGCTATTTAACTCCTATAAACCCTCCATCCATATTAAATGAAATTCATCATAGGAAAGAGGATAACTCTTACTAGCTAAGAACCGCGCACCATTATCTTTTAATTTTCATGGAAAGGGCCCAAATTTTCGGAAAATCCTTGATTAAAATTCTTTGTGAGCAAAAAAAAGTAGGCTGACGCAGTTTGGTGCCCAAAACTGTGACACTCTTGGCTTTGACATAATGGAGGCTTCAGGGGATTTTTTTTTGTTGTTGTGCGCAGAATGGCCGTTATGTATGATACCAGTCCGTTTAAATGTGGAACTCAGAAATTTCCAATCAAAGGAGACTTGTAATATTTTCTTTGATGACTGCATAATTTATCATACAAGATAAGAGCTATAAAACCACATCGGAGCAGGGCAAGATTGATAAGTATTAATTCTTGATAACATTTTTTTTTCATCTGTAAATTTTTGATGAAATAATAAAATACGGGAAGTAAGCTCTTACGGTGCACCCCTCTCAAATGAAACCAAAATACCAAAAGATCGAGAGAGAAAAAAAAAAGCTGCACCCAGACTTAAAAGTAAATATAATATAAAAAGAATTTATGAAGAAAAGCTTTGGGCATTTTCTGTGCAAAAAAAAGATGTTTTGATAATAAAAAAGTTTATGATACAAATTTATTACAAAAAAATTCCCAGTCAAGAAAAAAAAAACGTATTAAAATAAAAAAGGTGGAAGAATTAAAATAAAAAAAGGTGGAAAAATAAAAAAAATTAAAAAGGTGGACTGAACATAATGTGGCCACAGAAAAACAATTTTGTATATTGTGTAATAACGTATTATTAAAAGTTTTTTTTTTCCCATGGGTAATGCCCAAAGCTTTTTCCTTATATATTCTCTTTATTCCAAAATAATAAAATAGCTTAGTATGTTTACTAAACTATTTTCTGGTACAATCATTTTTTTCTTGAAAAAAAAAAAACCGCACAGGTGCATATCAACAGTTTACCCATGCAGGGGGATCAGGTGAGAGACATAAAATTACATAGAACATCAATGAATGTACCCAAAACCTGTCCAGTATATAGAGCAAGAGCTCAAGGTATGACCCCGTGGCACCGGCCGGAGGTCTTCGAAAATAACTGAGATCTAAAGGCCCCCGGCAAATATTAGAAACGGGTGAGAGAATGGGCAGAAGCCCCTAAGGAAGGAGAGAAAAAGAGAGAAAGGGAGCGGAGGGGAAAAAAAAAAAGGGAAAAGGCACGGGTTGGGTAGCTGGGGGCGGGTTGATGGGTAGTGGGAGGGTAATATACCCACAGGCTAGGATCTAGGCCCCACCATTAATTAGGAAGTGCCTAGACTGATTGGGGGTATTGTGGGGAGGGCATAAGACCACCAAGGGGACCAAAAAAAAATTTGTTGTGGGGTTTACTAAACTATTTTAATATTTTATTTATAAAGTTATTTTGATAAAATAAGAATAAACGGTTTTAATATTTTAAATTTAAAAAAATATTTCGATACAAATAAATAAAAATAAAAGTTGTAATAATTTAATATTAATTTTATTATTAATATAAAAAAAAATAGTAATTAGTATTAGTAATATTTATAGGCAAAGTTCATACAGGGAATATCCATCTGCCTTTTGGGGGATCAGGAAGGATTTTTTTTTCCCCGCTGGAGCAAATTGGATCATCATTTATTGTTTTTTTTTTTTTTGTTTGTCTTTCCCTGGATCAACTGTGGATATCGGATAGTATATATGGAGGTTTTCTATTTCAGTGTGTTCGTTTTCCTTTTTTTTTCTTTGTTGTTTGAGCTGGATGGACATATGCCTTTTTTTAACCAGATTAAATATGTAACTATTTAAATAAAAAATATATAAATAACAACAAACTATTTTAATATTTTAATAAAAAATATATATATTTTATTAAAAAAAAAAAGAATAAACTAAACTATTCTAAGTAAAAATATTATATTCTCTTTTTTTTCAGATCTGAAGTTTTCATCAGACCCCTTATACCTGTCAACTGAATACTACTAAGGTAATATTATTTACATTGTTACTTATATACTTGGAGTAACTTGAAAGGAAATGATATGTATACTTACTATGATGTCTGTACGGCAATGATACACAGTTTTAAAATAATAGTGTTGTCAAGCTCCACCCCCTAGGAACTTCCAGCTCAAAAGAATTTTATTGAGACATAGATTTAGATTAAATTTTATTGCTTGATGATATCTAGTGCTAGCATGGCTGTAGATGGCTGTAGATGTTTGCAAATTAATATTTCAATTAAAGCGTATGTCAAGCCAATATTTTGTTTTTTTACGTTTTCAATATTGTGGGGTAGGACTGTTGAGTTCTTACTACCTGTCCTCACATACTGCCTCCTGGCTTCTGAGTGTGCGTAACAATATACAAAAAAAAAATGGGGCCCCCATGGATCTTACCATTCTCCAAGGCTCTGATATTGAACAGTTATGTACACATAGGAGCTGGAAGATGGTTTGTTAATTGAGGCAGTTGATGGGGCAACAATTTAAGGTTACAGAAGACCCCCCCGACCTTCAAGCTAGGGAGTCAGACTCAAGGGGGCTGAGGAAAAATTAAGTCCAAAAAAAAAAATTAGCCCAAACCTTACTGCTTTTTCCGCTAAGGGGGCGGAGCATGCCAACATTGTAAACGGTTGGTATGTGGAGTTATTGAAAAAAAAAAGCAGTGCGAGAGAAGGTAGCTACAGTACAAAATTGAAATTGTTACATAAATTGTAGCCAGGGTTGTATCCATCAAACACAAACCACCGGCACTAAAGCGGAAGTAACGCTTGATGGCTACTGCGCCTTTAAGAAGCCGCATTTTGGGCTTTTCAATTTCGTTCTGTAAAAAAAACCTGTTCGCCGCAGGAATTTTCCTCTGGAAAGAGAAAGACGAATGACTCGGCTTAATGAGAAGTGATGGGTCGGCTCTGCTGACGCTACGGAGGTCACAAACTCGGTGTTTGGGCTCACCGGCTCCACTAATAAAGCACAAAACACAGCTTTTTCCAATAAAACTGGACGTCCGCGGCCTTGATAAATCACGCTCATCTGTATTCATGGCCGCTGCATAAAAAGCTGAACGAATCTCGTAGACGATAGAGGAGGAATACTTAAAGACGGATAATTCAGGGTCTGTGAAATGCCAAAAATTGAAGGTTTTTTTTGACAGAATTTCAGGGTCGTTCCCCTTTTTTGTCTGAAGATGTCTTAAAGAGGAGCTTGCTATGTAATCACATTTAAAAATAACTCTGGTAGAAGAGGTACAGGTTTTGTTCACTGGTCTAAACATGACCTGAATCCCCGGTGTTGAGAATATTCTTGAATAACCACATGTTATTACCTGCACTGATAGAAATCACTTCCTGGTTTCTTGTGTCCTCCACTGCCTCTGAGGCCTCCCTAGACCTCATAGAGATACAAATATATAAAAACATCTCATAGAAGAGGTACAAGTTCCAGTAACTGGCCTATACATGATCTGAATCCCCGGTGTAGAGTATAATCTGGAATAACCACATTTTATTATCTACACTGAGAGAAATCACTTCCTTGTTTCTTGTGTCCTTCACTGCCTCTGAGGCCTCCCGAGACCTCATAGAGATACAAATATATAAAAACATCTCATAGAAGAGGTACAAGTTCCAGTAACTGGCCTATACATGATCTGAATCCCCGGTGTAGAGTATAATCTGGAATAACCACATTTTATTATCTACACTGAGAGAAATCTCTTCCTTGTTTCTTGTGTCCTTCACTGCCTCTGAGACCTCCCGTGACCTCATAGAGATACAAATATATAAAAACATCTCATAGAAGAGGTACAAGTTCCAGTAACTGGCCTATACATGTTCTGAATCCCCGGTGTAGAGTATAATCTGGAATAACGACATTTTATTATCTACACTGAGAGAAATCACTTCCTTGTTTCTTGTGTCCTTCACTGCCTCTGAGGCCTCCTGAGACCTCATAGAGATACAAATATATAAAAACATCTCATAGAAGAGGTACAAGTTCCAGTAACTGGCCTATACATGATCTGAATCCCCGGTGTAGAGTATAATCTGGAATAACCACATTTTATTATCTACACTGAGAGAAATTACTTCCTTGTTTCTTGTGTCCTTCACTGCCTCTGAGGCCTCCCGAGACCTCATAGAGATACAAATATATAAAAACATCTCATAGAAGAGGTACAAGTTCCAGTAACTGGCCTATACATGATCTGAATCCCCGGTGTAGAGTATAATCTGGAATAACCACATTTTATTATCTACACTGAGAGAAATTACTTCCTTGTTTCTTGTGTCCTTCACTGCCTCTGAGGCCTCCCGAGACCTCATAGAGATACAAATATATAAAAACATCTCATAGAAGAGGTACAAGTTCCAGTAACTGGCCTATACATGATCTGAATCCCCGGTGTAGAGTATAATCTGGAATAACCAAATTTTATTATCTACACTGAGAGAAATCACTTCCTTATTTCTTGTGTCCTTCACTGCCTCTGAGGCCTCCCGAGACCTCATAGAGATACAAATATATAAAAACATCTCATAGAAGAGGTACAAGTTCCAGTAACTGGCCTATACATGATCTGAATCCACTGTGTAGAGAATATTCTGGAATGACCACATTTTATTACCTGCACTGATAGAGATCACTTCCTGGTTTCTTCTGTCCTTCACTGCCTCTGAGGCCTCCCGAGACCTCATAGAGATACAAATATATAAAAACCTCTCATAGAAGAGGTACAAGTTCCAGTAACTGGCCTATCTGAATCCCCTGTGTAGAGAATATTCTTGAATAACCACATTTTATTATCTGCACTGATAGAAATCACTTCCTGGTTTATTTTGTCCTTCACTGTCTCTGAGGCCTCCCGAGACTTCATAGAGATACAAATATATAAAAACATCTCAAAGAAGAGGTACAAGTTTCAGGAACTGGCCTATACATGATCTGAATCCCCTGTGTAGAGTATATTCTGGAACGACCACATTTTATTACCTGCACTGATAGAAATCCCTTCCTGGTTTCACGTGTCCTTCACTGCCTCTAAGGCAGGGGTAGGCAACCTGGGGCCCTCCAACTGTTGTGGAACTACATTTCCCATGAGGCATTTCAAGGCTGGCAGTTACAATTACTCCCAGAGGCAGGATGGGACTTTCAGTTCTGCAACGGCTGGAGGGACCCAGGTTGCCTACCCCTGCTCTAAGACCCCGATACCTCCCAGATATAAACATTTTTCTTAAAAAAATCTAATTGAAGAGCTACAAGTTCCAATAACTGGTCTATACATGACCTAAATCCCCTGTTTAGACTATATTCCTGGAATGGCCACATTCTATTACCTGCACTGATAGAGATCACTTCCTGGTTTCACATGTCTTTCACTGTCTCTGAGGCCTCCTAGATATAAATATATATAAAATGATCTCATAGAAGGAGGTACAAGTTCCAGTAACTGGTCTATACAATCCCCTGTGCAGAGTATATATTCTGTAATGGCCACATATTATTACCTGCATTGATAGAGGTTGCTTCCTGATTTCACGTGTCCTTACTGCCTCTGAAGCTATCTGAGACCTCCTACATAAAAAAAACGTATAAAAAATATCTCATAGAAGAGATACAAGTTCCAGTAACTAATCTATACATGACTGGAATCCCCTGTGTAGAGTATATTCTGGAATGGCCACATTTTATTACCTGCATTGCTAGAGGTCACTTCCTGATTTCACGTGTCCTTACTGCCTCTGAGGCTTTCCGAGACCTCCTACATAAAAAATGTATAAAAATCTCTCACAGAAGAGGTACACATTCCAGTAACTGGTCTATACATTACCTGAATCCCCTATACATTCTGAAATGGCCATATTTTACTATCTGCACTGATATAGATCACTTCCTGATTTCACATGTCCTTCACTGTCTCAGAGGCCTCCTAAGACCCCACAGATACAGTATGTGGCTGGGGAGGATCAGAATAGGAAGTCACCGCTGTTATTGCATCTTGGCATTGAGTCTTGCTGAGTTGCAGTCAACAACATAGACGGGGCATGACCCAGCTCTTTGCAATAAGACTAATAGCTGGTAATCAGTGGTCAATTGGACTTGTTCTGTAATGTTGAGGACAATTTTGTAGCTCTCCTAGCCCCTTGTCCGGTTCATTTATATCCACAAAGGATATAGAAATATCTGATAGAAAAGGTACAAGTTCCACTAACTGGTCCATACATGATCTGAATCCACTGTGTAGAGTATATTCTGGAATGGTCACATTTTTACCATCCACATCGATGAAGAACAGTTTATGGTTTCACGTGTCCTTTACTGCCTCTGATGTCTCCTGAGATGTCCCAGCTTTGTGGCTGAGGAGGAGCAGACCAGGAAGTCTGGGATGCCATTGCATTCGGCATTGAGTTTTGCCATGTTACTGTAGACCGGAAAGGACCAAGTTCTTTGCAGTAGGCTGGTAATCATTAGTCACATTTAACTGAACTTGTTCTATAATGTTAAAAGACATTTTGTAGCTTCCTCAAGACGCTTCTTCAGTCTTTATAAGTGTCAGGAATATACCCCAGTATTTATAGTCACACAGGTAGCACAGACACCTTAATCTCATCATTATGAAATGTGTCAAGGCAGATTTTGTATTTCCAAGAACATCTTAGGAGGTGTGAAAGTTGAGGAACCACCCTATTCTAGTTATCTATTCTTGTTTGCGTAGGTGTTAATCCTTTGACTCGCACATCTGAAGTTGGCCAATTCGCCAGGGTATAGATGTTAAAACAGCGTTATAGGTAGAAGAAAGATGGTATTGAAGGCTCCCCTACCCCCCATTTAGTGATAGTTGTTTTGGTTTGATGTAGATGGCCTTTTTCATGCCTCTTGTGAACCAGTTGTCCTCTCTGTCCGAAATAAGGACCTCACTGTCCTCAAAAGAATGTCCCCTTTCCTTAAGGCGTAGGACGACTGATGAATTCCGACCTGGATAATTAGCCCTCTTATGTTGGCTATTCTGGGGTACTCCCATCCCTCTCTGCCCATTCCTCCTCCTTAGTGTTGGGGATGTGTCTGATTCCCGTGAATTTGGGCTAGTAGAAAGACGTAAAGAGCGGCGAAGGAACTACGTTCACATCTTCCTTTATTGCAATCCACGATTGGGCTTCTGCTAGGACAGGGCTAGGCATTGGGCAGATCAGCAGGTTCGGCTATGGGACTACTGGCACACCATGAATGAATGAATGATTTGTATAGCGCTGCACATGCGAACTGAATCGCCTCAAGGCGCTTGATCTCTCATGTGTTGTCCAGCTCCTTAGAAGAGGTATGTCTTGACTTTCTTCCTAAAGGCCTGATGGTTTTCTTCCATGCGGATGTGGGTAGGTAGAGCGTTCCATAGCCGTGGTCCTTGGACTGCTTCGGCACAGCGTCCTGTAGCTCCGATCGGAAACCTGAGGAAGGCAACGATTGGGTTTACATCTACTTTACCCTTTTGTGGTAGCTAAAGTGTAATTTTGGGTGATGGGTGTGCTACTTAGACACATGGCAAGCAACCAAGTCCACCCATAACAATATCTATAAGTTTTGGGAGGACTGACCCTTTTTATGGTGCTGGTAGAGGGCAGAAAAGAAAGCCTTGACTCTACGGCGGCGTCAGAGATTGGTTGAGGTGTACAGTTACATATAATGTATAATAAATAGGCTGCCATTGTCTCCTGGCCTTCTTCATTTGTCTGTGACCGGGGACCTCGGAGCAGACCGCAATCCTCTGAAAGCCGTGGCTGAATATAAGTCCTGAGCGACGAGGACATTGTCTGCTAATCACACACAATGGCATCCTGATGACAACAGAGCCTTATACTAATACTCCATTATAAAAGAATCATTATTATACACAGTACAAAGGAAGAGACGCTAGACGGGTCTACCAGTCTTCACCACAACAACACCCCACCAGTAAAAAAAAAAGAAAAAAAGTCTAGATCGGGGGAATGTACAAATTCTGTGCAGAACATGTCCTACTTGTGTACTGGACCCAGGACCCCGGCTCTGCAATAACTAAGCCACTGAACTGCTTGCTAGAAGAAATTCAGCCAGTATAGTAAAAATCAGTTAGATAAAAAATTATCTAAAAAAGGAAAAAAAGGGGGGGGGGATTAAAAACTTAGAGGAAAACAAAAAAAAGATGTAAAACTAAATACAGGTAATATATATATATATATATATATATATATATATATAATTTTTTTGTTTTTATTACCAAAAGTATTGGGAAATCATAGTAAAAATCAGTTATACAAAAACATAAAAATGATATATATATCATATATATATATATGTATGCATGTATGTATGTATGTGTATATATATATATATATATGTTATAGCTGCAAAGGGTGGGCCAACTCAATATTGAACCCTAAAGACGAAGACTGGGATGTCATTAAAGTTCATGTGTGTGTAAAGGCAGGCGTCCCAATACTTTTGGTAATGTAGTGCATATTCAAGTCCTTAGATGTGATGACTGCAGTAGTTTTCCATACCTCCCAACTTTTTGAGATGGGAATGAGGGACATCTATCAGCAAAAGTATGCAGGCATAGGACACACCCCCTGACCACGCCCCCTTAAAGGAGAATTGTACAAAAAAAACAAGATTGGTTAAACCCACAAGTGCTTTTTTTTTACCACTACTATTCCTTTATATTGGCTTTTGGAATTTACAAATGTAGAAATTTAGAGATCAGATGAAAGGTTTAGCACTGGGAAACACTTTTTGATAGATAAAAAGTGCATTTTAAAAACATCTATATAGATCAGACCAAAATGAGGGACAAATGAGGAGGAAAGAGGGACAGAGGGACATTGCTCCAAATCAGGGACAGTCCCTCGAAATCAGAGACAGTTGGGAGCTATGGTTTTCTTTCGTCAAGGTTTTTTTTTTTTTCTTTATTTTCACCTGGTGATCCTGCCAGTAACACACTTCCTGTCCTAGGCTGACAACACTCCCTGTACTGTATCTATGGAGGAGCAGCGTTGTCACCCTAGGACAAGGCTACAGAACACCTCCCCTGTCTTCTTCTCCATAACATGAGAGGTTCTGTAGTGCTCAGAGATGACTAGGAACAAAGTCACTGATAGGCAGCACAGGAAGTTATCAGCAGATAAGATTTCTGGCAGGATCAACAGAATATAACAAAACCATTTCAATGGTTTATTGGTTCAAAAACTCACCGCTTCACCCAAAATGCAGAAAGTTCTGGCTCTGGGTGGCTGCGGCACGTGTTTTCTGCCATGTGACTGTTCTCCGCCTCGGCCCGAGCAGCCGCTGGCTTATCATGACAGTGCGGCCATGGCGGGTCACTGCCGGAGGATTCAATAAAACAAAACCAGGAGGGGGAGAAGGAGGGGCGTGTCACCCAAAACCTAGAATGAGACTTTATTACTTATACAGTTTGATCCGCAAAGTAAGTTAGGTGCGTGTCATTTATTTATCACCTCTCACAGAGATCACAGGACCCCCCCTGACAATGCGTTCAACTGCTTTTCTTGTCCAGAAGGACGGCGCCATCTTTGATCAGGCATCATCCAGAGCCTTGTGACTTTCTACAAAGTTTTATTGTATAGTCTGAGTTAGAGGGATGGTGGGAATCTCTCATAATGGGCACATCAGGTGTACAGACCTGAGAACTCAGCACAGGGATGGTGGGAACCCCTCATAATGGGCACAGCAGGTGTACAGACCTGAGAACTCAGCACAGGGATGGTGGGAACCCTTCATAATGGGCACAGCAGGTGTACAGACCCAGGAACTCACCACAGGGATGGTGAGAACCCCTCATAATGGGCACAGCAGGTGTACAGACCCAGGAACTCACCACAGGGATGGTGAGAACCCCTCATAATGGGCACAGCAGGTGTACAGACCCGGGAACTCAGCACAGGGATGGTGAGAACCCCTCATAATGGGCACAGCAGGTGTACAGACCTGGGAACTCAGCACAGGGATGGTGAGAACCCCTCATAATGGGCACAGCAGGTATACAGACCTGGGAACTCACCACAGGGATGGTGGGAACCCTTCATAATGGGCACAACAGATGTACAGACCTGGGAACTCAGCACAGGGATGGTGGAACCCCTCATAATGGGCACATCAGGTGTACAGACCTGGGAACTGAGCTCAGGGATGGTGGGAACCCCTCATAATGGGCACAGCAAGTGTACAGACCCAGGAACTCAGCACAGGGATGGTGGAACCCCTCATAATGGGCACATCAGGTGTACTGACCTGGGAACTGAGCTCAGGGATGGTGAGAACCCCTCATAATGGGCACAGCAGGTGTACAGACCTGGGAAGTCACCACAGGGATGGTGGGAACCCCTCATAATGGGCACAGCAGGTGTACAGACCCGGGAACTCAGCACAGGGATGGTGGGAACCCCTCATAATGGGTACAGCAGGTGTACAGACCCGGGAACTCAGCACAGGGATGGTGGGAACCCTTCATAATGGGCACAGCAGGTGTACAGACCCGGGAACTCAGTACAGGGATGGTGGGAACCCCTCATAATGGGCACAGCAGGGGTACAGACCCGGGAACTCAGCACAGGGATGGTGGGAACCCTTCATAATGGGCACAGCAGGTGTACAGACCCGGGAACTCAGCACAGGGATGGTGGGAACCTCTCATAATGGGCACAGCAGGGGTACATGGGTTGAACTTGTCAGTATCCGCCAGATACTGAAATACCAGTTTTGGGTGGACGGGCCCTTTAAGATCTGTACTCTGCCTGGCTCATTAGATTAATCTGGGGGTCACCCTGAAGAAAGGAGAAGTCACGAAGCAGAGTCTGGGACGGGGGAAACCTCGCCCAGTGCGGTATTAGAGCCGGGGGTCAGCCGGGAACTTGTCATAGGTGGTGGAGCATGTGATGAATTAATCTGTTTAATCCGGCTGGGTCGAGGGATCTGGAAGAGTCCTGAACTCCAGTCTTAGCAGAAGGTGATAAGCGACTTTCCCGGCGCCGTGGCGGATAATCTGAAAGTCGTGGAAGCAGAAGAAAGCCGAACCCCACTAATTTTATAAACACCAACGACAACAGCGTCAATCTTAGTGGCCACGCCCCAATAGACGCAAAAAAAAAAAAGCCCCCGTTCACACCGGTGCGATTTGTTATGCGATTTGACAGTTCAAAATCGCATGAAAAGCCGCTCCTCATTGCTGGCACTATTGAAATAGCTGCCACTCATGTTATGTTATATATTTTAAAGAGACAGTGCTGCAATTTATAAAAAAAAAAAAATTCTTCCTCTTCCTCTAACTTCCTGTTGCCTCTCCAGAACAGGACATTAAGGAGAATCTCATCAAGGGGACACAGAAACCAAAAATTAAAAAAATAAATGATTTTAACTCTTCTATGCTCGAACCCCAAAAAATAGGCTTAATTTTGTGATTCACATCGAGACCTGCCATGTCCGCGCTTGATGTCGGTTTGCCGCGCGTACCGCGTGGGAATCAAACAAAATAGCTGTATATGTCTCAGTCCTCATACACTTGGGGGTCTTATGTACGCTGCTGGCCAGATTAAAAAATGCTAGTTTTGGCACCTAATTACATGCGTTTATGCATTTAGAAGCATATACATGTGAACTAATTCTATTGGCTAGTAAAAAAAAAATAAAATCTGTAAAAACAAGGACGACTGTTTGAAAATAATCTCTTGATGCTACCCTGTTTCCCCGAAAATAAGACCTAGCGTGATTGTCGGTGATGGCTGCAATATAAGCCCTACCCCCCCAAATAAGCCCTAGTTAAAGTCCTTTTAGGTCTTATTTTCAGGGTAGGGCTTATTTTCGGAGAAACAGGGTAGATATAAAAAGAAAAAAGAAAAAAAATTGCTGCGCTGTCCCTTTAAAATTTATAACAAATTGTTCATATATAATGTATTTTAAAGGGACAGTGCTGCAATAAAAAATATAGCCACTAGAATGAGTTTGCACGCATTTATGCACCTTTAAATACGCTTCTCTGGGAACACAAGTTTGGAGCATTTTTCACGCCTATAGAAGCATATATACATGTAAACTCATTCTATTGGCTAGTAAAAAAAAAAAAATCTGTGAAAACTGGGAAGCTGTTTGAAAATAATCTCTTGATGCTAGATATAAAAAAAAAAAAAAAAAAAAAAAGAAAAAGAAAAAAAATGCTGCACTGTCCCTTTAAAATATATAACATAAATTGTTCCTATACAATATATTTTAAAGGGACAGTGCTGCAATAAAAAAAACGTGGCCAAAAGAATGAGTTTATGCACCTTTAAATACGCTTCTCTGGGAACACAAGTTTGGAGCATTTTTCACACCTATAGAAGCATTTACATGTAAACTCATTATATTGGCTAGTAAAAAAAATCTGTGAAAACTGGGAAGCTGTTTGAAAATAATCTCTTGATGCTAGATATAGGAAAAAAAAAAAATGAAAAAAAAATGCTGCGCTATCCCTTTAAAATATATAACATAAATTGTTCCTATATAATATATTTTAAAGGGACAGTGCTGCAATAAAAAAATAAAATAGCCAATAGAATGAGTTTGCACGCATTTATGCACCTTTAAATACGCTTCTCTGGGAACACAAGTTTGGAGCATTTTTCACGCCTATAGAAGCATTTACATGTAAACTCATTATATTGGCTAGTAAAAAAAAAAAAAAAATCTGTGAAAACTGGGAAGCTGTTTGAAAATAATCTCTTGATGCTAGATATAAAAAAAAAAAAAGAAAAGAAAAAAAAATGCTGCGCTGTCCCTTTAAAATATATAACATAAATTGTTCATATATAATATATTTTAAAGGGACAGTTCTGCAAAAAAAAAAAAAAAATAGCCAATAGAATGAGTTTGCACGCATTTATGCATCTTTAACTACGCTTCTCTGGGAACGCAAGTTTGGAGCATTTTTCACGCCTATAGAAGCATATATACATGTAAACTCATTCTATTGGCTAGTAAAAAAAAAAAAAAAATCTGTGAAAACTGGGAAGCTGTTTGAAAATAATCTCTTGATGCTAGATATAAGAAAAAAAGGGAAAAAAATGCTGCGCTGTCCCTTTAAAATATATAACATAAATTGTTCCTATATAATATATTTTAAAGGGACAGTGCTGCAATAAAAAAAATAGCCAATAGAATGAGTTTGCACGCATTTATGCACCTTTAAATTCACTTCTC
The DNA here is from genome assembly GCA_037952925.1 of Lithobates clamitans. Classification (NCBI taxonomy): domain Eukaryota; kingdom Metazoa; phylum Chordata; class Amphibia; order Anura; family Ranidae; genus Lithobates; species Lithobates clamitans. The sequence goes on from JBBGZY010002204.1 coordinate 113,302, forward strand.
TGGGAACGCAAGTTTGGAGCATTTTTCACGCCCCTAAACACTAAGCGCAATTTCGGATTCAAAGCGGCACAAAGCTACCATGCAGTTGCGTTCAGAGGCGTACAACAAAAACGCTGGGCGTCTCTGAAATTGGCGCTTTTTTTTTTTTTTTTACGCCCGTGTGCGTGGGGCCTAAGACAGGTCCTCTTTCCCCAGGCAGTCTGCGTTGCTGAGATTAGCCGCCGTCTCGCACTCTCAGTGAGAAAACTCGCTCTGTTCTTTATCAGGAAATAAACGCGGCCGGCTGTCAGGGTGACATTACGGAATCCCTGGCATGGAGGCCCGGAGTGTATGGAAACACGCAGCGCCAAGGAGACAGGCCGCCATCTACGAGGAGCCGATAAAAGGACGCGGCAGACACAACTGTCTAATTCTGTCCTTGTCAGAGACTCACAAGTGCCAGATGGAGAAATAAAACAGAGACATCCCTGATAAGACGCAGATATGACGCCTGGCAGGGCCCGGCCTTTCCCACGGTGCCCGCTGGTATGCCTGGAAGACGGCATCTGAAGCCAAATCCTTTAGTACAGCCTCTGTCAGGTTTTAAATGCTATCTGTGTCCCCAGAACAGATTTATTTTTTCACTTCCTGTTCCTGTGACAACTATCACCTGGACAGGAAGTTGGGTTGCCACTTGGCCAGGCTGGTAACAACAGGGCTTCTTATTACTTGGAAAGAAGTCATAAGGCCGGTATTTTTATTTTTTTTTTTTAGAAAAGGTGACATCCTTAACAGGAAGTAAGAGAAAATCTCCTTTATGGGGACACACAGGGCTGTGCCACCTATGATGCAAAAAGTAATGCGGCCTCCTCAGAAATTGGGGGATGGCAGACGCCATACTGGACACTCCTGGCTTAGGGAGTGTTCAGCCCTGTGTATGTTCGCTTGGCCCCTGGACTGCACAGTGGTTATTATGGTGCAAGCAGCCGCCTACGTCTTAGCAACCAATTATGCTGCAAGACCCTGCTGACAGTGTCCTAGCAACCAGTGATTCTGTGTGGACCAGCTGCCTGCATCCTAGCAAAAAATGATGCTGTGTGGCCAAGCCACCTGCTTTCTAGCGACCAATGATGGTGTGCAGCCTAGCTGCCTGCTTCCTGGCAACCAGTAATGGTGTGTGGTCCAGCCTTCTGCGTCCTAGCAACCAATGATGTTGCATGGTCCAGCCACCTGAGTCTTAGCAGCCAATAATGCTGTGTGGCTCAGCCACTTCAATCCTAGTGACCAGTGGTGGTGTGTAGCCCAGCCACCTGCTTCCTGGCTACCAATAACAGTGTGTGGCCCAGCCACTTGCGCCCTAGCAACCAATGATGCTGTGTGGTCAAGCCACCTAAGTTTCAGCAGCCAATAAGACTGTGTGGTTTAGCCATCTGAATCCTAGTGACCAGTGGTGGTGTGTAGCCCAACTGCCTGCTTTCTAGCTACCAATGATAGTGTGTGGCCCAGCCACCTGTGTCATAGCAACCAGTGATGCTGTGTGGCCCAACCACCTGCATCCTAGCAACCAATGATGCTGTGTGGCCCAGCTGCCTGCGTCATAGCAACCAATAAATGATGAAGGGTGGACCAGCCGCCTGCTTCCTAGCAACCAATAACAGTGTGTGGCCCAGCCACTTGCTTCCTAGCAACCAATGATGCTGTGTGGTCAAGCCACCTGAGTTTGGCAGCCAATAAGACTGTGTGGTTTAGCCACCTGAATCCTAGTGACCAGTGGTGGTATGTAGCCCAACTGCTTGCTTCCTAGCTACCAATTATAGTGTGTGGCCCAGCCACCTGTGTCTTAGCAACCCGTGATGCTGTGTGGCCCAGCTGCCTGCATCATAACAACCAATATATGATGAAGGGTGGACCAGCCGTCTGCTTCCTAGCAACCAATGACGGTGTGTGGCCCAGCCACCTGCATCCTAGCAACCAATGAATGATGCCGTGTGGAACATCCACCTGCATCCTACCAACCAATGATGCTGTGTGGACCAGCCGTCTGCTTCCTAGCTACACATAATGGTGCGTGGCACAGCAGCCAGCATCCTAGCAACCAATGACACAGATGCAAGAAAAACAGCTCCTTCAGGTGGCATCGACCCCCCAGCCAGCCCTGGGGACACAGATGGCAAAAAAAACACAGACAGCGGTTTTAAAGAGACCCTGTCAGCAACTTTAAAAATTGCAGGTAAAAGCACAGAAGCCATTTAAATGCTTTCTTGCAGCATTTTTCTTTCCGTAAATGATTTTTTTTTTTATTAGGAGGGAGATTTTCCCTCCTTTCCTGTTCTGTGTGACACCCCAGAAAAAAGACAGGAAGTAAGGGGAATTCGCCCCATGTTTTATCTGGCATCAATTACCTGAACAGGAAGTGATTGGAAATCTCTATAATGGGACAAAAACACATTTTCACAACTTTATGAATATGTTTTTTATTGCTGTCAGACCCGTCCTGTCCCCTCCCCATTTCTCGCACGGGCGTCACAGGAACAGGAATTGAGGGAAAATCTCCCCAATTGTGACACAGACACATTTTTAGTAGATTAGATAATGGTTACAAATTTCTGAAAATGTTTCTCTTTCAGTCCATGCCGTCTTGGCCCCTCCCTATTCCTAGTACGGTAGTCACAGGAAGTGAGGAAAAAACTCTCCTGGGGGGGGTGGGGGTGTCACAGCACTAAATACCTAATCAAAATTTTAAAATCGTTCTCACTGTGTCCGAAAGTATTTGACTGGAGTCCGTCTTTAAGGGATCGATGGGCAATCACAGCCATAAATGAGGTTTGAAGTGATTCACAGAAAGCCTTGATCGGCGCGGCGGTCGGAGTTGCCCCACGGAGGTGCGCCGCCGGCTTTGTCGGGGTAGGGAACGCGGTGTTCAAGCTGTGAAGGATAAACTGGCAGGCAGGAATAATGAAGCCGAGAAAAAGGAATCGGAGGAGAGTTCAATAGAAGCTGCAGTCATGTTTAATGAGGGCTTTTTATAGCCGGGAAGAAGGAGCGGAGGGAGGAGAGGCCAAGCGCACCCGTGTTAAGTGGGTGTCTATGCGGAGAGAGAGTGTTTTCCCTCACCTAGACCCCGGAAGACAGCCAGTAATGCAACCAGACTATGATCTGCTAATAATACCGACATTATCCAGGCAGCTTTATGTTAGGCCGCATACCAGTCTTACGTGAACACCAGCCGGAGGAAGCCTTCAATGAAATGCTGGCGGCCATTTTTCTATCACTGGTGGTGAGCGAGTGAGAAATCAAATCTTATAGGCTGGTACTTCTAATGGCATCTTTTTCTTTAAAGAGAACCAGTCATGACTAAGCACTCTGAAACCCAAGGGGGATCAATCTTGACTTTTTATTTTCTCTGGTTTTTTTTTAGCCCGCAGTGCGGTGCACAAAAGACAAACACCAAAGTGAACCAAAAAAAATTGGAGGTAAAATTGGAGGGGCCTTGGTTAGCCAAACCAGTGAGATGAGGTCCTGAAAAACAGAATGAGACTTGATTGGCCAACTGAGTCCAGAAATATATCAGACAGGGTAGGGAGATGGTGGAAGAGAGGGTGGGGTTGGAACTTGAGCCGTGGTTGGAAATTGGACTTCAGGTGATGCAAGTTGAGGCATCCTGTCGCTGGTGACAACTCACCAGTAGATCACTTATCTTTTCCTATGGGGGCCTTGGCTGGAAAAAGAAGAAATGGCTGCACATCCAAAGGTTCCAAAAACGTGCCTTTATTGAAAATCACCAGTATACACCAGGACACTAGATATTTAGTCACGTAGACGCGTTTCACACATCCAAACTGTGCTTAATCATTCATGGCCAGACCAGTTGGATGAAGTCCTGAAAAACAGAATGAGACTTGATTGGCCAACTGAGTCCAGAAATATACCAGACAGGAAAAGATAAATGAACGGATAAATGAGTTGGCACCAATAACAGGATGCCTCAACTGCCATCACCCTAAATCTAGGTTCCAACCAGGGCTTGGACTTCTATCCAAGACCTGTTCTGAAGCTATACCTGTCCTTCACCAGTCCAACATTATAGTAAGGAGAAGCTCTAGGGTTGGATCACTCAATGACAGCGGTGGTGCTTAACACCATTAAAGTTGGGGCTTAATCTTCATACAGGGATGGTTGACCCCTAATTCTTTAAATGCCAACCTTACCTTCTCTTCAACTACTACTTATCCTGCCTGATATAATTTCTGGATGCAGTTGGCCAACCAAGTCCAACTCTGCTTTTCAGGACCTCAGCTCACTGGTCTAGCTAACCAAGGGAGTGATCCCCAAAGAAAAAGATGAGTGATCCATTGGCCAGCGACAGAATGTCTTGACTGACACCACCCAAAGTTCGAGTTCCAACCAGAGCCTGGATGTCAATCTAAGACCTGTCTTGGACCTGTCTATCACCAGTCTAACGCTAGGGTCGGTAGAGGCTCAAGTGTTGGAGTGCTGAATGACATGGGTGGAGATTGACACCAGGAAGGTCAAGGTTTTATTTTTATCCAGGGCTAAGGATTCCACTTAATTATTTATTTGCTAACCCCACCCCCTCGGCCACCACCGCCCTACCCTGCCTGGTATAATTTTGGAAAAGGAATGTGATTGAAGTTTTGTACCTATTTTTGGAGATCCTGGTGTGCTGGTGACATTTCCTTTTCATGATTGCATTCGGTTCCAGACGATGGTCATTTCAGCGCCCAATTTAATATACAGCCCTTTGTACAGGAACGTGTGCGTTGGGAGTATTGCATTGGTGGTATAATTTTGGGACTCAGTTGGCCAACCAGGTTCCGCTCTGTTTTTCCTAGTCTTTTCTTATTTTTTGGCAGGTTTTTATTGCTGTCTGCGCCCCATTAATGAAGTACGATGATGTCCATTATCATAAAGGGACTCATAAACAGTTTTTGGGTTATGAATATAGTCTAAAGGTTTGCAACCTCACTCTCTGAGTCGCTAGGCCAGTTAGCCAAAAATGCCCTCCGGAACAAAAATGTAATTATTATGAAATATTACCTGGGCAGGTGAGAATGCGTTTTGTATGCGTGATGAAGGATGCTACCGGCAGCCATATACAGCAACTCTTGCAAGGCTAAGTGGAGCGTTCCTTTAAGCGCGCCTCAAAGAACGAATCCAAGAATTACGAGGCTTTCAAAGGTACAAGATTCCCAATCGATAGGCTGTTAGGGAGAAAACAAAAAACTCTGTTTTCTGAATCACGGCTTCATCATTATGCAGCTCAGACATACGGCCAGCAGGCTGAAAACGATTAATCATGCCCGTTATTTACTGCTGCGCAGGAGAAAAAAAAAACCTACGCCGGGAAACATTGTTTTTAGCACGGCTCGGCGTGTGATAAATCTAAGGGTGTGTGAAGCTGGTCCCCCTCCCCGGGGGAGATCCTCACCAGCCACCCACCATCTGTGCCCCCCGTGGTCACACACAGCCTCCCGAGCCGTATTATGGCGAGCGTCTGTCTCGTTCTTTTTGATGATATATTGGTATTCTGTATGCGTTCGCTGTCGCCCCGTGGGGGGTGAGGTTTAATATACAGGATGAACGGAACAATACATCTCATTGACTTGTGGGACATTTAGGCGCTTCCAGCGATTTGTTTCCGTTAATAGACGTGATTATTTCTTAAAGGTCGGCTTTGCTTGAGGTTTCAATCAGACAAAGCCACCCTCAAAGCAGGTAGCGGCTGCTGCTGCCCCATTAGCTAACCATTTGGCAAGGGTTCCTGGTGCTCTGATGATCCTTTATCATGCATTAAATCAGACAAAGCCACCCTCAAAGCAGGCAGCAACTGCTTCTGCTTTCTTGTTAGCTAACCATTTGACAAAGGGTTCCGGGTGCTCTGAGAATCCTTTATCATGCTTTAAATAAGACAAACCCTTTCTCAAAGCAGGAAGCACTGTTGCTGTCTCATTAGCTAACCATTTGGCAAGGGTTCCCAGTGCTCTGATGATCCTTTACCATGCATTAAATCAGACAAAGCCACCCTCAAAGCAGGCAGCAGCTGCTTCTGCTGTCTTGTTAGCTAACCATTTGGCAAGGGTTCCCGGTGCTCTGATGACCCTTTATCATGCATTAAATCAGACAAAGCCACCCTCAAAGCAGGTAGCGGCTGCTGCTGCCCCATTAGCTAACCATTTGGGAAGGGTTCCCGGTGCTCTGATGATCCTTTATCATGCATTAAATCAGACAAAGCTACCCTCAAAGCAGGCAGCAACTGCTTCTGCTGTCTCGTTAGCTAATCATTTGACAAAGGGTTCCCAGTGCTCTGAGAATCCTTTATCGTGCTTTAAATAAGACAAACCCTTTCTCAAAGCAGGAAGCACTGTTGCTGTCTCATTAGCTAACCATTTTGCAAGGGTTCCCGGTGCTCTGATGACCCTTTATCATGCATTAAATCAGACAAAGCTACCCTCAAAGCAGGCAGCAACTGCTTCTGCTGTCTTGTTAGCTAACTAATTTGACAAAGGGTTCCCGGTGCTCTGAGAATCCTTTATCGTGCTTTAAATAAGACAAACCCTTTCTCAAAGCAGGAAGCACTGTTGGTGTCTCATTAGCTAACCATTTGGCAAGGGTTCCCAGTGCTCTGATGATCCTTTATCATGTTTCAAATCAGACAAACCCTTTCTCAAAGCAGGCAGCACTGCTGCTGTCTAATTAGCTAACCATTGCACAAAGGATTCCTCATGCTCCGAGAATCCTTTGTCATGCACTAAATGTTTATTATTAAAGCATCAGTTTAAAAATATATAAAATTTAGAAACATTCATCCAGCTAATTGTTCCAATTAATAGCCGTGACTGTTCCTTTAAGGTCAGCTCAATGTCTGAGCTTTCAATCAGACATTGCCACCCTCAAAGCAGGCAGCGACTGCTGCTTGTATCTCATTAGCTAACCGATGAGACAACTGAATTATATGTCTTATTGACTTGTGGGGGCATTTAGGTGCATCCAGCTAATTGTTTTGTTTAATAGTTGTTGCCACTATTACTTAAAGGTCGCCTCTGCTTGAGGTTTTAATCAGACAAAGCCACCCCCAAAGCAAGTAGCGACTGCTGCTGCTCTCATTAGCTAACCACTTGGCACGACTAGCGCTGCTGCCTCATTAGTTAACTTTCGGCAAGGGTTCCCGGTGCACTGAGGATCCTTTATCATGCATTAAATCAGACAAAGCCACTCTCAAAGCAGGCAACAACTGCAGTTGCTATCTGATTAGCTAAACATTTAACAAGTAGCGACTGCTACTGCTCTCATTAGCTAACCACTTGGCAAGTGTTCCCAGTGCTCTGAAAATCCTTTATCAGGCATTAAATCAGACAAAGCAACCCTCAAAGCAGGCAGAGACTGCCGCTGTCGCATTAGCTAACCGTTTGACAAAGGGTTCCTAGTGCTCTGAGAATCCTTTCTCCTGCATTATATAAGACAAGGTCACTCTCAAAGCAGGCAGCGACTGCTTCTGCTGCCTCATTAGCTAACCAATGAGACAATTGAATAAGGCGTCTCATTGACTTGTGGGGATTTTAGGTGCATCCAGATAATTGTTTCAGTTAATAGCAGTGACTATTCCTTAAAGGTTGGCTCTGCTTGAGGTTTCAATTAGACAAAGCCACCCTCAAAGCAGGTAACGACTAGCGCTGCTAGATCATTAGTTAACTTTCGGCAAGGGTTCCTCGTGCTCTGAGGATCCTTTATCATGCATTAAATCAGACAAAGCCATTCTCAAAGCAGGCAGCAACTGCAGTTGCTATCTCATTAGCTAAACATTTAACAATGGGTTCCCAGTGCTCTGAGAATCCTTTATTGTGCTTTAAATCAGACAAAGCCACTCACAAAGCAGGCAGCACTGTTGCTGCCTCTTTAGCTAACCATTGCACAAATGATTCTTGGTGCTCTGAGAATCCTTTGTCATGCATTAAATGTTTATTTTCAAAGCATCAGTTCAAAAATGTATAACATTTAGAAAAATTCATCCAGCTAATTGTTCCAATTAATAGTTGTTACTGTTTTTTTAAGGTCAGCTTTGTCTGAGCTTTCAGTCAGACATTGCCACCCTCAAAGCAGGCAGCGACTGCTGCTTGTATCTCATTAGCTAACCAATAAGACAATTGAATAATGTGTCTCATTGACTAGTGGGGCATTTAGGTGCATCCAGCGATTTGTTTTTGGTTAATAGACATTTACTTTTTTTTTTTTAAAGGTCAGCTCTGCTTGAAGTTTCAATCAGGCAAAGCCACCCTCAAAGCAGGCTTATTAGCTAACCATTTGGTAAGGGTTCCCAGTGCTTTGAGGATCCTTTATCAGGCATTAAATCAGAGAAAGCCAATTGAATAATGTGTTTCATTGACTAGTGGGGCATTTAGGTGCATCCAGCGATTTGTTTTTGGTTAATAGACATTTACTTTTTTTTTTTTAAAGGTCGGCTTTGCTTGAGGTTTCAATCAGGCAAAGCCACCCGCAAAGCAGGCTTATTAGCTAACCATTTGGTAAGGGTTCCAAGTGTTCTGAGGATCCTTTATCAGGCATTAAATCAGACAAAGTCACCCACAAAGCTGGCAGTGACTGATACTGACCCAATGGGATAAATTAAAGTGGAGACTGCGAGCAGGGACTGCGAGCCAGGCCTTTTCATCCAACATCAGTGCATGACCTCACAAATGCGCTTCTGGAAGAATGGTCAAACACACTCCTAAACCTTGTGGACGGCCTTCCCAGAAGAGTTGAAGCTGTTATAGTTGCAAAGGGTGGGCCAACTTAATACTGAACCCTACGGACCAAGACTGGGATGCCACTAAAGTTCATGTGCGTGTAAAGGCAGGCGTCCCAAAACTTTGGGTATTATAGTGTATATGTATTAATATTAGTACTATTTTTGGATTTAAACTAATTAAAAGCTGATAGGGTTAGAAGATGTGCTCATAAATATTGTAGTGAGTTAGGTTTTTTAAGAGGTTAAAAATGGGAGCCTGCCCCTTTGATGCCCCTAGCCATAAGAAGGTGGTGAAATACCAACCGAGAAGCCGTTACTAAACACCGGCAGCCTTCCAGCTCCGGTTTGCGAGATTTTACTGCACCGCCCACCTGCGTGTGTTGTTCCAAAGAATTGCCTGCGGCAAGATGGCTGCCAACCTGTCTTCTTTCTAGACGAATGCCTATTCGCCCCGCAGCTGCGTACATCATCGCGAGGGAGGCAGACGGTGAACCGCTGCTCCGTGTCATTGAAGAGCGAGAGGAGATATGATTAGAGCTCCGGGGAAATATCACAATATGTAAATTATGGGTGAAAAAAAAAAAAGAAGATAGATATTAGATGATTACAACGTTGGGGGATAAATGGGATTGTATTTTTACTGGCGGGCATCTTTGCACTTTTGTGCAGATCAAAGTACCGCCGCCATGAGAAAAACACGGAACCTGCCATCAAATTGCTCCCCTTGTCTGGCTGTCAAGTCAATCCTATGTCTTCAAGAGACTGAACCAAAGCGAGTAGTGTCTGCGACTCGGAAAGTCTTACATTTTGATACCTATGCGTTTTCATACCTCCCAACTTTTTGAGATGGGGAATGAGGGACACCTATCAGCAAAAGTATGCAGGCATAGGACACACCCCCTGCCACGCCCCCTTTTAAAGGAGAATTGTACAAAAAATAAAAGATTGGTTCAACCACTACTATTCCTTTATATTGGCTTTTGGAATTTACAAATGTAGCAATTTAGAAATCAGATGAAAGGTTTAGCGCTGGAAAACACTTTTTCATAGATAAAAAGTGAATTTTTTATACATCTATATGGATCAGATCAAAATGAGGGACAAATGAGGAGGAATGAGGGACGAATGAGGAGGAATGAGGGACAGAGGGACATTTCTCCAAATAAGGGACACTCTTTAACCGCTTGCCAACCAGCCGCCGTCATTATTCCGCGGCAGGTTTTCACGGCTGCGCGAATCGCGGTAGGTGTATGTCGGCCGCTTTAAAGCGGAGTCCTGCCAATTTTTAATTTTTTTTTAAAAAATACTGCAGCTGCTGACTTTTAAAATAAGGACACTTACCTGTCCAGGATGCCCTCGATGTCGGCACCCAGAGCCGATCTGTCCCTCGGCTCCCGGGTGGAGGCGCCGCCATCTTCGGTAAGGGAATCAGGAAGTGAAGCCTTGCGACTTCACAGCCTGGTTCCCTACTGCGCTATCCGACTGGTTCCTGCTGTCTTCTGGGACCTGTGTGTCTCCCAGAAGACAGCGGGGGGGGGGTGGAGGAGGCGCCGGACATGGCGTAGATATCCGTGGATACGGCGGCTATCTATGCCCGGAAGTGGGAGCAAATACCTGAATTAGACAGGTATCTGCTCCCCCCTCCCCTCTGAAAGGTGCCAAATGTGACACCAGAGGGGGGGAGGATTCCAAAAAGCGGAAATTCCATTTTTGGGTGGAACTCCGCTTTAAGAGCTATAGGGGCCCATGCACGTGGCCGGCGACCACGATGTCCGCCGGCGACCCAAGATCGCTCCTCAGAGAGCCAGAACGGGGAAACTGAGGAAAACTTTTTATTTTTTAAAATGGGGATATTTATTACCGTACAGCAAAAAGTAAAAAATATTGTGTTTTTTTCAAAACTGTCATTCTTTTTTGTTTATAGGGCAAAAAATTAAAACCGCAGAGGTGATTAAATACCACCAAAAGAAAGCTCTATTTGTGGGAAGAAAAGGACGTCAATTTTGTTTGGGTGCAACGTCGCACGACCGCGCAATTGTCAGTTAAAGCGACGCAGTGCCGTATCGCAGAAAAAATGGCCTGGTCTGGAAGGGGGTAAATTCTTCCGGGGCTGAAGTGGTTAACCACTTGGGGACCAGGCCTATTTTTTACACTTGGTGTTTACAAGTTAAAATCATTTTTTTTGCTAGAAAATTACTTAGAACCGCCAAACATTCTTTTTTTTTTTTCCAGACACCCTAGAGAGCAAAATGGCGGCCGTTTATGTCACACCACACGTGCGCAACGGTCTTACAAACGAAATTTTTTGGGAAAAATTACACTTTTTTAAAATTAAAAAATAAGAAAATAGTAAAGTTAGCGCATTTTTTTTTTAATATTGTGAAAAATAATGCTACGCCGAGTAAATTGATACCCAATGTGTCATGCTTCAAAATTGCGCCCGCTCGTGGAATGGCGACAAACTTTTACACTTAAAAATCTCCATAGGCGAAGCTTAAAAATTTCTACAGGTTACCAGTTTTAAATGACAGAGGAGGTCTAGGGCTAGAATTACTGCTCTCGCACTACCGATCGCGGCGATACCTCACATGTGTGGTTTGAACACCGTTTACATAGGCGGGCGCGACTTACGTATGTGTTCGCTTCTGCGCGCAAGCACGGCGGGACGGGGCGCTTTAAATCTTTTTTTTTACTTATTTATTTTACTTTTTATTTTTTATTTTTACACATTTTTTACATTTTTGTCCCTTCAAAAAAAAAATGCTTTGTCACTTTTATTCCTATTATAAACATCCACATCCCTTGTAATAGAAAAAAAAAGCATGACAGGACCTCTTTAATGTGAGATCTGGGGTCAAAAAGACCTCAGATCTCATATTTACACTTAAATGCAATAAAAAAGACATAATTAAAAAAAAAAAAATCTTTTTTTTTTTTTTTTATAATAAAAAAAATTTCCCCTTTAAGACCTTTGGGCGGAAGTGACATTTGACGTCGCTTCCGTCATCTAATGGTACGGAGCCGAGTGGGGGGGGGGGGGGCATCTTTCCTTCACTTGACTTCCAGCCTCAGAGGGGAAAGGAGGGTACAGCTCAGAGCCGCTGCTCGCTCCCTCCTCACTGGCTGTGATTGACAGCAGCAGGAGCCAATGGCTCCTGCTGCTGCATCTCAGCCAATGAGCCCAGTCTTTCCCAGAGCCCAGAGTTTTCGCTCAGTCAGTACAGTTGTCGTCCGAAAATACAACAGGTGACATCACTTCCGATTTTTTTTTTTCTGTCGTACGAGAATTTTCGGGACTTTAGTAACCTATTCAATTTCTACTTGCGACTATTAAGCGGAAAAAGTCGGACGATCTGTCGTGCGAATTTTTGCATCGTGTGTGCGGGGCCATAAGCGGACAATGTGGTTAATTTTGATAAAACTAGAGAATGAAGAATCTGCTGCAGCTGTGCATAGTAACTGTGATGGAGCCCGGCACTCAAGAGAAGTACGTCCGCCGTATACGCTTCCCTTGCCCGGTAACAGAACGATACCAAATCCCACAGTCACTGGTCGGGACACAGCGTAGGGTGGTGAAAAACATAGAACTGATTATTGAAAACCCAACGAGATCTTATATACCACACAAAATCAGATAAAAGCTTGATCACATTATCGTATGCACAGGAAACCGCATACAGGAATATAATTAAGGAACAACCAACATATACTATATGCTAATCCACTTCTAGCAACTAATAGCTGACAGTGATATAATTAACATGAGCTGATTAACTAGGCACTTAACCGCTTGCCAACCAGCGTACAACGATACACGTCGGCACAACGGCGCGGCTGCGCAAATGGGTGTACAGGTACGTCCCCTTTAAGACGCGGCATTGTGGACGCGCATGCTTCTGAGACCCGCGGACTCGATGTCCACCGGGTGCCTGCGATCGTGTCACGGAGGGGCAGAACAGGGAGATGCCTATGTAAACAAGGCATTTCCCCGTTCTGCCTAGTGACAGGACAGTGATCTACAGCTCCCTGTCATCGGGAGAAGTGATCGCTGTCATGTCAGTGGTAGCCCCCCCCCCCCACACACACACACACAGTTAGAATCACTCCCTAGGACACACTTAACCCCTTGATCGCCCCCTAGTGTTTAACCACCTCCCTGCCACTGTCATTTATACAGTAATCATTGCATTTTTATAGCACTGATCACTGTATAAATGACAATGGTCCCAAAATAGTGTCAAAAGTGTCCGATATGTCCGCCATGATGTCGCAGTCATGATAAAAATCGCAGATCGCCGCCATTACTAATAAAAAAAAAATTAATAATAAAAATGCCATAAATCTATCCCCTATTTTGTAGAAACTATGACTTTTGTGCGAACCAATCAATATACGCTTATTGCGATTTTTTTTTTTTTTTTTTACCAAAAATATGTAGAAGAATACGTATCGGCCTAAACTGAGGAAAAACATTGTTTTTTTATATATTTTTTGAGGATATTTATTATAGGATTATATTATAAAGTGAAAAATATTGCTTTTTTTTCACAATTTACGCTCTTTTTTTTGTTTATAGCGCAAAAAATAAAAACCGCAGAGGTGATCAAATACCACCAAAAGACCAAAAGAAAGCTCTATTTAATTTATCTATTATTATTTATTTATTTCATTTATTTATTTTTGGGAAAAAAAGGACATCAATTTTGTTTGGGTGCAACGTCGCACGACCGGGCAATTGTCAGTTAAAGCGACGCAGTGCGCGAATCGCAAAAAATGCTCTGGTCAGGAAGGGGGGAAATCCTTCCGGGGCTGAAGTGGTTAAACCAGCCTAGGCGACCAGACCATTCGACACCTACAACCCTGAATACAAAGTGCTCTACAATACATATTATTACAAGTGTAAACACATAGATGAGAAGACAGACAGAAACAATAGGGGATCCAATTAACAATGGGAAGGAAGACACTTAGGAGGCACACTGTGCTTCAGACCCCAGTGGTTTGAGCTGATTACATTAACATCTACAGTCATTACTGGTTTTGAGGCACAGATGCCCCAATTACAGTGAAACCTTGGATTGCGAGCATAATTCTTTCCAGAGACATGCTTGTAATTGAAAGCACTCGTATATCAAAGCGAATTTCCCCATAAGAAATAATGGAAACTCAGATGATTCGTTCCACAACCATTTTATTCCTAAGGCCTTTAGGTTATAGTCCATATAAAAGGATTATAGAAATGTGATGACCATAAAATTTCAATCCACAAATGGAAGCCTCCTCAAGGGGATTAGAAGCAAAATCCAGCAGGAGCTCCAGAGTATAAAAGAGAAGAGAGGCGCCTCTAAGTGTAGCAATATGGTAACATTTAATGAAGGTACAACTTTTAGCAACTCACATGGTTGATGATTAAAAGAGGCACATCTAAGTATACAGGCATCCGGGGTAAAGCTGTCCACATAGACTGTCCTCCGCACTGCCGCCTCTCACCGCTGTCAGTCTGCAATTGTGACTGGGAAGACTACCCTGCAGTAGAGCGACCTGAAAGCGAGGATTGAGGGATGATGTCGATGGCGGTGCTGAGGATGGTCTATGTGGACAGCTTTACCCCGAGTGCCTGTATACTTGGATGTGCCCGTTTGCACCACGTTGCTACACTTAGGGGCGCCTCTCTTCTCTTTTATACTCAGTTGTGACATGACGCCACTTGTATATCAAGACCTCGCTTGTATATCAAGTCAAAATGTATGAAAAAAAATGTTGCTTTTCTTGCAAAACGCTCTCAAACCAAGTTACTCTCAATCCAAGGTTTTCCTGTGTGTATACTGAACCTCCAGTTCCCAGAGTCTGTGTTTTTTGGGGGGAGATATGGACTTGAATCCGAAGCAAGACCACTCCAAGAGTCCCCCCAGGTACACCCCTCCCAAGGAGTAGTGTTCCCTTAAAAGCCAGGGCCCATTGTCAGTAGGCAAGAGGCCGCCCTGCAGTCCCCTCCAAAAGCCCCTGTCTTGGCTGGGTCTGTCACAGTAGCCGATCAAATTCTAACTTCAGCTTGTTGCGTTAAGTTTTGAAAACAAAACCTGGAACCTGATTGGTTTTTATACAGAGCTACACCAGATTTTGTACTCTACAGTTTTAGTAAATCAACCGCAATGACTTTTCTGAGCCCAGTCTCTGTGAATAACTAACACTGACTAGCTAGCACTAAACCAACTAGCACTAAACAGGAGGGAAGAACAGGGGAAGATACCAAAATCAAATTAGTAAACATGCTGCAATGGCCTAAAAGCACCACTAGATGGCAGCATACAACAGAAAAATGCAGTTGAATGCAAGGCATGAAAAATACATGAAAGTGTGGCAGAACGTCTCAGGCTGTATGTTTTTAATAATTTTTGTATTAAGTCACAAGGTCAGAGGATGCAGCGGGGCTGATCCATGTTAGACATTTGTCAACGCAGCCAAGAACTGCATGGGCACCAGGATTTAAATGTTTATGTTATTTATTAATCTCAGCCCAGGAAGTAGATGGTGACCCAGGACGATGCCTGAACAAAGATGGCACCGTTCTTCTAGAAAGAAATGCAGTTTAAGGCATTGTCGGAGGCAGTGGTGGCCCCTGCTTTGTGGGTGCACGGGCGCCGCCCCCCGCCCCCCCCTAACACCGCTGCCGCTGTCCTCCCTATTCATGCGCCCAGCCCCTTTCAGGATGCCGGGCTCATGAATTTCTATGGGGGGGATGGGGGGGGTGTTTTTTGAAGCACATGATTAGAGCCAAAGTCTCTAATAGGCTTCAAAAAAGGGTGGGCCCGGGGCGCAGAGCGCTGCGTCCCGATCCCACCCAGTTATGTGACGATTTTCACACTAAATCTCCTCCCCGCCAATCAGGAAGCAGGTGTGAGACCTGTTTCCCGATTGGCCAAAACGTCAGGCGATCCTATTGTACGCCTGACATGGAGCCAGAGAGGAAGCCCGCCACCCTGGAGCTGCTGCTCGGACCCTGCACCCGCTAGACTAGAACCGCTGCCCAGACCCCGCACCCCCTAGACTAGAACCACTGCCCAGACCCCGCACCCGCTAGACTAGAACCACTGCCCAGACCCCGCACCCGCTAGACTAGAACCACTGCCCAGACCCCGCACCCGCTAGACTAGAACCACTGCCCAGACCCCGCACCTGCTAGCCTGGAGCCACTGCCCTCCTGCTAGCCTGGAGCCGCTGCCCGGACCCTGCACCAACTAGCCTGGAGCCGCTGCATGGACCCTGCACCTGCTAGTGTGGAGCCGCTGCCCGGACCCCGCACCCGCTAGCCTGGAGCTGCTGCCCAGACCCCGCACCCGCTAGCCTGGAGCCGCTGCCCGGACCCTGCACCTGCTAGCCTGGAGCAGCTGCCCAGACCCCGCACCCGCTAGACTAGAACCACTGCCCAGACCCCGCACCTGCTAGCCCGGAGCCACTGCCCTCCTGCTAGCCTGGAGCCGCTGCCCGGACCCTGCACCCACTAGCCTGGAGCCACTGCACGGACCCTGCACCCGCTAGTGTGGAGCCGCTGCCCGGACCCCGCACCCGCTAGCATGGAGCTGCTGCCCAGACCCCGCACCCGCTAGCCTGGAGCCGCTACCTGGACCCCGCACCAACTAGCCTGGAGCTGCTGCCCAGACCTTGCACGCGCTAGCCTGGAGCCGCTGCCCGGACCCTGCACCCGCTAGACTAGAACCGCTGCCCAGACCCCGCACCCGCTAGACTAGAACCACTGCCCAGACCCCGCACCCGCTAGACTAGAACCACTGCCCAGACCCCGCACCCGCTAGACTAGAACCACTGCCCAGACCCCGCACCCGCTAGACTAGAACCACTGCCCAGACCCCGCACCTGCTAGCCTGGAGCCACTGCCCTCCTGCTAGCCTGGAGCCGCTGCCCGGACCCTGCACCAACTAGCCTGTACGCCTGACATGGAGCCAGAGAGGAAGCCCGCCACCCTGGAGCTGCTGCTCGGACCCTGCACCCGCTAGACTAGAACCGCTGCCCAGACCCCGCACCCGCTAGACTAGAACCACTGCCCAGACCCCGCACCCGCTAGACTAGAACCACTGCCCAGACCCCGCACCCGCTAGACTAGAACCACTGCCCAGACCCCGCACCCGCTAGACTAGAACCACTGCCCAGACCCCGCACCTGCTAGCCTGGAGCCACTGCCCTCCTGCTAGCCTGGAGCCGCTGCCCGGACCCTGCACCAACTAGCCTGGAGCCGCTGCATGGACCCTGCACCTGCTAGTGTGGAGCCGCTGCCCGGACCCCGCACCCGCTAGCCTGGAGCTGCTGCCCAGACCCCGCACCCGCTAGCCTGGAGCCGCTACCTGGACCCCGCACCAACTAGCCTGGAGCTGCTGCCCAGACCTTGCACGCGCTAGCCTGGAGCCGCTGCCCGGACCCTGCACCTGCTAGCCTGGAGCAGCTGCCCAGACCCCGCACCCGCTAGACTAGAACCACTGCCCAGACCCCGCACCTGCTAGCCCGGAGCCACTGCCCTCCTGCTAGCCTGGAGCCGCTGCCCGGACCCTGCACCCACTAGCCTGGAGCCACTGCACGGACCCTGCACCCGCTAGTGTGGAGCCGCTGCCCGGACCCCGCACCCGCTAGCATGGAGCTGCTGCCCAGACCCCGCACCCGCTAGCCTGGAGCCGCTACCTGGACCCCGCACCAACTAGCCTGGAGCTGCTGCCCAGACCTTGCACGCGCTAGCCTGGAGCCGCTGCCCGGACCCTGCACCCGCTAGCCTGGAGCCGCTGCCCAGACCCCGCACCCGCTAGCCTGGAGCCGCTGCCCGGACCCCGCACCCGCTAGCCTGGAGCCGCTGCCCGGACCCCGCTAGCCTAGCGCCGCTACCCACACCCCGCCACTCTGGATGACACCCCCCCATCTATCTGGATCTATCTATTCAGGTAAGTGCCGGACCAACCGGCAGACGCATGGGGAGGGGGGTGTTGTCATTGGCGCGCCGCCGGGGGGTGGTTGTTTTTCGCCCCCCCCAGAACAAAAAACTCAGGAGCCGCCACTGGTCGGGAGGAATACTGTAATCTCTGTGAGAGCTAATAAATCCCTGGAAGTGTTACATTTATACATTGTTTAGCAAATATGAAGAATGTACCCGAGCCTGGCTAATAAGAAAGTCACTTGCTGATGATGTTAATAGGGTATTAATAGGCAGCGGCAAAGGTGAAGGGTGTGGGAGTCAGGCCTGAAATAGGTGAGCGCCGGCGCGGGTCACACAAACAGGCCCACGCTCTTAGCTCAGCCCGGGCGTGGGAGTCATGTTTGTTTGGCTCTGCGACAAAGTGATTCATCCTTCGTTGTTTCTCACTTCTCCTAATGAACGGGAAGCCGTACCAGGTATTTCCTACAAATAATCCAGTTAATACTTTAGAGAGCTCCCCGATCCGTGTTTAGAGTCATTTCAGCTTCGGCGATGGCGGACACCTTTCAAGAGGCGCAAGAGGCGTGGCCTGATTTTTTTTTTTTCAATGGCTGCCGTGTCATCAGATTCCGTAATGGACCAAGTGACTTTTCATTAGATAAAATGAATGGAAGTTTCTTTAATAACTAATTAACATCATTTTTTACTGAAATAGTCCTCGAGAGGAATGGCATTCATTAAGACTGTTCAGCTATTGAAACGGAAATGATGTGACTGGGCTTCATTTTAAATACAGTTAAACCAGAAGGATTCTATTTTTCTTTCTTTGATGTTTTTAGCTACGTTTTTTTTTTTCACGTGCATTATTTAAATCATTTGTATCTTTTGTAGGCCTGATGAAGGGGAATGTTTGGCCCCCGAAACATGTTAGGAGTGGACTTCTGATTGTTCGTTTTGTCTACTACAGAAGCCATAAAATACTAAATGTTTGTTTGGTGCTCCTGTTTTTGCTGTTTAAACTACTTGGGTGACCCCGGTACCTGGTGGAGGAGGGAGGGGGCTACTTTGTAGAGAGCTGGTCAACCAAAAGTCATTGGGGTCAGCCAAGGACCTCTTTTTTTTTTTTTTACTAAGCTGAGGAGCCATATTCAGTGCCTTGCTACTTTCTTTCTTTGGTTGTTTCTTTTGTCTTCTACGGAATCACTAAAATATTAAACATTAGTTTGGTGCTCCTTCTCGTTCAATTACCTTTAGACATTTCAATTTGGGTGACCCCAGTTCCTTGAGGGGCCCTGCTATGTAGAGAGTTGCCCAACCCAAAGCCACTGGGCCCAGCCAAGGACCTTCTTTTTTCTAATGCCGCGTACACACGAGTGGACTTTTCGACTGGACTGGTCCGACAGGCCGAGTCCGGCGGACAATTCGACCGCGTGTGGGTTTCATTGGACCTACAGCGGACTTTTTCGAAAATCTGACGAACTTTAGATTTGGAACATGTTTCAAATCTTTACGTCAGAACTCCGCCGGATCCAGTTCCTATCGAAAAGTCAGTTCGTCTATACGCTAGTCCGACGGATGAAACCGACGCTAGGGCAGCTATTGGCTACTGGCTATCAACTTCCTTATTTTAGTCCGGATCTTACTTTATCACGGTAGAATCCGTCGGACTTTGGTGTGATCGTGTGTAGGCAAGTCTGTTTGTTCGGAAAGTCTGAATAGACCGTCGGACCAGTCCGGTCGAAAAGTCCGCTCGTGTGTACGTGGCATAATAAGCTGAGGAGTCATATCCAGACCCTTACTACCATCTTTTATTTGGACTGTGTCTTAGTTCTGCCCCAAAGTGTTTTGTTGCCCTTTGGTTGCTTCTTTTGCCTACTACAGATTTAATAAAATACTAAACGTTTGTTTGGTGCTTCTTTTGGTTCAACTACACTTAGATTTCTCAATTTGTGTGACACCAGTCCCTGGGGGGGATGCCCACTGTGACTGACTCACCCAAGACAGGGCTTTTGGAGGGGACTGCAGGCTAGCCTTTTGCCTACTGACTACACTACTCTTTTGGAAGTTGGTGCCTATGGGACCATTGGAGTGGTCTGGTTTCTGATTTGGGTTCGTGTCTCCCCAGAACACACAGACTCTGAGAATCTAGACCCGGGATCCATGTTAAAGGCCCAGATGGCACATTACCAGCTATGACTGCTCAACACTGGGAAACTTATAGCAGATGGTAATCATGCTAATTAACACACCTATTGTCTGCTAGCAAATTACTGTGGGGATGTGTTTATACTAATGTGTATTGTACTTTGTGAGCTTGATGCTGGCAAGTCTGACCTGGAATGAGACCTCTGAGTGTCCAGGAGGCTAGCCGTTTAATCAAATTAATGTTTCTAGTATATGTTGGTTTTTGTTTAGCTATGGTAATTATATTCCTGTGTGCAGTTTGTATTGTTAGGGAAATATGATCAGGAGGGGGATGTCCTCCTGTGGGGTATATATTCTGTCTGAGTTTGTTCAATAAATGCTCCAGTTTCATACAAGCTATTTGTCGGCTAGTCTTGTATACTATGCGTCTATAATATCTGATACCTATGTTCAGACTGGAGGAAGCAGTATACTGACAGAAGCACTTAAGCGGAGTGTTAGACGATGCCATCACTCTCACTGTGTAGAGAGGTGCCCAACCCAAAGCCATTGGGCTCAGTCATAGACCTCCTTTTTCTACTAAGCTGAGGACCTGTATCTAGCTTCTTACTGCTATCTGTCTTTGAAAAGTGTTTCACCCTCAAATGCGTTGGTTCTTTTGTCTATTTTGGAATCCCTAAAATACTAAACATTAGTTTGGTGCTCCTTCTCATTCAAGTACCCTTAGACTTCTTCATTTGGATGACCCTGGTTCCTTGTGGGGTCCTACTATGTAGAGAGCTACCCAACCCAAAGACACTGGGCTCAGCCAAGGAAATTCTTTTTTCATATAAGCTGAGGAGCCAGTGCCATGTTACTATCTTTCTTTGGACTGTGTCTTAGATCAGCGCCAAAATGTGTTGGTGCCTGTTGGTTGTTCCTTTGTCTACTATGGAATCAATAAAAGACTAAACGTTTATTTGGGGCTCCATCTGGTTCAACTACCTTTCGACTTTTCAATGTTGGTGACCCCAGTCCTTGGTAAAGGCCCTACTGTGTAGAGAGTTGCCCAACCCAAAGTCGTTGGGCTTAGTCAAGGACCTCCATTTTTCTACTAAGCTGAGAAAATGTATCCGGCTTCTCACTACTATTTTTCTTTGACCGTGTCTTATTTTCACTCCAAAACACGGTGAATGCCTTTTGGTTGCTTCTTTGTCTACTACGTAATCCGTAAAATACTAAACATTCGTTTGGTGTTTCTTCTCGTTCAACTACCTTTAGACTTCTCAATTTGGGTTACCCCAGTTTCTTGGGGGGCTCTACTATGTAGAGAGCTGCCCAACTCAAAGCCACTGGTCTCAGCCAGGGACCTTATTTTTTCTACTAAGTTGAGGTTCCCTACCGCCTTACTACCATCTTTCTTTGGACCGTGTATTAGTTTGGCAGTCACTACAATTGTTGGCTCACAATTCTCCCTCGTTGTACCTCTGTAAACTGGCTATATCTGTCCAAGATTGCAGCCTCCATTGAGCTGCCTCCACTGCTTTTTAGCAGATTCAGTATACCACATGTACAAGGTGCACTTTAAGGGGTGTCATTCTCCATTGACACGCTTATCAAGAACAATTATATAATGCATTGTGTTTTGGAGAGCACTGAGCCACTGAGCTTACAGTCTAACGGCTCTTTTATTGACAAACCTACTTGGCGCCCCAGGTTCATGAAAGGAAGGATGAAGATGATGAGTCAGCGGTAACAGATTCCATTTAAACCATTAGAACATTTTTGAATTGTGGGAGGAAGCCGGCACAGGCTCGATAAAGATTTCGGCTTTGGTGGGAAGCGAGCCAGGACCCGAGTTGAGGGCAGCAACCACTTAAGAGCCATGCCTGGCCTCGCTCCCCATGGCTCCCTTTGTTCTCAAGTACAGCGCTCCCGCAGTCCGCAGTTTTCTGTAGCAGCTAATGATGTAGTTGCAGGCTCGTTTCCCGCCGTCTCAGATGGTCCGGCCTCCCCGTACGGAAAAATAATGAGCGCTACGGTTACATTCGGGGCATTACGCGCTCCACTCATTTCCAAAGTGCGTTCCTCCACCCGGCAAGCCAATTAGGCGGGAGCCTCTGTTCAATGAGCCTTGTCTAAGGAGCTTGTGAGCTTGTTAGATTTCCGACAGACGCTGCGTCGTCAGCCGGCGACCACACAAAGGGCCTGGAGAGGTGCGCTTCCCTCAGATGCCGCTTCCCGTGCCAACCTGGGTGCCCTTCAAAAGGAGCTGCCGGCCTCTCCGCCTCCCGCAGTAACCTCATACAATAAGGTCTTTCCACTACTGTTAGAGGAGAGGCAAGGTTGGCTTTGAAGAAGAATGAGAGGAGGACCGGGCGATTGCTTGAAGCCTGGCACATTGAGAGCGAGCTGGAATACAAAGGCCTGCAGTGTGATTGAATTTTAAGAGTTTGTTGTAAAATGAAGAGAGCGGCTAATGTGCAGGTCAGGACATTAGACCTTCATAAATTAGGTGTCCACGAGCAACCTCTCTTGTAGCCCGGGCTTACAAAGAGCAGAATAAGGGAAAGCTTCTGATCTTCGTAAAGTGTGCTTGAGGGCCTCCACGTGTCAGTGTGTCACTGTTCTGGACCCCCAAGTGTCAGTGTGTCATTGTTCTGGACCCCCAAGTGTCAGTGTGTCATTGTTCTAGACCCCCAAGTGTCAATGTGTCAAGGTTCTAGATCCCCAAGTGTCAGTGTGTTATTGTTCTGGACCCCCAAGTGTCAGTGTGTCACTGTTCTAGATCCCCAAGTGTCAGCATGTAATTGTTCTGGTGCACCCAAGTGTCAGTGTGTCATTGTTCTGGGACCTCCAAGAGTCAGTGTTTCACAATGTTGGCACCCCAAGTGTCAGTGAACCTTTGTTCTCAGACCCCCAAAGGCCAGGGTGTCAATGTGTAGGGACCCCAAATGTCATTGTTCTTGACCTCTAAGTGTCAGTGTTTCATTGTGTTGGGCCCCATGTGTCATTGTTCTGGAATCCCCCAATTGTGTTAGAGTGTCATTGTTCTGGCACCCCAAGAGTCAGTATGTTGGGACCCCAGGTGTCAGTGAACCTTTGTTCTCAGGCCCCTAAAGGCCAGGGTGTCAATGTGTTGGGAGCCCAAGCATCATTGTTCTCGACCCCAAAATGTCAGTGTGTCATTGTTCTGGGGCCCCCAAATGTCAGTGTGTCATTGTTCTTGACCCCCAAGTGTCAGTGTGTCATTGTTCCCTACCCCCAAGTGTCAGTGTGTCATTGTTCTGGGTCCCCCAAGTATCCGTGTGTCATGGCATTGGGACCCCCAAGTGTCAGAGTTTTTTTATTTATCATCTCCACTGCATTGGACACCTGAGAGCTGATCTGGAGTTCTGATTGGGCGATATAAAAATAAATCAATGTTTGGGGACTCTGCGTCTTCTGTTTCCTGGTCCTCCTGAATGACTGATTGGCCCCTGCAGTCAGTAGTGTATTTTAAGCCTCTCTATTTCCCTAACAGCCTGTACGTACACAGAGGACGGCTCTGATTATGGCTCTCCTGGGAGGGGGTAAGCTCATTACATTTACATTACGCACAGCCCGCGGGTTAAAGTGGATGCTTTTTTAATCGTGCCAATATTTCATCATATTTACGCTCGATTCCACCGAACGTCCTTAATGCTACTCCAGCGAAAAATCTCAGCATGTCTTTAGTTTGCATCTCTTAAAGCGACATGGAAAGGTATTTGAGATTTAATGTTATGTGTATAAAACTATAACAAGGCCTGTGTGAGCCTAATTTCAGCCATTTATTTTACATTTTGGATATAGAGGGAAGGTTTTTATTTCTGTCTGGAACCCCAATAGGGAGATTTTCTCCCACTTCCTATCCTTGTGACACTCACACATAAAATTGAGAAGAGATTGTCCCTGTCCAACTCTTCCGAAATCTATTAGATATGTATATGTTTTTTATTATGTCCCTATTGGAGAGATTTCCATCACTTCCTGGCCAGACAGTACTACAGCGCCACACCAAATATATAGAATTCCAAAAAAATTATTGGAGTAAGCCCACATAAACATTAAGCCAACACGTTTTGGGACTACAAGGTTCTCCTTCATCAGAGAAATTGGCTCCTTAGATTGAAAAGATTTGTTTTAATGGTTCATCCCTTGAAGGGTCCTTTGTTAAAGAACTGGCCATACCCGACTCATTGTACTCCAGTATGGACTTACCTTACCATGAGGTGATCCTCTTCCCACCTCCACCTGACATAGTGCTCCTTCTGGTCAAACAACTGTAGTTTTAGACTTATCAATTTGGGTGTTCACTGGTCCCTGGTGGGGCTCACTTTGTAGAGAGCTGCTCAACCCACAGCCAATGAACTCAGTCAAGAACCTCCTTTTTTTCTAAAAAAGCTGAGGTTCTGTATCCATTGTCCAGCCATGTCATTGTTCTGGACCCCCAAGTGTCAGGGTGTCATTGTTCTGGACCCCCAAGTGTCAATGTGTCATTCGTCTGGGACACCCAAGAGTCAGTGTGTCATTGTTCTAGGACCCCCATGTGTTAGCGTGTCATTGTTCTAGGACCCCTAAGTGTCAGTCTGTCATTGTTCCGGAACCCCAAGTGTCAGTGTGTCATTGTTCTAGGACCCTCAAATCTCAGTGTGTCATTGTTCCGGAAACACAAGTGTCAGTGTGTCATTGTTCTAGACCCCTAAGTGTCAGTGTGTCATTCTTCTGGGACACTCAAGTGTCAGTGTGTCATTGTTCTAGGGCCCTCAAATCTCAGTGTGTCATTTTTCCGGACCCCCAAGTGTCAGTGTGTCATGATTCTAGACCCCAAGTGTCAGTGTGTCATTCTTCTAGACCTCAAGTGTCAGTGTATCATTGTTCTGGGACCCCCAAGTCTCAGTGTGTCATTGTTCTTGACTCCCAAGCATCAGTGTATCATTGTTCTGGGACCCCCAAGTCTCAGTGTGTCATTGTTCTTGACTCCCAAGCATCAGTGTATCATTGTTCTGGGACCCCCAATTCTTAGTGTATCATTGTGCTGTGACCCCCAAGTGCCAGTGTGTCATTTCCTTTCAAATCTAAACCTCCCCACACTAAAAATGTTCACCTCTATTAAGGATATGGGTCCACTTCCAAGGCTCGGTTTTCTGCTATAATTTCCTTCTGACGTTGCCATTTGTCATTTCCCTCTACTTATCCGGTGATACCTTGTGGAAAATTAAGGTACGTGTACCATGTATGGTCCCTCACACATGAGCGGGGGCTCAGGGCCCACTCAGCTGGGGAGAACAAGGGAAGAAAAAGAAAAGAATTGTACGTCTCCTTTGTTGCTGAGCTCCGAGCCCCTCATCATCTACGACGCTTCTCCATCCCGCTGGGAGAAGGACTTTTATTACATTCCCCAGAGCTCCGCCGCCCTTTTTTTTTTCTCCCAGAGAAGTAATTTGATTTTGAGAGCGCGGCCCTCAGGCTGGAGCCGTTGTTTCTTATTTGATTTTGTATTAATTGAAGTTTTTTCCTCCTCCCTCCCCCGGCAAATCGTTATATTAAGACGCCGGACGCAAGTTACAGTTGATCATTTGTGAAAACATTGAAGCGTGGAAATTAAAACTGAGATAATTTTTTTGCAATCAGTATCTATCTATTTATCATTCTATCTATCATTCTATCTATCTATCTATCTATCTATCTATCTATCTATCTATCTATCTATCTATCTATCTATCTATCTATCTATCTATCTATCTATCTATCTATCTATCTATCTATCATCTTTTGATTATCTATCTATATATCTATCATCCATCTATACTAAGGCTCACCATACACTATATATTTTTCTTGTTCAATTTTCTTTAGATTTACCTTCAACTATGTAACAGAAGGGCCTCCCTGATTGGATACAAATAGAAAGTGTTTAGATGTGACCTCATATTAGATGGTTTTGGTAAATCTAAAGGAAAGTTGAACAAGAAAATTGTATAATGTATGGCCAGCCTGAAAAATATCATCTATATATCTATTATCTATCTATCTATCTATCTATCTATCTATCTATCTATCTATCTATCTATCTATCTATCTATCTATCTATCTATCTATCTATCTATCTATCTATCTATCTATCTATCTATCTATCTATCTATCTATCTATCATTTATCCAATACTACTAGGATCTATTTACTAACTATCCACGTATTATCTATTGATCCTTTAACCATTCATCAATTATATATTGAACGTTTATCTATCTATCTATCTATCTATCTATCTATCTATCTATCTATCTATCTATCTATCTACCGGTATCTATCTATCTATCTATCTATCTATCTATCTATCTATCTATCTATCTATCTATCTATCTATCTATCTATCTATCTATCTTACGTTTTCTGTGCTGATCCCCCTGGAATAGTTGGCCCCCAGGTTGTATACCTCCATTGATGGATGAAGAGCCCCCCAGTCACTCAATAAGCCCCCCGCCTGTCTTTAGCCCCCCCCCCCATACCCCCAGTGTGCTCTTTAGTCTAATAAAACACACCAATAAAACTCTATTCCTCATTTGCTGACAGAGGCGTATTCCACACACATGCAGACGTTTCCTTGCTTCACATCACAGCAAAGGGATAAAACTTCTTCTACAAAGAAATGAAATAAAAAAATAAGTCCTTCTCCGGCTTCTCTCCTGGATCTGTAATTTAGGCCGTTTTCCTCCTGCGCTCGGTGGCGTCTCACATATGATATCAATGTACGGCTATGTTTGCCGCTCGGCACATGACGCTCGGCAGTTGATACAATACCTGTTATTAGTAAGAGGAAACGCGAGCTGGCAGCCTGTCATTTCTCTATGCGATATCTCCGTGCGCTGAATTACAGCGAGCCGTCCTCCTCTAAAGGATGCATATTCCATCGGCGTGCCGCAGACAGCTGGGAGCTGACGCCGCTGGCTGCCTCCATGTTGTCAACTAAATTGGATTGCTTTGAAGAACTCCACTGAACATGGCGTGCCCATTATAAAGAATTCCCACCATGCCTGGTGGATCTTTTTGTATTAGCTTTATATTATGGAGACTGTAGGAGGAGGAGCCGGGAACACACAAAGGTGGGCGGGGACACAAAACACTCCTAGGTGGACAGGAACAGAATTTGGGAATAATTACAGGTAAATCTCAATAGTGGAGCATCCAAGACACATAAGAAGCCGAGGGCTGACTCAGCTCACCAGGCTCCACCTATAACTAAAATGTTATTTCTGGGTGGGGGGATGCTTTAAATTTAAATCCTAGAAAAAAACAGGGGTCACTTGTGAAATTAATGGCTCCTACAGCAATTCCTTTCAAATGGTTGCAATCAGTCGCTACACAGATGGAACAAATGTCTCTCTAAGGCAGGGTAGTTAACATGGACACTTCAACTGTTTTAGAACTACGAGTCTCATAAGGAATTGGAGGACCGGGCATGGCTCCCAGAGGCAGAGGCATGATAGGATTTGTCGTTTCACCCCAACTCGAGTGTCGAAGTTGCCTAACCCTACGCTAAGGTATAAGCTAAGACACAGGTACAGGCTAATCTATAAAGATCACAATCAATCACGATCACACACAATTGTAGTATTGTGTGGTCAGGAGGGATTAAAGTCTTAATCTGAGCTATGTTTTTTTTTCCAATGTCCCCCAGGAGTAGTGATAAGCTTTAGTTCTTCCAAACTAGCAAGATAGCTGTCATTCCTTGGCCAATCAGCTGCAATCCCACAGCTGCACGACACAAATGGGCAGGGGTGCTCATGATGGCATCATTGACCTAATATGGCCACCTAGCCATAATGGGTCCATGACATTGACCTAATATGGCCACATCATCATATTAGGTCCATGAATTTGGCCTAATTTGGCCACATGGCCATATGGTCCATTACATCAACCTAATGAGTGCCATGTGGTCATATTGGGTCAATGACCTGGACCTTATGTGGCCGCATAGCCATATTAGGTCAATGGCCTAGACCTAATATGGCCACATTAGGTCAGTGAGATTGACCTAATATGGGCATATGCCCATATTAGGTCAATGATATCACAAGCATTCTCGCCTGGATGTTAATGACATCACTGATCATTGATCATTGGCAAGGCCAAATTAGGTCTATGACAATGACCTAATATGACCACCTTGTCAAGCCAGGTCTCAACCAAACAAGGAAGGCATTCCTTGACCAATCAGCTGCACCTGGGCATTCCTTGCAACCCCGCAGCTGTAAGACACAGATGGGCAGGGATGCCCATGAGGACATCATTGACCTAATATGGCCACCTGGCCATAATGGGTCCATGACATTGACCTAATATGCCCACATCGCCATATTAGGTCCATGAACTTGGCCTACACAGATGGAACAAATGTCTCTTTAAGGCAAGGTAGTTAACATTGACACTTCAACTGTTTTAGAACTACGAGTCCCATAAGGAATTGGAGGACCTTGACAGCAACGGGCATAGCTCCCAGATGCAAAGGCATGATAGGATTTGTCGTTTCACCCCAACTCGAGTGTCGAAGTTGCCTAACCCTACGCTAAGGTATAAGATAGGTACAGGCTAATCTATAAAGATCACAATCAATCACGATCACACACAATTGTAGTATTGTGTGGTCAGGAGGGATTAAAGTCTTAATCTGAGCTATGTTTTTTTTTTCCAGTGTCCCCCAGGAGTAGTGATAAGCTTGGGTTCCTCCAAACCAGCAAGATAGCTGTCATTCCTTGGCCAATCGGCTGCAATCCCACAACCGCATGACACAAATGGGCAGGGGTGCACATGATAGCATCATTGACCTAATATGGCCACCTGGCCATAATGGGTACATGACATTGACCTAATATGGACACATCGCCATATTAGGTCCATGAATTTGACCTAATTTGGCCACCTGGCCATATGGTTTATTTCGTCAACCTAATGTGTGCCATGTGGTCATATTAGGTCATTGACCTGGACCTAATATGGCCACATTAGGTCACTGAGATTGACCTAATATGGGCATATGCCCATATTAGGTCAATGATATCACAAGCATCCTCGCCTGGATGTTAATGACATCACTGATCATTGATCATTGGCAAGGCCAAATTAGGTCTATGACAATGACCTAATATGATCACCTTGTCAAACCTGGTCTCAACCAAACCAGGAAGGCATTCCTTGACCAATCAGCTGCACCTGGGCATTCCTTGCAACCCCGCAGCTGTAAGACACAGATGGGCAGGGATGCCCATGAGGACATCATTGACCTAATATGGCCACCTGGCCATAATGGGTCTATGACATTGACCTAATATGCCCACATCGCCATATTAGGTCCATGAACTTGGCCTACACAGATGGAACAAATGTCTCTTTAAGGCAAGGTAGTTAACATTGACACTTCAACTGTTTTAGAACTACGAGTCCCATAAGGAATTGGAAGACCTTGACAGCAACGGGCATGGCTCCCAGAGGCAAATGGTCCATTACGTCAACCTAATGTGTGCCACGTTGGGTCAATAACCTGGACCTTATGTGGCCACATTAGGTCAGTGAGATTAACCTAATATGGGCATATGCCTATATTAGGTCAATGGTGTCACAAGCATCCTCGCCTGGATGTTACTGACATCACTGATCATTGACAAGGCCAAATTAGGTCCATGACATGGACCTAATATGGCCACTTGGCCATATTAGGTCAATTATATCACAACCATCCTCGCCCCTTAATTTAAATAATTAAGACTTCTGCCCTCAGCTCATTGGCCCAACACTGACAGCTGACCCCAGAGCTGAACATAAGCTCATCCCTACCCAGAAGGAATATATGAGATGTCCTCAATTTTCTATGTTGCATGATGCAGAGGAAGATTATGAAGATATCATAAGTGTAGGGTGTGATGGACTTCCCACAGTGCCCTGCACCCATAGGGTACTGGTGTAAAGAGCAATGCTGGTGTCATCACGCCCATGTCAATCTTTTTTATCCCTGAGGACCACCCACAGCTGGAAAAGTTCCAAAGAGAAGGATGACCATATGTCATGTGACTTGGCTGGAAAAGATAAGTATCAAAAAAGAGGCAAAAAATACATGAGGGCTCCAGATTAGGGAGCTGGCATCAGGTAGGGTCTTAATTGCTGCTGCTTGCTCCTTGTGTAGTTTACACCATTGGGGACCATCTGTCTCTGTGTATAGCTGTCCATTGCTACTTAATCATTGGCGGTTTTAGCACGATTGAGCTATTGTAGACCTCTGACGCCTTGACTGAACCTCTTACGACCCCTTTATGCCATCACCTGTAACTACACAGTCTGCTATTCTGAAACAGTTGTCGACCCTGTTGCGACCCCTATATGTCATCACCTGTGGCTACACCGTCTGCTGTTCTGAAAAATTTGCCAACCCTCTTGCGACCCCTATATGTCATCACCCGTAACTACACCACCCGCTCTTCTAAAATACTGTAGTAAATAAAAGTGGCTTTATGAATCCCGTACAGACCTAATTAACACCCAGATAACGTACAACCTTTTTTTTTTTTTTTCCTTCCCTTGGTGCACTTGATAAACCTGAAAGAATCTGTTGCATGTCAACTAAAACCGATGTCTAAAAATTAATCCTGAGATCAATTCAGTCAATTCAGCCCCAGCTCCGAAACAAGATGAAAGGTAAAAAAAAAAAAAAGAAAAGCCGTATTTGAGTGAACAAATGCTGTAACCATTCGGGATTCATCACAGAGAACAGTCCCATTGTCTCTACTTCTTACATCGGAATATCATAAAGAGAAAGGCTTTTTGTTGTTTTTTTTTTCTTCTATTAGTTATGAGCAGAGAAGATTTAGCATTCAGGGTTTTAAAGCTGAGTTCCGGCCTTCCTATCAGTCTTGCACAATTGTACAGGTTCTCCTCCTGGACTGAAATGGCTTACTCTGATTTCACCGCACACTGTGAACTTCTCACAATGTGCATTCGAAGCTGCAGCAAGTCAGATACAGCCCACCTCATTTCCTGGCAGCAGGGTGCCCAACATCATCTAGCTCTCTCCCCCCCCCCCCCCAGCCTGACTGTCTTTTTTCTTAAAGTGTATCAATAGCCATTTCATTTTAGCTTGGGATAAAGTAGGAATAGAATTTAAACCCCTCTCATTTGTTTTGCTGTCTCTGTCTTTTTGGAGAGACTTTCCCTTTACTTCCTGTTCTGCAGACACAACAGGAAGTTAATAGAAATCTCTTCAAAGTAGAAGGGAAATCCCCTCTTCGTTGTCATCAGAACAGGTGTCCTCAATGGAAGATTTGCCTTTACTTCCAGATCTGGTGGTATTTGTAACATTTTTGGATTTCCCATTACCGCCTGCACCAGTGACAATAGTAATCATGAAAAATAGAGAGGGCAAATTACATGCAGTGAAAAAATCCTTGATAATTCTTGGGTTAGTGAGGAGGACTGGATTTCTCGTGTATTTAAAAGGTTCTGAAGTTTAGTGTTGGAGTCCTAGAACTTCTGTGGATGGTCCTTAGGGAAGCGTAAGGCTAGAATAAGGAATACGAGCACCACGCCATGTATAAAAGTCCAGAATGTCAATTTTATTCAAGATTGCCAAGAAAAAGAAAACACAATTCAGGGCTTCTTCGGGGACTTTCCCCTTTGGAATGGTGTCCCTATGGGAAGATTTCCTTTTTACTTCCTGATCTTCTGGCAATTGTAACATTTGTGGATTTCCTAATATCTTCTGCACTGGTGACAATAGTAATCAGGAAAAACAGAGAAGGCAAGTTACATGCAGTGATAAAATCCTTGATCATTCTTGGGGTAGTGAGGAGGTTTGGATGATCGATGTATCATTGAAAGGTTCTAAGTTTTGTATTGGAGTCTTAGAACTTCTGTGGATGTTCCTTAGGAAACCATAAAGATAGAATAAAGAATATAAGCACCAGGCCATGTATAAAAGTCCAGAATGTCAATTTTATTCAAGGTTGCCAAGAAAAAGCCAACCTGTTTCAGGGCTTCTTTAGGACTGTCCCCACTGGAATGGTGTCCCTATCGGAAGAATTCCTTTTACTTCCCGATCCTCTGGCAATTGTAACATCTTTTACAATTCTTGGGGTAATGAGGAGGGCTGGATTTTTCAATGTGTTTTTAAAAGGTTCTAAGTTTTGTATTGGAGTCTTAGAACTTTTGTGGATGGTTTTTTAGGAAATCATAAAGATAGAATAAGGAATTTACGCAAAACACCATGTATAAAAGTCCAGAATGGAAATTTTATTTAAGATCGCCAAGAAAAAGCCAACTTGTTTCGGGGGTTATAAAGGTCCTTCTTCAGGGCTGTCCCTGTTGGAAGATTTCCCCTTACTTCCTGATCTTCTGGCCATTGTAATATTTGTAGATTTCCTGTTATCTTCTGCACTGGTGACAATAGTAATCAGGAAAAATGGAGAGAGGGCAACTTACATGCAGTGATAAAATCCTTGATAATTCTTGGGGTAGTAAAGAGGGTTGGATTTCTCAACATGTGTTTGAAAGGCTCTAAAGTTTAGTATTGGAGTCCTAGAACTTCTGTGGATGGTCCTTAGGGAAGAATAAGGATAGAATAAGGAATATGAGCACCACACCATGTATAAAAGTCCAAAATGGCAATTTTACTCAAGATTGCCAAGAAAAAGACAACACAATTCAGGGCTTCTTCAGGATTGTCCCCATTGGAATGGTGTCCCTATTGGAAGAGTTGTTTTTACTTCCCAATCCTCTGGCAATTGTAACATCTTTTATAATTCTTTGGATAATGAGGAGGGATGTATTTCTCAATGTGTTTTTAAAAGGTTTTGTATTGGTGTCTTAGAACTTGGTTTTAAGGGAAGCATAAAGATAGAATAAGGAATTTAAGCACCACGCCATGTATAAAAGTCCAGAATGGAAATTTTATTTAAGATCGCCAAGAAAAAGCCAACATATTTCAGGGGTTATAGAGGTCCTTCTTCAGGGCTTTGCCTATTAGAAGATTTCCCCTTACTTCCTGGGTGAGTCCCAGGTGGTAATAAAATCCTTGATAATTCTTGGGGTAGTAAGGAGGGTTGGATTTCTCAACGTGTGTATAAATGTTCTAAAGTTTAATATTAGAGTCCTAGAACTTCTGCGGATGTTCATTAGGGAAACTTAAAGCGTAACTCCACTTTTGTTGAGAAAAAAACATTCCCCCCTGGGTGGTCTATGAAGAAATCCATGTGTGTTTGTCTGTGCCTTTGTGCTAAGTAGCCATCACATTTCAGGGGTTATGAAGGTCCTTCTTCAGGGCTGTCCCATTGGACGGTTTCCCTTTACTTCCTGATCTGATGGCAACTGTAGCATTTTTGGATTTCCCATTACCTTCTGCACCAGTCACATTGCTAATCAAGAAAAATAGGGAAGGTAAGTCACTCTAAAATCCCAATAATTTTTGGGATATTGAGGAGGGCTGTTTTTGCTGATGTATATGTAAAAGGTTGTAAGTTTTAGTATTGAAGTGGATTGCAGTCCTAGAACTTCCGTGGATGGAATAAGGACTAGAGTCCCAACCCCATGTATAAAAGTCTAGAATGGTCTTGTTTTTTAAGATTGCCAAGAAAGAGCCAACACATTTCGGGGGGGTTATGAAGTTACTTCTTCAGGGCTGTCCCGTTGGAGAATTTCCCCTTACTTCCTGATCTTCTGGCAATTGTAACATTTTTGGATTTCCCATTACCTTTTGCACCAGTAACATTGCTAATCAGGAAAAATAAGGAAGGTAAGTCACACTAAAATCCCCAATAATTCTTGGAATAGTAAAGAGAGTTGGATTTCTTGTGTTTAAAAGGTTGTAAGTTTTAGTAATAAGGTCGATTGGAGTCCTAGAACGTCAGTGGATGGAATAAGGAACAAATGCCCAATCGCCAAGAAAATACCAACACATTTGGGGGGTTATGAAGGTCCTTCTTCAGGGCTGCAAAGGTCTAAAAACTGGACCAGACAATAGTATCAAAAGTTTTGGTAATTTAATGCTGGTCGTTCTTTTGGGAGCCTTGCTCCTCGTGTAATTTGACACATATTGACTAAGATAGAAAGTGAGGAGAAATCTCCCTATCGGGAACAGCAACAGTCAACGCAATCCACTGTGGCCCACCTAACGATGGTTTAAGGACGAGAGCTTTGAGATTGATGACCTCAATCACTCAGTCACCAAACTCAATATTTTGCCGACGGGGCGGTATTTCCCCTTAGTTCCAAATTTACTTAACCGCCTTCCGGCATCACTCCGGAACTCACCATTAATTCTTTCCTATTGAAACAGCCATAAACAACTTTAGCAAATGCCTACTGGGCTTCGTTGTCATAATCTTGATTTAATTTCCCCCTCCACGGACCAGCAATAAATATTAGGTGTCAGGCGACGGTTCCCGTTACATATGCATCTCATATAATTCCGCCACTGCGCGCCTCTCTATAGCCATACGCCTGCCTGCCTCTATGAAATAGCACGTTAAAGTGCGCAGCATGCAGCTAATTAGTTCTCGCCATCACAAGCACCGTACTCCATATTAATTTACCCTCAAGTACCTGAAAAAAGGTATTTACGGGGACATAAGTGTCAGCCATTTTGCCAAACAACGATGATTTAAAGGGGGGATATTTATACCGCCAGCGCGAAAATATTTTATTTTTCCTGTCGAGCCGAGGACGCGGGGGGTGGAAGCAGGGCTTAATGGACGGCAGCATTTTGACTGAACGGCTGTTACGTTTCAAGCCCCATCTCGGAAAGGCTGCGACGGGGGCGCCATAAATAGCCAATGTTTGATGGATATGCTTGCGTTATTTAATTTAAAATTCTCATTAGGCCCAGAGAGTTGGAAGCCGTGAAGGTTCATCCATCTTGATGCCCCCTCCGCTCGATTACTGGCATGGCCCCCGTAAGGCGAGAAAGAACCAGCCAAGGGGGGAGGGGGGTTAGGGGGAGGGGATGAAAGGGCTCAGCGTTTATATATTCATTTATTACAAGCCTGCAGGCCTCATCATGTCCTAATGGATCGAGGGCCTGATAAAGTCTGCTCGGTTGCCATGGCGATGTGGGGCCTACAGATGTTGGGGTGTGGTCGGCTAATGCCGACTTGGCCACAAAGGCCTCATTCGATGAAATTAATACGCTCAGCCTTTGCGCTTTTTCTTTCCGCTTGCTGTCATCATTTGCATCTGACGAACGCGACCTAGTAAGAGCTTTGGCCAGTCGGGAGCCCTTCCTACCAGCCAGCGCATCGAGAAAACGAGAACTGAGGTGCAAACGAGAATCTGCAACACAAGAAAACAGAGATTGATGCATTATTTGCAAAAAGCAATTAGCCAGCAAGCTTCCCGCTCCCGCGATTGATTTTCACGCAATTCCACGTGTGGCACATAGGGCAGCCCTTTGAGGAAAATGGGCTGCCCTATGTGCATTTGTCAACCAAAAGAAGCTCCTGCACTTATTTGGGCATCGAGCTTCATTTTTAAAGGCAGGTTACAGCACGATTCTGTTGGGTGACAATTACGGCAAAATCACAACATGTTTGGATGACGATTTTTGTATTACCTTTACTATGTAACAATGGACAGCAGTTATATAGGACTTGACTAATGAGACAGAGTGGCCCCACACAGGAACAAATATCCAAATTCCTGGGCTCAGACAGGTAGGAATGCGAGAGCACCAGAGCTAAAAGTCGTTTTGCACCTTCTGCTCCGTCCTACAACCTGGGCATGGCACAGTAATTGGCTGATACCCCGAAGGTGGAAGTGCCTTTGAGAAGAGAAAGCAGTTGATCTTATCGTAAAATGAGAGAAAAAAATAAAAGGTCGGGTCTAATTTACTCTCGCCTTGGAAATCAAAGCCGTATGACACTCACATGGACAATGGCCGCCTCCTTCTATTACAGACCCTCATTGTCCTGACAGCAGCCCGGGCTATTTTAGTACAATGAGCCGCTCCTTCACGCCTAAGCCTGTCACATGAGGCTTGTGCTAAGTTGCCACGGAAACCATCGTCTCCGTTGAGTTTACAGTCAGCGCAGAATTTTTTTTTTCTTTTTTCGAAAGGCCAAAAGCTCGAGAAGAGAGGGAACTTTAGATTATGTTCCTGCGGAGCACAGGACAGCAAAATAATGAAGAAGCTTCAACTATGCAGACGTCATAAACTTTCCTCGGCTTTGGCTGGAGTGGCTTAGAAAAATATTGGTTTGGTGGATGTTTTTTCTTTATTGGTTGAACTAGATGGACTGTGTCAAAAATATTGCAGGGGAATCAGGCACAGGAATTCTTAAAAGTGGAAACCTGAGACGGCGAAAACAGAGTCCATCCTGCATCCCCACCGGGAACCACAACCCTCACTTTCCTCACCTGCTGTCCTCTCAATACATCTGTGGAGCCCTTAACCCTCACCTGAACTGATCCTGCCCCACCAGTTTTCCTCTTCTCTTCTTCATTCTAGGCCTCATGCCCCCAACCCTTTTACTTCTTACCCATGAACTTGCCATGGTGGTAGACCACAATTTTGGAGACTCAGCAACCTCCCTTTCCTCTCCCTCCACCAGTGCCCCATCAATTTCCTGTAGAGCCCTTTCCTTACCTGTATTCCCAGAAATGCCTCCCGATTTTAAATCGATCGTTATCCCATAGCACACATCTACTTGCAACGAACTGTCCCATCTGGTATTTCTCATGGGCTTTAAACTCATTACCCTTGCCACTGCTTACCCCCTGACTGAGTTTACCATCATCCCTACTATCATCTTCCCTCCCTTTACCCATGGAGACATAAACCTTCCTTTTTCCAGTACTCTTATGATCCATTGTAGACCTCAACACTGGAGCTGCTACCTCACCAACCTTCCTTTTACCAGTACTCCCATGATCCATTATAGACCTGAACACTGGAGCTTCTGCCTCGCCGACCTTCATTTTCCTCCTTTTGCCACTGCCCCTGTCAAATCCATCACCAGCACCCTTCACCCTTTCCTATCTGTAATATCACAGCCCTGGGGCTGTTGCCTTACCAGCAACCCAGCCAACCTAACATCTTCCTTCAGCTCAGCCCTCCCCTTTACTTGTACTGCCATGACCCTTTTCCTCCTGTCATGGTGGTAGACCACAACCCTTGAGCTGCTGCGTTACATCCTTGCCTCCATGTAAGCTTATCTGTACACTCTAATGCCTGATGGCTCCCATGACCCTTCCTTGTCTCCACCTATCACCTTCTGTCTACTTCATCCATGAAGCCAAAGCCCCTCACCCCGTACTTCCAGTATCCTTTCCAACTTGCCATGGTGGTTGACCACAACCACCATGAAGCTGTTGCCTCACCAGCTCCTCTATCATCCAGTAACCAATCTGTACATTGCTATACCCTCATGACCAGGCACATCTGTAATACCGTCAGACCACGACCACATGATGACTGTTATCCACTATAGAGCACCCACACAACAACTACTTGCAATCACCTCTATGGCCAACGGGTATTTTAAACTTCCAATCAGTCTTGGTTTACTTAGGTCAGTTTAGTTGAATTTAGAATTCTTTGTATTTGTGATTATTTTTGCATCAGGCGGGGGGGGCTTGTTTTTGGCACAAGAACATGTCCAGGATAGGTAAAAGGAGCTTTCATAACTCTCAGGAGCCATTTAAAGCCCCTTGCACCCTAAAGCCATCGAAAACACCTTAATTTTAGATTTTCTGTGGACTAATTTTTCCACAATGAAAACATTTTGACATCATTTTTCAATTTTCTATGAAATTTAAGAAAAAAAATGTTTTAATTGTGCGTAACCCCTAGTGCCCACTGCCCAATATTCACCTTCACTTCCTTCCTAAAGACAGCAAGAAAATCAGCACCAGGTAGGCTCTGAATTCAAATCATTTTCATAAGGGAACCTTTAAAGTGAACATGTACTCAACAAGTATGAAGCCTACCATTGCCAACCTCCCTAGTTTCCTGGCTGTCATGCTGAACCGATGGCTTCGGTACTTTTTAGATCAGTGACTGCAAACCTCAGACTTTCCTGATCTGCATGCTTGCTCTTGCTCAGTGTCTCTGAACATGCTAAAGCCAAAGCACCAATATGAAAGCCAACCAGAATTTTTTTAGGGGGGGGTCAGCCCAGGTCCCCTTTAAGGACCAGCAACACAACGCCAAGCGAGCCAGCCACATCCATTTGACTGCGTCAAGCGCCATGCGGGGTTAATCTCCAGTAATTTCACGCAGAGAATGGCGGGGAGGAAAATGTCATTCATTCCGGCGCAGCACGAAAACGACGTTTTAACAGCCCGCTGACTCGCTTCCCTTAATGACAATGTCACTCCCGAACAGCCTGGATATTCAGGCCTTCGATGTTAATGATATCATTAAGCTTTCTGTTCTGCGCCGTACCTGGCAAGGCAGGGGCATTCATTTCCTATAGATTACCTGCACTGACTTTCGCTCCGCAATCTGACAGGCGGCTGAGACCGGTCGCCACCCCCCCGCCGAGTTCATCTTGCCGCACTTCACCCACATTCTTCACCCAAAGCGCGTCCGCTTTATTAAGCGGTTAGTCCATTATTGCTGTATTGATTCGTAGCGTAGATGGGTGTTATTTATTTGTTTTGCATAGGCCAGGGAACTGCAGATTAAAAAAAAGAAAAACGTTGATAGCTCGCAGTGCAAAACTGATTTGCTGGTGAATAGAGCTTTTTGTATGGGTACTCAAAAATTCAATACAGATCTAAAGAGCCGCTTCCCATACAATTTGTGGCTTTACTAAAATCTCATGATTAGCCAGGTTAGCAATATGCAAGCCTTAGAATTTTTGAGTAGCCAATACGTTGGCAAAAATCGGCAATGATGCCAGAATTATGACGAAATGCGTTGGAATCATCTGTAAAAGCAAAATTACGCACTGACATGGTAACTACGTAGCTTTGTTAGAAAACAATGGAGTAGAGTTAAGGGTAGTATTAGGAATAACATTAGGTTTAGGGTAAGCATTAGGGATAGCATTAGGCATAATGTTAGGGTTAGGGTAAGCATTGGGGATAGTGTTAGTCATATTGTAGGGATTAGAGTAAGCCTTAGGGATAGTGTTAGTCATATTGTAGGGATTAGGGTATGCATTTGGGATTATGTTAATCATAATATAGGGATTAGGGTAAGCATATTGTTATGGTTAGGGTACCATTGGGGATAGTGTAATGCCACGTACAGACGATCGGAATTTCCGACAACCAAACCGTGGATTTATTTCCGAAGGATGTTGGCTCAAACTTGTCTTGCATTCACAGGGTCGCACAAATGTTGTCGGAAATTCCGATCGCCAAGAACGCGCTGACGTACAACACAAGTTACGACGAGC
This sequence comes from Lithobates clamitans, assembly GCA_037952925.1. Taxonomy (NCBI): domain Eukaryota; kingdom Metazoa; phylum Chordata; class Amphibia; order Anura; family Ranidae; genus Lithobates; species Lithobates clamitans. The sequence continues at coordinate 152,492 of JBBGZY010002204.1, forward strand.
TGAGAAAAATTAAGTTCAATAGCCAGTGTGGCTCTTCTGCTTGATTCAGAGCATGCGTGGAATTTTGTGCGTCGGAACTGTCTACACAGGCTCGGAATTTACGACAACGGATTTTGTTGTCGGAAAATTTGAGATCCAGCGCTCAAACATCTGTTGTCGTAAAATTCCGATGGAGCCTACACACAGTCGGAATTTCTGACAACAAGCTTACATCGAACATTTGTTGTCGGAAATTCCGATCGTGTGTACACGGCATTAGTCATATGGTAAGGGTTAGGGTAAACATTAAGGATAGCGTTATGAAAATTGTTAGGGCAGCATTAGAGATAGTGTTAGTCATATTGTAGGGGTTAAGATAAGCATTAGGGATAGTGTTATGGATATTGTTGGGGTTAGGGTAGCATTAGGGATAGCGATAGGCATATTGTTAGGGTTGGGGTGGCATTAGGGATAGAGATAGACATATTGTTAGGGTTGGGGTGGCATTAGGGATAGAGATAGACTTATTGTTAGGGTTGGGGTGCCATTAGGGATAGAGATAGGCATATTGTTAGAGTTGGGGTGGCATTAGGGATAGAGATAGACTTATTGTTAGGGTTGGGGTGGCATTAGGGATAGAGATAGGCATATTGTTAGGGTTGGGGTGGCATTAGGGATAGAGATAGGCATATTGTTAGGGTTGGGGTGGCATTAGGGATAGAGATAGGCATATTGTTAGGGTTGGGGTGGCATTAGGGATAGAGATAGGCATATTGTTAGGGTTCGGGTAGCATTAGGGATAGAGATAGGCATATTGTTAGGGTTGGGGTAGCATTAGGGATAGATATATGCATATTGATAGGGTTGGGGTGGCATTAGGGATAGAGATAGGCATATTGTTAGGGTTAGGGTGGCATTAGGGATAGAGATAGGCATATTTTTAGGGTTGGGGTAGCATTAGGGATAGAGATAGGCTTATTGTTAGGGTTAGGGTGGCATTAGGGATAGATATAGGCATATTTTTAGGGTTGGGGTAGCATTAGGGATAGAGATAGGCATATTGTTAGGGTTGGGGTAGCATTAGGGATAGATATATGCATATTGATAGGGTTGGGGTGGCATTAGGGATAGAGATAGGCATATTGTTAGGGTTAGGGTGGCATTAGGGATAGAGATAGGCATATTTTTAGGGTTGGGGTAGCATTAGGGATAGAGATAGGCTTATTGTTAGGGTTAGGGTGGCATTAGGGATAGATATAGGCATATTGTTAGGGTTCGGGTAGCATTAGGGATAGAGATAGGCATATTGTTAGGGTTGGGGTAGCATTAGGGATAGATATATGCATATTGATAGGGTTGGGGTGGCATTAGGGATAGAGATAGGCATATTGTTAGGGTGGCATTAAGGATAGAGATAGGCATATTTTTAGGGTTGGGGTAGCATTAGGGATAGAGATAGGCTTATTGTTAGGGTTAGGGTGGCATTAGGGATAGATATAGGCATATTTTTAGGGTTGGGGTAGCATTAGGGATAGAGATAGGCTTATTGTTAGGGTTAGGGTAGCATTAGGGATAGAGATAGGCATATTGTTAGGGTTGGGGTGGAATTAGGGATAGAGATAGGCATAGTGTTAGGGTTAGCGTAGAATTAGGGATAAAGATAGTCATATTGTAGGGGTTAGGCTAGGGATGGAGTGATGGATATTGGTAGGATTAGGGTAAGCATTATGGATATCATTATGGATATTGTTAGGGTTAGAGTAAGCAGTGAGGATGGCACTAGGCATATTATAAAGGTTTAGGGTAAGCATTAGGAATAGCGTTATTGATATTCTTAGGGTTAGGGTACCATTAGGGAAAGGGTTAGTCATATGGTAAGGGTTAGGGTAAACATTAAGGATAACGTTATGGATATTGTTAGGGCAGCATTAAAGATAATGTTAGTCATATCGTAGGGGTTAGGATAAGCATTAGGGATAGCGTTATGGATATTGTTAGGGTTAGGATAGCATTAGGGATAGGGTTATGGATATTGTTAGGGTTAGGAATGATAAGCTTTAGGGATAGCCCTAGACATATTAGGGTTAGGGTAAAGTGATTGTAAAGCTTATTATATACTTACCTGCTCTGTGTAATGGTTTTGCACAGAGTGGCCCGATCCTCCTCCCTTGGGGTCCCCCCGCCGGCGCCCAGAGCTCCTCCCTTCCAAGGGACCCCATAGCAACCCACTTACTAATGGGGGGGCACTTGTGCAGGTTTGATCCTGAGATGGGCTGTGTGTGTCTATTCAGACACACAGCGCCCTGCTCTCTGCTCACAGGATTTGGCTGACAGCAGCAGAAGCTAATGGCTCCCAGCCAAGCCTGTGAGAGAGGGGAGAAGAGCTGCTGCAGACATGCACAGCGCTGCATTGAGATCGGGCTCAAGTAAATATTTGGGGGGGGGGTGTCTAGGGGGAGCTACTATTAAAAGATTTTAATGACTTAATGCAGAGAATGCATTAAAGTAAAAAAAAAAAAAGTAAAAAAAAGAATACCTTTAGAACCAGGATAGTATTATGGATATTGGATATTGGCTTTGTTTATCAACAAAGCCAATTACCATGTGATTGCTGATACAATGATCACATGGCTTTGTTTGTTCAACAGCAGAAAGCAAACTGGGCCATCCACATGGCAATATTTGAGGCGGATTTTGATAACGTTTCAACAAAACCAGTAATTTTGCAGCAAAAAAAAAAGTTCAGCAAAACACTCTGCACCTCTTTAATGACAACTCCTACGGTAATTGCAGTAAACCTAAGATATCTAACCTATGAAGGCCACGTTTTATCCATTTGGCTACCAGGCATAGTCTAAGCTGACTTCTGACAATTACAAGAGCAAAGGGTTGAAGATTTTTAGAAATAAATTTTACACGCTTCCAAGAAACAAATATTTGAATGATTTTATGGGATTAGAAAATCACAACTGGTTGCAACATAAATGGGGAAGTAATTTGGAATAATAGCCATTTTTTTTTTTTAACTTTGCATTAAGTTTTAAAAAGTTGGAATGTTATTTTAAGTCCTGATCGGTAACAATACTGAAGAGGTAAAGGAATCAGAATTTCTTCCCCAAGAACCATCTTGAACATCACATTGTAATTCACAAATCATAATCCGTGAAGCTGCCTCTGTGTTCTACCATAAAACCTTGGTAGGATGAGAATTACAAGCAATGCTGCCTTCCCACACTGTTGTCATAAAATTGGGTTGTCGCAGTGTCGTTTTATTCTCACCAAGTCTCTATTAACCCTTCAGCCCTCCTGAACATTCAGGAAACGAGTCCATCCCCAAGCCATAGACCCAACTTCCCGGTGCCCCTCATGACACCCCCAACAGGAACAGGAGGCCGAGCTCTTGTAGGCCTCTTAACGAGTCTGCAAACAATTACGTGATCCTTTTTGTTCCTGTTGATTAATTGGGTCACTTTAATTATGGCAAGGAAGTTCTCCACCCAAAAGACGGTGTCAAGTCATTAAAACCCAACCTGCTGATGTAGACAAAAAGAGATTGAGGATTTCATAGAGTCCATCAATGAACTTCGGTAGGCAATAAATTCCCTTGGGAATTTTGAAAATGATTGTTTTTTTTAAATAAATTGTCCCAAAAAATAAAACCTAAGGCTCATGTCACAAAGAAGACACACAAGGTTAGGGAAAAATTATTGTTAATTCCTGTTAGTTTCTCGACTATGCTTGATTCCAACCTGCAACCACTAGTTACCGACCTTTGGCTTTTTCCTCGACTGTGCTTCGACTTGATCCCAACCTACAACCATTCATTACTGACCTTTGGCTTGTTCCTCAACTAAACTTCTGCTTGATCCCTACCTGCTTTATTTGCTACAGCAGCTAGGCTTCCTCGCCTCCTGGTGGAGCGATCCCAAGGACCTCGCCCTGGTATTAATATGCAGCAATACGAATGAAAAAAGCATACAATACTAATGGGAGGGCTCAAAGAGGAAGGGTGAACATTTGGGGCTCAAAGTGGTTTTCCTTCTGGTTCAATTACTGCCAAATAATTTTATTGTATTCCCTTTTTTTTAAAATCTACATCAATCGACCCACTCTTTGGCCTTAATTACATGGGCGATTTTGAACTCTTGCCATTAAAAGATTTAGCCTCTTGTTGGCAGTCTTTTAGAAGGTTCAGTAAAGGTTCGGTGAAAGTTTAATTTTCTTTTTCGAAATGATTGTAAGGGAAGGAACGATAGTCATTTATTTTAAGACCATTTTGTGCCACTTGTAGGATTTTCGGCTTATCAGTCATCTGCGCTTAGAAGATCAGCAATTTGGTTTTAATTGCTCTGCGCGCTAAACAATACATTGTATTGATTTCTTGGAAACAACGTTTCGCTGTAAATGATTTTCAAACAAGTCAGAAAATAATTTCAGTCACTAAGTCATTTCTATCCATGGTCTACCAAGAGCAGCCTTTCTCAAACTTTTTAACACAGAAGAATTTTCAGGCCTCAGGGAAACCATTAACATGGTGGTCAGTAGGAAGAGTGCTCCTTACATTGGTGGTCAGTAGGAAGAGTGCTCCTTACATTGGTGGTCAGTGGGAAGAATGTTCCTTACATTTGTGGCCAGTGGGAAGAATGTTCCTTACATTGGTGATCAGTGGGAAGAATGCTCTTTACATTGGTGGCCAGTGGGAAGAGTGCTCCTTACATTGGTAGTCAGTGGGAAGAATGTCCCTTACATTTGTGGCCAGTGGGAAGAATGTTCCTTACATTGGTGATCAGTGGGAAGCATGTTCCTTACATTTGTGGCCAGTGGGAAGAATGTTCCTCACATTGGTGGCACGTGGGAAGAATGTTCCTTGCATTGGTGGTTAGTTGAAAGAATGCTCGCTAAATTAGTAGTCACTGAGAAGAACTCTCTTCTTTGATGTTCCATGGGAAGAATGCTCCTTACATTGGTAGTCAGTGAGTAGAATGTGCCTTACACTGGTGGTCAGTGGGAAGAATGTTCCTTCCATTGGCTGTAAGTGGGAAGAATGTTCCTTACATTGGTTGTCAGTGGGTAGAACGTTCCTTAAATTGATTGTCAGTGGGAAAAATGCTACTTTCACTCGTGGTTAGTTGGAAGAATGTTCCTTACATTGATGGTCAATGGGAAGAACGCTCCTTACATTGGTGGCCAATGGGAAGAATGCTCCTTACATTGGAGGTTTGTAGGCCGAATGCTTCATACATTGGGGGTCAGTGGGAAGAATGGTCTTTACATTGGTGGTCAGGAACCCCTTGAAGGAACCTTAAGGGCCCACAGACCCTGATTGAGAAAGGTTGGCCTAGAGCATTGCATTCAATTTTCTGAACATTTGAAGGCCTTTTTTTCAATTCGCCGAATCTTCTGCATATGTAGACTATCTATGGCCAGACTTAGTTGACCTTCAGACCCGAATTGTGGTAGGAGCTACAAATAAGGTACAACCGCCACTAAGCAAAAAAAGTGGAACATTTATGCAAGACCGATATCTCTCTGTGTGTCCTTACCATGCTCATTCACAAACTAGGGCCAATTTGGTCAGAAGTCAGGCAAATTTTTGTTTTTGGATTGTGGGAGGAAATGGGAGCACCTGGAGGAAATTCACATAAACACAAAGAGAACATACACACTACATGCAGGTGGTCCTAAAGCCAGGACTGCAAGGCAAAACTGCTAATCACTGAGCAACTGTGTAGCCCTGCACCTTGCCAAGTAATACACATTTTTTAGGAATACCTTACACACATCTTGAATAAGGGTGAATAGAGTGATAAATGCTTTTGGAAAAATTAATTTCACAATGAAATCACCGAAGAGGAAACTCTCCATTCCACACACTGGTTTGCTGTTCGTGAAATTTGTTTAAAATAGAAAAATAAGATCTACTCTTTTATTTTTTGTTTTGTTATTTAACCCCTTCCCTCTTACATCCTGAGCCTATAAGAAGCCGATTGCAGCCATAAAAATCACCCAATTTCTGCCTGAGGTATTTCAGGAAAAAATTACACATTATGGCCACTAGATAAGCAGACAATCTAGTGCATGTAGGCCATATAGGGGCCACAAGGTAGCCTTTTTCTTGAAATACCCCAACCAGAAAAATACCACATGATGGCCACTAGATGGAGCTGACTATTATAGGAAATAAACATCTTAGACAATTTGTGGGGATTATTTGTGACATTTTAGAGACATTCACACAGCAAATGTTTTATAAATAGACCCCGTAGTGTACCTATCTTGATGCCACACCCTACCAGGATTTGAAAGATCTTCAAATCTCTTGTATTTGAAATCTGAAAAAAAAAACAGCCTTGGATATGCAAAGCAGCAAAGCGCGTAGATTTGAGGAAAATAGTCATAAACAAAATGCTGTTATTCATCATTTTCATAAAGTAATTGTCTTATCACAACTTCCAAGAACCTAGCATGATATGCTGTGCCCTTCCTAATGCTCTTTTTTTCCTATCAGTACCACAGCACGCGAGGCAGGAGCAGATTTGAGTCAGGGTGTTGCCCGTAAAGCCAAGCAGGACAGGAAGCTATGGACTGAGATAATGATTCCTGTGGGAGCGAAGGAGTTCCCAATATCTGGACAGACTTAGGAAGGAAGAGCGAGAGCGGAGGGAAGAGGCAGAGAGAGTTATCGGAGGGAAACTGCAAATTGTTTTGAAATAAGTGCAGTTTTGTGAAAGCTTTCATGACTTCACCTGGTGATGGCCAATTGTCTCAGAGTCGGGGCAGAAGATAAAAGCAAGATTTGATGTGTTGTGTTCTGTTAACGTAGCCTTGTCTTTTTTATAAAAACCCTTTGAAAGCTGTGCAAGACCTCTGGGGTATGTTAGTTCTGGTCAACCAGGGCAAAGGAAGACAATGCAACGGTTGTTTAAAGACTAGAGGTGGATAGAGAATACAATCCTAACAGTTACAACAGCACTATTAAAACTATAGGCTATGCTACCAGTGCTGTCCAAACTGTCCAAAAAAAAAAAATACAGAAACCTAACAACACTAGGGATTCAGCTATTGTAGTCCTCAAGGTCTCAAAGGACCCGCTGGAAAGATTAGTTAAGGACCACAAAGAAAGGCCTGAGGTATTCAGTGGAAACAAATGGGGAGAGGCAGAAAAGCCCTTATAGTGTAGTAGGTATCTAACTCATCTTACATCTGGTAAGGTTGCGGTGACCCAAGTAGGTAGAGCCATGCAACCTTTTATATAGATAGAGAAAAGATCCCGTCTCCAGACTGAGTGAAATAGTTTGCTCTTGATGGCTAAATTGTTCACAAAAAAAATGAATACCAGAAACCCAACAACATTTAGGGATTCAAGTGCTGGTGGTTCTCAGAGGTTCAAAGGCTCAGACCAAAAGGCCAGTTAAAGATCCGAAAGAAAGACCCGTGGTATCCACCAAAAAAGAAAAAGGGGGAGGAGGGAGATGGGATAGCCCCTATAGTGTATTAGGTATCTAGAAATAAAGTTATTAACTCAATAATTTTTTTTAGAGAGGAGTGGAGGTTGCGGTGACCCAAGCGGGTAGAAGAATGCAAACTTCTGTAGGCGGAGAAAAGACCTCATCTCCACGTGGGGAGAAATTGGTCGCTCTTAATGCCATGAGGGTCCAATTCTGCATCCTCTAAGGGTTATCTAAAGGCAGGTACTGTACTGGTAGGGTAAGGGGAGGTGTAAAAAAAAAACCTTGGTGATCCAAGTGACAGAGGCACCTGGTATAGAGCGTCTAAGAATGGGTCATCAAGTTTTTTAATTTCTGCCTAAAACCTCTCTAATATATCACAGGCACAAACCACAAATTACTGGAAATAGCTGATTTAGGAAACTAGTCTAATGGAATACTAGTCATCCTCCCAGCTGCAGGGTCTGTTGTTAACTGAGCACTTAAGAGGTTACATTTAGAAATCTAAAGGGCCTTCTTTAGAAACTGGAGAAAAGACCTGGTCTTACCAAATTGCTTTACTTTTCTTTAACCAGAGGGCCAGGGCCATACGTCTGTTTGATGAGGCCCCATAGCCAAACTGCTAGGCTATATCACCGCTATGGCTATAGTTAGGCCCTTGCACAGAGCATTTGAGCATATGCTTATAACTAAAACTGCAGTTCAAAAAGCACTCCAGCCGACAGAATTGTTCCCTCTCTCCATTAACAAATGATAACAAATGTTTCCTGCTCATATGTCAAAAAAGCAAATCGCATGAGTCACGAGGGGAAAATTAAAACTCTGTCTTAATTAAATCATCCATAAAAGCAGGAACGGCAAGATAGTAACAGCTTTCTCATGGCAGACACTAAGGTCCCTAAAGTGTATTTCTTACCACTTTCCTGTATTTTATTCTTAGGTGAAGTAAGGAAGTGCTGGATCCCCTGCCAGGTTTTTATCACTGTCTATGTCCCGTTGCAAAGATTTCAATCTCTATTCATCTTGGTGACCGGCATTCAACCCTCCCTCATTCTATCTAAGTTACGGCTAGATACTGTACACTTTAATGTGAGCCAAATCAAGCGATGACTAAGGACTGAACATGAGCTCCTGCAGGCAAGTGGTGTAACAACAGCCATAGCAGCCCGTACAGCTGCTTTGGGACCTGGTGTGGAAGAGGGGCCCATTAGGGAAACCGTTGAGGCATTTTTATACCTAGAAAATCTATGTGCATGTGAAGATAGCATTTATAGGAGTTGCCATGCATCGACATGACATTTCCAATCAAGAAAAGTTGACGATGCCCCAGCCAGTACTGAAACCTTGTATGCCTAACACAGTCTTTCTCAGCCTTCCGTTGGTCATTGGGTTGCCTATTGGGTAGACCTGACATATACATCACTGTAATATTAAGGTTTGCTGGGCTTCCCATTGACATTGATCCTGTACCCCCTGTGACATTTTCAATCAAGAAAAGAAGACGTCATCCTGTCCAGCACAGAAATTAATCTTGTATGCCTAACACAGTCATCCCCAGACTTAATTTGGTTGCTGGGTTGCCTATTGGGTAGACCTAATAGGTAACCTAATGGCCAACAGTGCATACTGACAGCATACTGCTGCTAATTGTGAGGTAGCCTAACTATAGACTTCAGACTTCAGTTGGTCGCTGGATTGCCTATTGGGTAGACCTGACATACCCATCACTGTAATATTAAGGTTTAGAGGGGTTGCCATTGACACCGATCCTGTACCCCCCTGTGACATTTCCAATCAAGAAAAGCTGACGTCACCCCGACCAACACTGAAATTAACCTTGTATGCCTAACACAGTCTTCCTAAGCCTTCAGTTGGTCGCTAGATTGGTATTGGGTAGACCTGACTTATCCATCACTGTAATATTAAGGTTTACAAAGGTTGCCATTGACACTGATCCTGTACCCCCTGTGATATTTCCAATTAACAAAAGCTGATGTCATCCCAGCCAGCACTGAAATGAACCTTGTATGCCTAACACAGTCTTCCTCAGCCTTCAGTTAGTCATTGGGTTGCCTGTTGGGTAGACCTGACATACCCATCACTGTAATATTAAGGTTTAGAGGGGTTGTCGTTGACACTGATCCTGTACCCTCTGTGGCATTTCCAATCAAGAAAAGCTGGTGTCATCAAAGGCCAGCACTGAAATTAACCTTGTCTGCCTAACACGGTCTTCTTTAGCTGGGGCTGGGTTGCCTATTCGGTAGACCTGACATACCTATCACTGTAAGATTAAGGCTTACAGGGGTTACCGTTGACACTGATGCTGTACCCCCTGTGACATTTCCAATCAACAAAAGCTGATGTCATCCCGGCCAGAACTGAAATTAATCTTGTATGCCTAACACAGTCTTCGCCAAACTTAATTTGGTCGCTGGGTTGCCTATTGGGTAGACCTAATAGGTAAACTAATGGCCAAAAGTGCATACTGACAGCATACTGCTGCTGCTAATTGTGAGGTAGCAGCTTAGCGTTGTCACCCTGCAACAGGAAGTTCTGTTACTGGCAGGATCTTCGTGTAAGAAACTGCAATAGATGGACAGGATGCCGAACATAGAGAAAGTTAGATTTTGGGTTGACATACACTTTACAGTTGGCTACTCCTGGCACCAGTGGTAAGGGTGATGTCAATATATCCTATGCTATCGGTTGCTTTTTCATGGAGGAAATACCATTAGAATGAATACTATATGAAGGTCCGGTTCAAAGATCAGCCGATGAGCACCTTCCACGATCACAAAGCCTACCCAAAAACTTATCACAAAGCCTACCCAAAAACCTACCCTCGTCACCCAGAAAAGTGACAAAGGGTGGCACGCCAAAAAAGCCCGGCGAAGTGTCACAGGTGCCAACCCCCGGCTTGTGAACTTTAACGAGCAAATGATAGAATTAATGCGCAGCTGAGCGTAATTACACAAATTAACTAATTTGTAACAGGTGTACGCGTAGGAAGAAGGCTGCCAGAAATAGATTCAAGTGTTAACGTGCGCACCTGCCCTGCTTCCCACTCGGCAACGGCACAGCCCCCCCCCCGTCCTCCCATCCTCCCGTCCCCCCCTCTGCGACGGTAAGCAATATTATTAATGTTCTGATTGGTGACCGAAAAACTCGCATCTCGGGGCAGCTGCTTTGTGCTGACGAAGGCATGCAATTTTTTTTTTTCCCCGCGAGTTATTGGCAGGATTCAGAGAAAAGCATTTTTTGTTGTTGTTTTTATTTGAATGCGGTCGCTTAATTAGTGCGCGGATGGAATTAATTAGTTTAATGACTGTATGTTTTTAATGAAGAGGTGCGAATTGGGGTGGGGGAGGGGGATTCAAGTGTAAGTAAACTCTACCTATGAACTTCTCTTATTTGCTCCCTTTTGCTCTGTTAAATATACAAATATCATTGAAATGATTTTGGTAATATTTTGTTCAATAAGTGCAAGAAAAAAATAAAAAACGTGTTGATCCTGCCAATGGTGAAAAGGGGTGCAGAGGTGGAAAGGAGTGCAGATGTAGAAGAGGGTGCAATGATGGAATGATGGAAGGATGGAAGGAAGTGCAAAGCTGGATAGGGGTTGCAATGGCGGAAGGAGGTGCAGAGGTAGAAGGGGGTGCAGTGGTGGAAGGGGATGCAGATGTAAAGAGGGTGCAATGGTGACATTGGATACAGAGGGGGGGAAAGGGTTGGTGGAAGGAGTTGCAATGATGGGAAGAGGGTGTAATGGTGAAATAGGGGGCAGAGGTAGAAGAAGGGGTGCAGAGCTAGAAGAGGGTGCAATGGTGAAGGGGGTGCAGAGGTAAAGGGGAGTGCAGATGTAGAAGAGGGTGCAATTATGGAAGGAAGTGCAGAGCTGGAAGGGGTTGCAATGGCAGAAGGGAAGGGGGTGCTAAAGTAAAAGAGGGTGCAGAGGTGAAAGGGGTTGCAATGGTGAAAGGGGGTGCAGAGGTAGAAGGGGGTGCAGACGTAAAAGAGGGCACAATGGTGGAATGGGATACAGAGGAGGGGAAAGGGCTGCAATGATGGAAAGGGGATGCAGAGGTAGAAGGGGGTGCTATGGTGAAAGTGGGTGCAGAGGTAGAAGGGAGTGCAGATGTAGAAGAGGGTGCAATGATGGAAGGAAGTGCAGAGCTGGAAGGGGTTGCAATGGTGGAAGGGGGTGCAGATGTAAAAGAGGGTGCAATGGTGGAATGGGATACAGAGGTGGCAAAAGGGTTGCGATGGTGGAAGGAGTTGCAATGGTGGGAAGGGGGTGCAATGATAAAATAGGGTGCAGAGGTAGAAGGGTTGCAGAGGTAGAAGAGGGGGAAATGGTGGAAGAAGTTGCAATGATGGGAAGGGGGTGCAATGATGAAAGGGGGTGCAGGGGTAGAAGAGGGGGCAGATGTAAAAGATGGTGCAATGGTGGAAGGAAATGCAGAGCTGGAAAGGGGCTGCAATGACAGAAGTGGGTGTAGAGGTAGAAGAGGGTGCAGTGGTGGAAGAGGGTTCAGAGATGAAAGGGGTCGCAATAGTTCAAAGGGGGTGCAGAGGTAGAAGGGGTGCAATGGCAGAAGGGGTTCAGATGTAAAAGAGGATGCAGTGGTGGAAGGGGGTGCAGAGATGAAAGGAGATGGAATAGTGAAAGGGGGTGCAGAGTAGAAGGGGTGCAGATGTAAAAGAGGGTGCAGTGGACAAATAGATGCAATGGTGGAAGGAGTTTCAATAATGAGAAGGGGGGTGGAGAGGTTTAAGAGGGTACGATGGTGGAAAGAAGTGCAGAGGTGGAAGGGGTTGCAATGGTAAAAGGGGGTGCAGAGCTTGATGAGAGTGCAGGGATGGAAGGGGTTGCAATGGTGGAAGGGGGTGCAGAGGTAGAAGAGGGTGTGATGGTGGAAAGGAGTTCAGAGACAGAAGAAGGTGCAATAGTGGAAGGGGATGCAGAGGTGGAAAGATGGTTACAATGGTGGAAGAAACTGAGGAGGTAGAAGAGGGTCCAGAGGTAGAACAGGGTGCAATGGTGGAAGGAAGTGTGGAGGTGGAATAGTTTCAATAGTGGAAGGAGTTTCAGAGGGAGATGGAGGTGAAATGGTGGAAGGGGGTGAAGAGGTAGAAAAGGGTACAATGCTATATAGGAACACAGAGGTGGAAGGGGGTGCAGAGGTTGAAGAGGGTACAATGGTGGAAAGGAGTGCAGAGGTGGAAGGGGTTGCATTGCAATGGTAAAAGGGGTTGCAGAGCTTGATGAGAGTGCAGAGATGGAAGTAGTTGCAATGGTGAAAGGGGATGCAGAGGTGGAAAAGGTGTTACAATGGTGGAAGAAACTGCAGAGGTAGAAGAGGGTCCAGAGGTAGAACAGGGTGCAATTGTGGAAGGAAGTGCGGAGGTGGAATAGGTTTCAATAGTGGAAGGAGGTGCAGAGGTAGAAGAGGGTGAAATCGTGGAAGGGGGTGCAGAGGTAGAAAAGGGTGCAATGGTTGATTGGAACACAGAGGTGGAAGGGGGTGCAGAGGTTGACAAAGGGTTGCAATGGTGGAAGACAGTGCAGAGATAGAGGAGGGTACAATGGTGTAAGGGCGTACAATTGTGGAAGGGGTTGTAGTGGTGGAAGGGGATGCAGGGGTGGACAAAGGATTGCAATGGTGGAAGAGATTGTAAAGGTAAAACGGTGTACAATGGTGGAAAGGGGTGCAGTGATGGAAGAGGGTGCAGAGTTGGAAGTGGTTGTAGTGGTGGAAGGGGATACAGAGGTGGACAAAGGGTTGCAATGGTGGAAGACGGTGCAGAGGTAGAAGAGGGTACAATAGTGGAAGAGGGGGCAGAGGTAGAAGAGAGTACAATGGTGGAAGAGGGGGCAGAGGTAGAAGAGGGTACAATTGTGGAAGGGGATGCAGAGGTGGACAAAGAGTTGCAATGGTGGAAGAGTGTGCAGAGATAGAGGAAAGCACAATGGTGGAAGCGGGTGCAGAGGTTTACAAAGGGTTGCAATGGTGGAAGAGAGTGCAGCGGTAGACGAGGGTACAATGGTGGACCGGGGGTGCAGAGATGGACAAAGGGTTGCAATGGTGGAAGAGAGTGTAGAAGTAGAAAAGGGTACAATGATGGAAGGGGATGCAGAGGTAGACAAAGGGTTGCAATGGTGGAAGAGAGTGCAGAGGTAGAAGAGGGTACAATGGTGGAAGCGGGTGCAGAGGTGGACAAAGGGTTGCAATGGTGGAAGAGAGTGCAGAGGTAGAAGAGGGTACAATGGTGGAAGAGAGTGTAGAGGTAGAAAAGGGTATAATGATGGAAGGGGATGCAGAGGTAGACAAAAGGGTTGCAATGGTGGAAGAGAGTGCAGAGGTAGAAGAGGGTACAATGGTGGAAGCGGGTGCAGAGGTGGACAAAGGGTTGCAATGGTGGAAGAGAGTGCAGAGGTAGAAGAGGGTACAATGGTGGAAGAGAGTGTAGAGGTAGAAAAGGGTATAATGATGGAAGGGGATGCAGAGGTGGACAAAGGGTTGCAATGGTGGAAGAGAGTGCAGAGGTAGAAGAGGGTACAATGGTGGAAGAGAGTGCAGAGGTAGAAGAGGGTACAATGGTGGAAGGGGGAGCAGAGGTGGACATAGGGTTGCAATGGTGGAAGAGAGTGCAGAGGTAGAACAAATGGTGGAAGGGGATGCAGAGGTGGACAAAGGGTTGCAATGGTGGAAGAGAGTGTAGAGGTAGAAGAGGTTACAATGGTGGACGGGGGTCCAGAGGTGGAAGAGGGTACAATGGTGGAAGGGGGTGCAGAGGGTGGACATAGGGTTGCAATGGTGAAAGAGAGTGCAGAGGTAGAAGAGGGTACAATGGTGGAAGAGAGTGCAAAGGTAGAAGAGGGTACAATGGTGGCTCACGGGTGCAGAGGTGGACAAAGGGTTGCAGTGGTGGAACAGATTACACCGAAGGAAGAGGGTGCAGTGAGAAAAGCAATGGTAGAATGGTGGAAAGGGGCTGCAAAGATGTATATATATATATATATATATATATATATATATATATATATATTTTTTTTTTTTTTAAAAGATGATCATTGCCCTTTAATTCCAAAGTGTATTCGACATTTTCCCGCTAAGTATAGAACGATGCGAGCGCTTCCTTGAGGCGTTCTCCTATAACCCACGCAATGTTTTCTCGCCATCCCCGGTGACCTCTCAGTTTGACGTACAATTCTAATAATCTGCTGGTCTGGTTGAACGTTGCATGCTGCCTCTTGCTTTGATCTTATCAAGCAATAAATATTTTGCGTTCAAGCGCTTCCTCGTAGACGGACATTGTTAAGTTTCGCGTCGGTCTCTCTATGTGTCTTGCCTGTCATACGTCATGCGTGGAACCCAGTGGGGACCAATTGTGGCCTTTTCAAGCGGTCGTTGGAGAAATGGTTGAAGGCAGGATGGGAGGGAGACTTTCATTTAATCCCGATGTGGGCATGTCAAGACGAAGGTATATAAGCCTACAAATCGCTCCCATGGTAATATTTGCCACCGGTCAATATATTGATGTTCACCAGCTGGAAATCTTCTCAGAAGCTTCTTTATTCAAAGGCGTTCATTCTGTTGCTTTGGGATTCGACACGAAAAAAATACAAGGGAATCCTGAGCTGATAGCCGTGAGGAACTGAATCTTGTTTAAAAGAACGGCGACTTCTTTGTTCAGGCGCCATCCATGGCTCTGAGAGGACACAGTGGTGTACATCCTTGGCTGTGTTCACAAATGTCTGAAACAGATCAGCCCCCTGCTGCAGCCTCTCGCCTTGTGGCTTGCTACAAAGTTGCAATGTACAGTCTGAATGATCACAGAGGGGGGGGGGGGACTGAGGAAATGCTTCCTCCTATCTGCAGCAGACTGATGCCATCATCTCAGCCTAGACAAAGTCTCTGGACTGGAGCTCAGAAGGCAGAGGCAGTTCACATCTACTGAATGAATTTTAATTATTTGCTTCCAGATTATGATTTTTTTGCATGCCCGGAGTTCCCCTTTAAGCCGTTTGTTCCATGGAGCCATTTTCTTGTTTCTTGACCCATGAAGTACAACACAAGGCAATCCATTAAATCGCAATTCCCGGCACAGCAAGGCGCCAGCGTATAAACAAGACCTTTGCCGTATGAAAAAAAAGGCTGCAGAATCCCCGACACCAAAGATGATGTGAATGTCCAACCCTGACCGCAAAAATAATCTTCCCGGCGCATCAAAGTACCGGTGAATGGAAGCGCTCCTTACCGTACTACCGATTTTCACAAGGCTCGCCAAAAGCTTCAGAGGTGCTGGGTGGGGTTAGCCAGGGCAAAAGGAGACACTGCAGCTGTGGATTAGACCATTCCATCGCAACGGAACTCTTATCCTTCCGCCCAATACATAAAAACACTGCACCCAGGGCAGCTGCCCCCCCACACCCAACACATAAAGACACTGCACCCAGGGCAGCTGCCCCCCCCCCACACCCAACACATAAATACACTGCACCCAGGGCAGCCCCCCCCCACCTAACACATAAAGATACTGCACCCAGGGCAGCTGCCCCCCAACACAAAAAGACACTGCACCCAGGGCAGCCGCCCCCCCACACCCAACACATAAAGACACTGCACCCAGGGCAGATGCCCCCTCCAACACATAAATACACTGCACCCAGGGCAGCTGCCCCCTCCAACACATAAATACACTGCACCCAGGGCAGCTGCCCCCCCCAACACATAAAGACTCTGCACCCAGGGCAGTTGCCCCCCCAACAAATGAAGACACTGCACCCAGGGCAGCTTCCCCCAACACATAAAGACACTGCACCCAGGGCAGCTGCACCCCCCCCCCAACACATGAAGACTCTGCACCCAGGGCAGCTGCCCCCCAACACATAAATACTCTGCACCCAGGGCAGTTGCTCCCCAACACATAAAGACCCTGCACCCAGGGCAGTTGCCCCCCCAACAAATGAAGACACTGCACCCAGGGCAGCTGCCCCCAACACATAAAGACACTGCACCCAGGGCAGCTGCCCCCCAACACATAAAGACTCTGCACCCAGGGCAGTTGCTCCCCAACACATAAAGACCCTGCACCCAGGGCAGTTGCCCCCCCAACAAATGAAGACACTGCACCCAGGGCAGCTGCCCCCAACACATAAAGACACTGCACCCAGGGCAGCTGCACACCCCCCCAACACATGAAGACTCTGCACCCAGGGCAGCTTCCCCCCAACACATAAAGACTCTGCACCCAGGGCAGCTGCCCCCCAACACATAAAGACTCTGCACCCAGGGCAGTTGCTCCCCAACACATAAAGACTCTGCACCCAGGGCAGTTGCCCCCCCCCCACAACACATAAAGACACTACACCCAGAGCAGCTGCCCCCCCAACACATATAAACACTGTGCCAAGGGCAACTGCCCCTCCTTTCCCCAACACTTAAAAAAACTGCACCCAGGACACCTGGCTACCCCGTCTGCACGCAAGAAATAAAAACACTGCACCAAGGACAACTGCCCTCCCCCCCCAGCTCATAATAACACTGCACCCAACTGCACCTCCTGCCCCCCCTAAAGATTTCCAAAGATCTAACACTTGACTCGGCAACCGGATCAAAATTCTGCCATCACCGGGTCAATTCCAGTAAGTTCCCAGGCATGCCCAATAGTGGACCTTAACGCATTGGGTTTCAGCCCTTCTAAACCCTTGTAACATTTTGAAAGGGACTGCAGCCTCTTCTCACATGATCCTGTAAGGCATTAAGACCCCCTACAGAGGGGGGAGGCAAAAATGCCCACCTGCACCTCCATGCGGCTCAGCAACCGGTGTTCGCAGAGCGCCCAATTACCGGCAGTACGGCAACAACGGCAAAATCCTGGCACGCCAAGCAGCGTTCCCAGCATGCATTCACTTTATTTCCAGTCTTGATTGATGTGCACTTTAAATAAACAACCATTATCCCCCTCCATATGGGAATCTGCGGCCCAACCTCTAAAAATTTGTCAAATGCAGCGCAGGGACCGCTCCCCCCCCCCCCCCCACAAGCGATCTCCAGAGTCTGACGTGTTTCGCATTTTAAGCGACGTGACCTTTAAACTCGCAGCAGAGATGATGGATCCGGCATGTAGCTGAAGTCCCGGCCATGTTCTGTATGCCGAGCACGCCGCGGTGATTGATCAACACACATCTTAATGTCTAGGCTCTCCCAGTATCATCTAGAGAGGTTTTTTTTTTTTTTTTTTCTTCGCTTTCCCTGGCAGTTTCGGTCATCGGGAAGCGATCGGCGGGACCGCGTCCAAATGTTGTACTCACCATAAGCTGCGAGGAAGAAGTGACGACGATGGAAAAAAGGGGACTTGTCTTAAAGCCTAACTCCAGCCAATACTTTTTTTTTTTTTTAAAGAAGAGGGAAAGATTAGATCTGCTGACTTTTTTTTTTTTTGCTGTCTGTGTCCCCGGTGGAAATTTTCCTTCACTTCCTGTTGCGGTGACAACAGGACAGGAAGTGAGGCTGAGTTTTCCTAAGGAGATACGGACAGCAAATAAAAAGCTCATAGAGGTTCCACCCTTCCACACTCAAAAGCCATAAACGCCTTAGACGTGCTGAACAGAAAAAATGTGTTTTGCTTCGTTTCGATTCGTTATTTACATAAATTCATCCAGGTAAATTCCTTTAATTCGTTAAATTCGTTTTCAGAATTAGTTTTGCTTATTGAAGTTCGAATCGATTCGAATTTGCCGAATTCAGAAAATTCAAATCAATTCTAATTCCATTCGATTTCCATTCGAAATTGAATTTATTCTATTCGAAATTCGAATTTTGGAACATAATTATATTCTTTCTATTCCATTTTATTGTATTTTTTTTTTCTATTTTTCTATTCTATTCTATTCTATTCTTTGCTATTCTATTCTTTTATTTTCTATTCTATTCCTTTCATTTCTTTTATATTCTATTCTTTTCTATTCAAATTTGAATTCATTCTAGTCGCAAATTCGAATTTCGGAAATTGGTTTATATTGTTATATTCTTTCTGTTAAATTCTTCTTTCTATTCTATGCTTTTCTATTATTTCATTTTCAATTCTATTCCTTTCTATTTTATTCTGTTCTTTTCTATTCTATTTGAATTCAGAGTTATGCTATTAGAAATTTGCATTCTGGAAAATGGTTATATTCCATCTATTTTATTTTATTCTATTGTTTTTTTTATATTTTATTCTATTCTTTTAATTTCTATTCTATTCTAATCTAATCTTTTCTATTCTATTCGAAATTCGAATTTCAGAAAAAGGTTATATTTTTTTCAATTTATTCTATTCTTTTGTTTTTTTTATATTGTATTGTATTCTTTTTTTTTTTTAAATCAAATGTATTCTGTTTGAAATTCGAATTTTGGAAAACATGGTTTATATTGTTATGTTCTTCTATTCATTTCTATTGTTTTTTTCTATTCTCTGCTCTTCTATTATTTAATTTTCAATTCTATTCTTTTCTATTTTATTCTGTTCTTTTCTATTCTATTCAAATTCAAAGTTATTCTATTGGAAATCTGCATTCTGGAAAATGGTTATATGCCTTCTATTTTATTTTATTCTATTGCTTTTTTCTATTATATTCTATTCTTTTATTTTATATTCTATTCTTTTCTATTCTATTCAAAATTCTAATTTCAGGAAAAAGTTTATATTTTTTTCAATTTATTCTATTCTATAGTTTTTTTTATATTGTATTCTAGTTAGTTATATTCTTTCTATTTTATTTTATTTTTTTATTCTATTATATTCCTTTATTTTCTATTCTATTCTAATCTATTCTTTTCTATTCTATTCGAAATTCGAATTTCAGAAAAAGGTTATATTTTTTTCAATTTATTGTATTCTTTTGGTTTTTTTTAAATTGTATTGTATTCTTTTTTTTTTTTAAATCAAATGTATTCTGTTTGAAATTCGAATTTCGGAAAACATGGTTTATATTGTTATATTCTTTCTATTCATTTCTATTGTTTTTTTCTATTCTCTGCTCTTCTATTATTTAATTTTCAATTCTATTCTTTTCTATTTTATTCTGTTCTTTTCTATTCTATTCAAATTCAAAGTTATTCTATTGGAAATCTGCATTCTGGAAAATGGTTATATGCCTTCTATTTTATTTTATTCTATTGCTTTTTTCTATTATATTCTATTTTTTTATTTTCTATTCTATTCTTTTTTACTATATTCAAAATT
Source organism: Lithobates clamitans (assembly GCA_037952925.1). Lineage (NCBI taxonomy): Eukaryota > Metazoa > Chordata > Amphibia > Anura > Ranidae > Lithobates > Lithobates clamitans. The sequence goes on from JBBGZY010002204.1 coordinate 172,153, forward strand.
CTAATTTCGGAAAAAGGTTATATTTTTTTCAATTTATTCTATTCTATAGTTTTTTTTTATATTGTATTCTAGTTAGTTATATTCTTTCTTTTTTATTTTATTTTTTTATTCTATTATATCCCTTTATTTTCTATTCTACTCTATTCTATTCTATTATTCCTTTATTCAATCCCTTTATTTTTTTAGTAAATTTTTTTTCCATTCTTTTATTTTATATTCTGTTCTGTTTTACTCTATTATATTCTATTCTTTTATTTTATATTCTGTTATATTCTTATCTATTCTATTCCTTTATTTTATATACTATTTTATTCTCTTCTGAAATTTGAATTCTAATTTCGTCCAAAACCTTTGTTTCGTTATTTCGGATTCGTTTAAATTCGTTACTATTGTAATTCGGAAATTTGGATACATCCAAATTTTTTCTGAATAACGAAAAAACAAAAAAAAACAAAACGAACCGCACATGTCTAGAACACATTTATGTCTTTGTAATCATTTATTAAAGCTGAACTAGCCATTAATTCGTTGAATCTGCATGTTTTTTTGGAAAAGGGTCTGCGACTTTTTTTTCCCCCGTTTTACATGACTTTGAAGGAGCCGCACCAAAATTGCAAGTGTCGCAGGTTTTTTTTATGCGTTGTGTGTGTTTTTTTTCTCTTTAGCACACTGTCTACAGATGGTTGCTAAGGAGCAGAGGCCAGGAAGCCGGCCGCTGCGTCCCTAACAACCCAGGAAAAAATGGAAAAGGATAGATGGGATTTTTAAGGTGCCAAATTAGAACAAAATTATTTTATAAAAGTAAAAAATTATTTAGGCAAAAAAAAAAAAAACAGAGCATACAAAAAGTAAATGTTGATAATACAGTACTGATACATGTGCTGACTGATTTCATCCCTACATGTTTCGCCTTGATATCGGCTTCTTCAGGAAATATAACTGATATCAGGTACAGTAAGCGCTAAAAATAAACTTTACGTTTTGTTGAAAAGCAGAACAATCAACAATTGTAACAATCAATAATATATGAGTGTATCTGAGTGTATTTATTCATATAAAAAGAAAAAAAAAACACGCTAGACTAATAAAAATGAATAAGTAAATAAAACAACAAAAGGCAGCAGCTCAACGTGGGATACAGACATAAATAAATGTAAAGAACTGCGCCAATATACTGTGATTGTTACAATTGTTGATTGTTCTGCTTTTCAACAAAAAATCTGTTTATTTTTAGTGCTTACTGTGCCTGATATCAATTATATCTCCTGAAGAAGCCAATATCAAGGCGAAACATGTAGGGATGAAATCAGTCAGCACATGTATCAGTACTGTATTATCAACATTTACTTTTTGTATGCTCTGGGGTTTTTTTTGCCTAAATAATTTTTTACATTTATCAAATAATTTTGTTCTAATTTGGCACCTTAAAAATCCCATTTATCCCTTTCCACTTTTTCAATTATTTCTAAGGGATGTGGTGCCATATTCTTTAGATGATAGACAAAATATCTTCCCTCCTAACAACCAAGGAGTCATCAGCTGTCAGCGAGCTTCTAAAGAGAAAATAGACGAATGCGAGAGGTTCACATCTATGCGCTTGCGCTTTATGGCGTGTTGCGACACGTTTTTGCGTTTTTTAAACTCGCTCAAAGACGCTATATATGTGTGCTTGGTCGTGAATGCAGCCTAAAAGTAAATCAGCGACCAGCGAGCGTTTCCCGCAGCGGAAAGCGCAAGGAGGCACGGAAAACCCAACAAGTCACTCCCAAGGCGGCCCGGCCAGCTTGGCGCGACATTGAGGAATAAGGCGATTCCCGTAAACGTGGCGTCTGCAGGAACGTGACCTGATTTTCGTGGATTGCTGTATTCACGGAAAAATAACAATCTTGTGCCGGGAGGAGGGAAAATAATTAAAAAAAGAGAAAAAGAAAGCGAGCTGCCATTTCTGCCTAAATCTCCCCCGGAGGGGGTGGCGGAGTCGGCGGTATAATTGGCTTCGCCCAGGTTCCCCCGGGATACATGCGGAGGAGGCCTCTGTCACTGCGCGGGATGGAGGGGGGAGGATGGAGTTATCGCCCCGAGGCGGCTAGAGCTATTAAGCACTTACAGACGTTAGATAATATACTCTGCCCGCAGCCAGTCTAAATCTCCACAATGGACGCGTTTCGCTGCCCCCGTACGAGCCCGACGCAGTTCGCTTCTATAAAAGAAAGAAAACATTTTTTACAATGATTGCTTTTTTTTTCGGGAAGTCGTTTTGATTTGCATCTTTATTGTTTTTAGGACTATAAATGTAAAAAAAAAAAAAATAGTACATCTCATTCCAGGAAGTAGACCCTGGATGATGCCTGAAAAAAAAAGATGGTGCCATCCTTCTGGAGAGGAAAGCACATGCAGCCGTTGTCGGAGGGGTATTAAATAGCTAGAGGTGTTCCATTGACGCATTAGTAAGCACTTCATTCGATACATAGATCTGATAACAGGTCCACTTTAAATCTGACCCCCTGGGGTCCCCATCAGTCTTGCACAGTTGTCTGTCAGTTGGTCTGAAATGGTTTACTCTGATTTCACCGCACACTGTGAGCTTCTCACAATGTGCATTAGTTCCTGTAGAAATTCCAACTGATACCAATGATGGGACACTTTTCCTCCAACTGATACCAATGATGGGGCACTATTCCTCCCACTGACACCAATGATGGGGCACTGTTCCTCTCACTGACACCAATGATGAGACACTATTCCTCCCACTGATACCAATGATGGGACACTATTCCTCCCACTGATACCAATAATGGGACACTATTCCTCCCACTGACACCAGTGATGGGGCACTATTCCTCCAGCTGATACCAATAATGGGACACTATTCCTCCCACTGATACCAATGATGGGACACTATTCCTCCCACTGATACCAATGATGGGGCACTATTCCTCCCACTGATACCAATGATGGGACACTATTCCTCCCACTGATACCAATGATGGGGCACTATTCCTCCCACTGATACCAATGATGGGGCACTGTTCCTCTCACTGACACCAATGATGGGACACTATTCCTCCCACTGATACCAATGATGGGACACTATTCCTCCCACTGATACCAATGATGGGACACTATTCCTCCCACTGATACCAATGATGGGGCACTATTCCTTCCACTGATACCAATGATGGGGCACTATTCCTCCCACTGATACCAATGATGGGACACTATTCCTCCCACTGATACCAATGATGGGGCACTATTCCTTCCACTGATACCAATGATGGAGCACTATTCCTCCCACTGATACCAATGATGGGGCACTATTGATCTTTTATTAAAAGAATCAAGCAACCAATTTTATACAAAAGTAAAAAACAAAACCATAGTACAAAACTTCAACAGAAATCCAAGGAATACACATCCATGTTCAGAATATATACAATATATACATAATCCGTTACCAAAACTATTTACATAAAGCAGCAGAGAGGGCCTAAGAGGCACAACCCATCACCTATGTACGCAGCCATTTATCAAAAATTAATCCAAAAAATAATAATCTAGGGTGATAAGAGACAGACAGCCACACCCGGGAAAGAGACTCCTGGCAGTCAGGGAGGCCTGAAACCCCTCCACGCCTTCAACCAAGCCCCCTGACTCCGCTTGTCTCTCTCAAGTACCCGAATCTTCTCCACCTCATGCAGAATGTCATACACCACCACCTGAACAGGAAGGATTTTACGCCGAATGCTGACCTGACACCGTGCGTTCCAAGTGAAATAACGGACTACTAGGCTAACTAGAAAAAGTGTATCTAAACAAAAAACCCCACCAGTATTGAATGCTCCATACACCCACTCAGCATAACCCAGCCTGGAGAGGAAAGGAACACCAAGGGCCCGCCCCACCTGTTTGTACACCTCTATGTTAAAAGGGCAATGAAGCAGAAAATGGTCCATAGTCTCCTCCTCACCTGCACACTCCTCCCGAGGACAGCTACGATCCACCCCACTGCGGAATTTCAAATTGCCCCTAACATAGAGCCTCCCATGGAAGCACATCCAGGCCAGATCCCTGAATTTAGGAGGTACTCTGTCCAAATTAATAAGTCTTAACCCTGCCCTCAAAACTGGGCCTGGGCAATACCTTAAGGCCAGTGGGTCATGAAAGACTTCGCTCAAGACTCGACTCATAAGGACTTTCCTCGGAACCGATCTGAGATCTTCAGCCGACAATCGCCACTGCCGTAATAACTTCAGGCATGGAGCGACATAGGCTGGTAGCTGACCACGATGACCCCTGAGATTCTTCACTTGGCCACCTTCTTCCCAAAGTCGCAGAAAAGGCCTAAACCAAGATCTAAAAATGCCTGCCCATCCAGGAGGTTCCACTGCAAGCATATTACCAATATTAAACTTGAGAAAAAGCAGTGAAAAGAAAAGAACTGGGTTGACCATACCTAAGCCACCCTCCCTCCTGGATAGATAGGTGACATTCCTCTTGATGGGGTTCAGTCTGTTCCCCCACAACATCTGGAAGAACACACTACTGACCCTAGCATAGAGAGACACTGGCAAGATGCAGACAAAGCTGACATACAAAAAGATCGGAATCAGGTAAGTCTTAATCAGATCAACCCTTTCCCTCATAGATAACTTCCATTTCTTCCAGCTGACCACCTTAGTATTGGCAATTTCTAGTCTGCCTTCCCAGTTTTTGAGGCCATAATCGCCGGGTCCAAATTCAATGCCTAGAATCTTAATTCTTTCCTGGGGCACTGGAAAGGTGTCCGGGAGATCAAAACCCTCACCTTCCTTTCCCATCCAGAAGACTTCACTCTTTTCCTGATTGATCTTGGAGCCTGATGCTTCAGAATACCGTGATGTCAGAGAGACCACCTCCTCTGCTTCATCCGCCCCGGTGACAATCACTGACACATCGTCCGCATAGGCAACAACCCTCAAAGGCGGCTCACCCGGGAGACCCACTGGTACCCCACACAACATGCCGCTCTCTAGCCTCCTGATGAAAGGGTCGATTGCAAACACATAGAGCAGGGGACTCAGGGGACAACCCTGGCGCACCCCGGAGCCAACCTCAAAGGACTGCCCAACCCAACCATTAACAAGAGGAAAGCTTTCTGCCCCCTTATACAAGACTTTTAACCAATCGATAAAACCACCCGGCAGACCGTACTTACTAAGGAGCAACCACAGGTACTCATGGTTGACACGATCAAAAGCCTTTGCCTGATCCAATGTCAGCAAATACTTTCCCCAGCCTGCAGCCCTGCACCGCTCCAAGGCCTCCCGGACAGCTAAAACCGCTGTGAAGGTGCACCTACCCTGGACCGAACAGTGCTGATGGCGAGAAAGCAAAGACTCTGCTACTGACGATAGGCGCCAGAAAAATATCTTTGCCAGTATCTTTCTATCGACATTAAGAAGGCTGATGGGGCGCCAATTCTCAATCATCGAAGGATCTTTACCCTTTGAAAGAAGAATCACAGCCGAGTGCCTCATGGAAGGGGGAAGTACCCCCTCAGCAAGGCAACTGTTAAAAACCTCTACCAAATGTGGGGCCAGAATAGACTTAAAGGCTTTGTAAAACTCAGCCGTCAAGCCATCCGGTCCAGGTGACTTTTTGATGGCAAGTTGTTCAATTGCCCTCATCACCTCTTCAACTGTGATCTCCTCTGTCAAATTCATCAATGGGACATCTTCATCATTTAGACCTGGAGTAGAGTCCAAAAAGCCTTCCATCTTGTCACGGTCAAGCTCTTTCCTCCCAAGAAGGTCAGCATAAAAGGACCTCACGACCTCCAGAATCCCTGACCTGGACTTTGTCAAGGAACCTGTACTGTCTTTAAGGCCAACGACCGTTTTAACAGCTACACCTTGTTTGCAGTTCTGGTAAGGGTCAGGCGAGTGGTACTTCCCATAGTCCCTCTCCAGAACCAAAGAGGCATGCCGGTCATATTGACACTTCCTGAGAAGGAGTTTCACTTCGGAGATTTCCCCAGGATCTCCACCTCTCGAGACAAGAATATCCAGCTTCCTCCGTAAACGTTGGTAGGTCATGTATTTATTAAACTGTTTTCTATTGGCTAGGCCCCTGAAGAATCCAGCGATCCTCTTTTTGGTCAGCTCCCACCACTCAGCCTTGCTGCTACAAAAGTCCAGGATGGTCACCTGTGCCTGAAAGAATTCCTCAAAGGATTGTCTAACATGTTCTTCCTTGAGTAGAGTCGAATTCAATCTCCAGATGCCCTTACCCCTCTGAGGGGCGACTGAAGCATTCAGGACCACAGATAGCATACAGTGATCAGAGAACTCTACTGCCTGCACCACTGGGGGTGAGAAAGCAGAGGTCTCCTTCAAAAAAAACCTATCTATTCTACTCTGACTATTACCTCGATGAAAGGTGAACCCAGTGTCATCCGGGAGGTGCTTAATGTGCACATCCACAAGACCAGCATCCCTAACCATACTATTTAAAAAAACGCTATCATATCCCAGCCTGTCCTTGAAGTCCTTCCTGTCCTTGGGCCTAGTTACTGTATTAAAGTCACCTCCAAAGACCACTTGCCGGGATGTAAAAAGAAATGGCTTGATCCTTGTAAAAAGGCATTTCCTGTCCCACTTTGTGTGCGGCCCATAGACATTAATTAGGCGCAGGTCCTGCCCTCCCACAAGGACGTCTAAGACCATACATCTCCCAATCTCCACCTCAATAACCCGCCGGATAGTTACCATGCCGGTTTTAAACAACACCGCCACACCGCCGTAAGGCTCGGCCGCAAGAGACCAGTAAGATGGACCATACCTCCACTCTCTCTTGGCCATATGAATATCTGCCAAGGAGGTGAGCCTAGTCTCTTGCAAAAATAAAATTTCAGCATCTAATTGGCTGAACAAAAAGAAGGCCATAGAACGAGCTCTTACTGACTTAATGCTGGCGACATTTATTGTCACCACTTTTAACGGAGGGGGAACCGCCATTTGGGTTATTGGGTGGATTGCTTCTTAGCTCCCCTCTGCTGCTCATCACCAGAAGCCTCTCTCTTTCTTGAGGCCGCCTCAAACTCCATCTCAGAATCAGAACTTCGCTCCGAAGAAGCTCCAGATGAGGAAATCTCCCACTTAGAGGACCTATAACGGTTGGAGACAGGCACTGGAGCCTGTTCCGTCCTCACCACCTGCTTCTTCCGCTTCCCAACCTTCCTTCTCTCCTCCAGGTACTGCAGGTCAGCTTCAGAGATGCCCTTATCTCCTGTTTTTTTCTTTGAAGTCTTTACAGAAGACTCCTTTAGAGAGGCAGAAGCGACCTTTTTAAAACCCACTACCACTCCTGGTGGGGGGGTTACTCCCTTTGAATCTGACTTAGGAGGGGTAGACTCCTGGGGGGTAACTGACTCGGGGGGCACAGACTTGGAAGGTTCTGACACAAGAGGAGGGGATACAGTAGGCTGGGGGGACACAGAGACAGATACAGAAGGAATACTTACAGACACAGGAGGGGTGGCCACAGGAACTGGAGAGGGATCCTGAGCAGGACCAGGGGAGTCAGTCACCGCAGAGGAGGATGGTACACCAGGGGCATCACCCTCCATCCTGTCCAGCCTTGACAAGTCATCTAGTACCTCCTTCTCCATATTGTGCCAGGCTTCAGGACATCTGCTGTAGGGGTGGCCAAGGCGCAGGCACAGGTTGCACCTGATCATCTCGGTGCAGTCCTTGGCCATATGACCCTGACCCCGACACACTGAACATATCAAGGCTGAACAGGAAGAGCTCAAATGCCCCTTTTCTCCACAGCGGTGACACAGCTTCGGCTGACCAGGGTAGAAAATAGTCATCCTATCCCTCCCTATAAAAGCTGAGGAGGGCAGGTGACGGACAACATTCCCATCCCTGGCCAACCTGACTGTAACCGACCAACCCCCAGTCCAGATGTTACGTTCATCAAGGATTTTGCTGGGCTTAGTCAAAACCTCACCATAGTTCCTTAACCAGACCTCTAGGTCCCGAGCAGGAACACTCTCATTGGTGAGTATGATGGTTATCTTTTTCACCGTTGACCTTTGCGAAACCGCAACTGGGGCCAGACCTTCCCATTCAGGTCTTGACCTGCACCGAGCCTCATATCTCTCCCAGAACAGGTCAAGACCCTCTGGCCTGGTGAAACTAATGGTATAATCCCGTGTCCCAGCTACATGTATAAAGGCATACAGGTCATTTGCCCCAAAACCCATCTCCAAAATCAAATCCACCACTGCACGCCGTGCTGGAGGGATCGCACCACCTTCCCATTTGAGAATTACCACATTTCTTCTCGGACCCCCAGCAGAAGCCAGAGACCCAAGACCAGATCCCGGGGTGCCCAAAGTGGTAGGCTGCAGGGGGAAACCCCGCTTGGGGGCGGAGCCACCAGGAGCAGAGCGTACCACCTGAGCAAACGTGGGTTTATCAGGGCCAAGGCCCCACACTGAAGTCACAGTAGTCTGTACATTATTATTATTTGCTTGGACTGAGCTGGGACGATTGTCCATCACACTTGTACAATTGCTATCAGTCACACACACGTTCAATTTCCCATCAGGAATAGTCACAGTTGCTGCAATACCAGCTGTCTCCTGATGCTGCACTGTAGAGTCTCCAGCAGCTGTGGGGCAAACATCTTTAGACTCAGCCAAAGGAGAGTTAATGGGCTCTGCTGACACCGGTAGTTCCTTTTCAGAAATGTCATTTTTTAAATGCAGCTCTTGCTGCGCTGCAGCATTAGAAGGTAAAACATTGCTACACATAGCATTAGAAACTTGAGTGTCACTGGGCACACTTTCTACATTGCTCATGGTGTTAGATGACACAAAAGCAGATTCATCCCCTGCTTGGGGCTTGACATTATCAGGCACATTATCAGTTATGTCCTCATCACCAAACGCCACCTGATCCCCCCGCACAGGAGACTCCATTACCTGGATGGCCCTGAGCATGCCTCCTGAGTCCTGGGAAGGCATGGGGCTGCTTACCTCTACCTGAGGGGGCAGGGGGTCAGAACTGGGGGTCTCCTCCTCCACCTCCATCTTTGTCATCCTCGCAAACCTTTTTTCATTGTAAAACTTTTCCTTAAATGGCCCATCTCTGCCTTCCATGATGGACACAATGGTCTCCTGATGTTCAACCCGGACCTTGGCCAGTTGGATCTCCGGATCCATGGACCCACGTTTCTGGCTATGTAAGCCCTCACGCTGCCTTCTCAGGCGCTTCAGCTCCGCTCTCAGTTTATAGAGCTTGTCTCTTTCTCTATTCAGGGCTTTAATCCCGGCCACCACTCGCTCCTGAATTGCCTCTGAGCCTTCATCCTTACCAGGGGCAGAAAGATCACAAGCCATGGTTTGTACAGAGGAAGGCATGTCACCTGATGGCCCAGGAGATGGCTGGGAGCTTCCAGCAGGAGAGGCCCTGCTGGCCTCCATGGCTTCCCCAGAAAGGGGCCAGGAGAGCTGGGATAGATTTCCTCACCAGTCCCCTCTCACACGGATCTGCAGCAACTCCAGAGAGACAGCCTCCTCCTGACACACCTGTGCTCCAATGATGGGTGGGGCACTATTCCTCCCACTGACACCAATGATGGGACACTATTCCTCCCACTGATACCAATGATGGGACACTATTCCTCCCACTGATACCAATGATGGGGCACTATTCCACCCACTGATACCAATGATGGGGCACTATTCCTCCAACTGATGCCAATGATGGGACACTATTCCTCCCACTGATACCAATGATGGGGCACTATTCCTCCCACTGACACCAATGATGGGGCACTATTCCTCCCCCTGACACCAATGATGGGGCAATATTCCTCCTACTGACACCAATGATGGGGTATTGTTTACTCTCACTGATGCTGGAACATTTTGCACTCCCACTGACCACAGTCCAGCCCCCCTAAAGTCTGATGGACAGTAAACTGTCCCTTTGTTTCAAACGTTTGGAGACCTCTGATGTAGCCCTTTCCTTCCCTGGCCCGCCCACTTCCTTCATTGGACTTCAGTTCTTCCAATCACGAAGGCTCAGCATCACTTGCGGGCATCCACGTGTAAATGCCACCCGTGTATTAATGCCCACTCCTCCATACTGACACCCGACCAGCAAGTTACTTCGATATTTGCATAACTCCTCCCTCTGCTTGCATCAGGGTTGAGGGCTCTGGAGGGGGGGGGGGGGGTAGTGATGATATTTTCAGGAAGATAGGTGTACAACCCCCTGCCGGCCCCTCCCACCAGCCATGATCTGCCTACACTGCATAGAGAAGCACAGAGACCCAGTGATGACATCACCATGTATAAAATAAGCTGTGTGATTTATAAGTGGACATTTATTTTTACAATGTTGATGGGGTGGGGGATGGGAGGAAACAGGGAAGGTAAAATATAAACAGAATAAACTAAAGCTTTGCCATCTTTATTATGTTGAAGAGATTTATTGTTTGCAAGCGTTCCAAAAATTTGAAATGAAAAATATGTATCAAGAAGGTTCTATGTGGAAACTACAGCCAAACAGTTTAATATTCAGTTGTATTCTGCAAAAAAAAAGCATATCTGCCAAGAAAATGGTCCGCTCTTTAGGATACAGTTGAGCACCGCCCACCCTAATCCTGTAAGTCAACCTAAGTATTTCCCCTCCTAAGCGAGATTTTAGTGCAAGCCTGATTTCTGATTTCAGCTGCTGCGTGGCAACTTATTATTAAGAAGCTTTCCAGGATATTGCACCACCCAGTGTGAGACTTCCTGTAATAAAGACCGCTCACTGCTGCTCTCTCTCCTTGTGCAGAGTGACTGGTCTTGTCTCCGCCCCCTCCTGAAGGCTTTTGTAGCAGGTGGAGCCTGCTGGGCTCCCTCCCACAACTCTGCTCTCTCTCCTTGTGCAGGGTGATTGGTCTTGTCTCCGCCCCCCTCCTGTAGTTTTCTGCAGGAAGCCTGTAGTGGGTGGAGTCTCCTGTGCCCCTCCCACGGCTCTGCTCTCTCTCTCTCCTTGTACAGGGTGACTGGTCTTGTCTCCACCTCCTCATGTAGTGGGTGGAGCTGCTTGGCCACTCCCACAGCTTAATATCTGGGTTCGCAAAGGTATTTGGAGCACACAAAGTAGATTTATACTCTTTGTGGCTATTGAGGAATAGATTTCAATGACATTTTTTTTCTTCCCGTAGTTCAGCTTTTAATAGCTTCTGAAGGAATAGACAAGTCAGCTAAGATCTGCTATTGTGTCTTGGACTGGAGTCTCACAATTGAATCCAAGAAAGTAAAAATAAACCAGTAATTTTCTTTATAAACACCTCCAGGCAGCTAAGGGACTCTAGAACTAGTCAGGATAAAAATAGCCCTTTTTTTTTAGTACCATGAGATGACAGCAGCCCACAAAGCCATTCCAGTGTTCACGCGTTTCGCACAGCAGCAAGGATCATTGTATGAAACGTGTGAGGTTTTGGATGATTTTATCTGCTGTTGTCATCAATTGCTACAATAAAGCAAAGCTGTATAGTTTTCAATGGACCGGTTCCAGATTGGCGTCATGGGATTTAAGTTCATTGTAGGTTGCCTACCTCTAGAAGATGTTAGGAGGACAAGGCATTCCAATGCACCTGCATTTCGCACAAGCATTTCCCAGCTGCCATCAGCAACGAGTCGATGACAATTGTTGGAAATGTGTAAGCCTTTGAATAATTCTATCTGCTGTTGCCATCACTTGCTGCAATAAAGTTGTAGATCTTACTGGACTGGTTCCAGAGTGCCGTCACTTGCCATTGCTGATTATAGTAACATGGTGGGGATGGGTGGTGGTAACTTCCAGAAGATCCTTAGTTCTCTTGTAATTATAAGGGTAAAAAAAAAATGTACCCTCCTAAATAATACTTATTTTTATAACCAGTAATCTTTCTTTATATTGGATTTCCATTATATTAATTTCAGTTGGAGCTGACGTTTTTCTAGGTCACCAAACTACGGCCCCATGGGCCACATCTGGTCTATTACAAGATCTGTACACCTATCTGAGTAAATTCCCCAGCTGGCTGGTAGTGGATGCACCAGTCTGTGCATGGAAACCAGTGCATCCACTGCCAACCAGTCAGCTTTGACCCACCGCCAGTGCTTGTCTGCTAGGAATGCCAGCATCCTACAACCAATCAAGTGATTGCCCAGGCCCTCAACAGTTACAGGAGGAGCAGACTTTCTCTGTCCAGACCTGCTCTGCCTTCCAGCTTCTGTCTTGCTGCTCTGGGTAAAATCTTGTAGCTGGTCAGATGTGGCCAATGGATTTGGAGACCCCTGGCCTACAGGATATAAGTTCATTATAGATTGCCTACCTCTAAAATACGTTGATAGGACAAGACTTTGCTCTGTCCTATGCTCTGCTCACCTTTGCTATGTTTCATTGAGTTGGTTCCAGCACCTTACCTAATGTTAATAAAAGTCAACAGGATAACATCTGGGTCTAATCCTGCTCTGCCTCCTGGCTTCTGTTATGCTGCTTTGCACCCTGAAAGATGGGGGGGGGGGTTTCTGGGCACACAAAGATATATAAAAGGTGTTTAAGGGGCACTCCTTGATGTAAGGGAGGACACTGTTGGGTAGGGGAGAGAAGTGAGACCATGGGAAGCCTCTGCTTACCTGAATCCTATGTGCACATTAAGGATGTGCCAATGGCCCTAGCTGTGGCCCAGATAAAGTCTTGTAGGGGGCCAGATTTGGCCCATGGGTTTGGACACCCCTGGCTTACGGAATATAAGTTTGTTGTAGGTTGCCTACCTCTTGAAGATGTTATAAGAACAAGACTTTGGCTACCTACTTATGGCCCTACATTATGTTTCATTCAAATTGGTTCTAGTCCCTTACCTTTAGAAGATGTCAGTAGGACAAGCCATTCCAATGCTCCCATGTTTCACAGAATGCTTGTTCCCAGCTATATCCAGCAATGACCATTGTTGGAAGTGTGTAAGCTTTTGAATGATTCTATCTGCTGTTGTCATCACTTGCTACAATACAGTTGTAGGTTTTGGACTGGTATCATAATGCCATCACTTGGCTTTGCTGATTATAACGTCACGGTGGAGCCAGGTGGTGGTTCCCTCCAGAGTTCTCTCGCAACTACAAGGATAAAAAATGTATCTTGTAAGGAAAAAATACTGTTGTGCAGGAGGGGGGGAGAGAGGCCATAGGCAGCCTCTGTTGCCCTAAATCCCCAATCTGTGCATATTGGGAAAAAGCCAATGATCCTAGCAGTGTCCCCGAAAAAAATTCTGTAGAAGGTCAGATGTGGCCAATGGGTTTGGAGACCCCTGGCTTACAGGATATAAATTCATTGTAGGCTGCCTACCTCTAGAAGATGTTAATAGGACAAGACTTTGACTACCTACTTCCATTATGTTTCATCAAGTTGGTTCCAGAACCTTACCTACAGCTACTCAAGTCAACAGGATAACATCTGGGTCACCTACCTCTAGCATTTGCTAACAACCCAAGTCTTACCTTCACATTGACAGAGAAATCTAGTAACCCTTTAACAGCCCAAAGCCTTGAAGTGGGCCAGATGAGGCCCATGGGTTTGGAGACCCCTAGCTTATGGGATATAAGTTTGTTGTAGATTGCTTACCTCTAGAAGATGTTAGTAGGACAAGACTTTGGCTACATACTTCTTTGTGTTTCATCAAGTTAGTTCCAGCACCTTACTTTTTGTTAATCAAAGTCAACAGGATAACATCTGGGTCACCTACCTCTATCATTTGCTAACAACCCACGTCTTGCCTTTACAACAACAGAGAAGTCTAGTAACCTTTCGGCAGTCCATTTGCAGTTGCACAACCTCATTACTTTCCACTCGAGCAACTGAAAGGCGCTCCGGATTAGACACAATGGCCGTCCATCTCTTTCCCTGATCAAGGTGACATCCGGACACAAAGAACCATGATGGGATTGTGCTTCTTACCACCGAGACAATAGGACTGTCCAATGCTTCCTATTGTATCTACATGGAAGGCGCAAGGCCACCAACTAAAACCTGACTGACAGCTGAATGTAATCAATAGAAGGACAATCCATTTCATCTCATTTAACCGTCTGGTTTCACCTCCAGAGCAATGACAGCTCTCTACCAATATCATGACTTTTTAAAATAACGTTAATTCCAGAACCGAGCCTTGTTATGCTGAGAGTGGACAGAACAAAAAGTCTTTTTAAGACTGCTCCTTGATATAAGTCAATGTATGAAATGAGCAGCCTTTCATGAACTAGATTTGTTACAGAGATGCTCTGTGAAACTATTCTAGATCTAGGCTTTGTCATAATTACACTGGACAAGGCAATAACCATTTCAAGGACCAGGCTTTGTTATAATAACCCCAGACAGGGCATTAATCAGTGACTGCACTGAGCTTTTGTTATAATTTTATTAAATAAGACAAAACCATTTGCAGAATCAGACTTTGCCATAATTATACTGGACAGTCTGTTTCAAGAACCAGGCATTGTTCTAATGACACTAAACATGGCATTACTAATTTCCAGAAGTGATCTTTGTCGTAATGACCCTGAATATGGCAATATCCAGTTCTGGAATAAGACTTTATTATAATGTAATTACAACTTCTAGAACCATGATTTGTTAAAATGACAATAGACGTGGGCAATAGAAAGATGGAGACCAAGACTTTGGTATGATGAAGTTGAACAGGCCAATAATCAGTTCTAGAACTGCCCTTTTTTTAATTAGTTTTTTTCGACAAGGTAATAATGAAGCTTGATAGGCCAATAACTATTTCTAGAACCATGTTGCGTTATAATGACACTAGATTGGGCAGTAGAAAGTTGTAGACCAAGAGTTTGTTATGATGAAGTTTGATGCTCCCTTCTCACTAGTCTGACAGAGACTTTACACGCAGTTCACTACTTCTTTGTAGAACTAAGAACTACACACATTCTCTAGGTCCAGGATTAAGTCAGTACTTACAATGCCACAGGACCATCAGTTGCCTCCTTCTGATATCCACAGGGCACTCTTCAGTGAGAGAGACACAGACTCACAATACTATAGGATCACTGGACACTCTTCCCTCCAGCCTCCACCAAGTATCTTCCAGTGAGCTTTCCTAACTGTAAGGGAGAAATCCCAAGCTTTAGAAAATAGGCTTAGACTATAGCCAGGACCTCAATGACCTCCAAGCAGCATCTCCAGCAGACTGCCCAGAGGGGCAGAGCCCCTCAGACAGGATACTTCACTGTCAGGGATGAACCCAGTCTCCAATAACCCTCTCTGCTCCAGGCTATTTATTGGTTCTTCAGCCACCTACTGGTCACATCTCTCCAGGGATTGGCTGGGTCCCCATACATATTCAGGCTGCTCTCCTATTCTTATTCCTACTGTAATTCTAGAATCCTCTAAAATGCAGGGGGAAGTAATCAGACCAGCAGCCTGTGAAACACTGATCAGACCAGAACAATCAACCCCAGCTCCACTGATTACAGAGGATTTAAACTAAATTTGCCTAGCAACTTTCACTAATTGGGAAGGTGCTACAAACAGGACAATAAACATTTGTCAAGCCGGCTTTTAGATTTTGGTATAATATCATAAGGCAAGGTAATAGTGAGGTTTGACAGTCAAGTAATTATTTGTAAAGGTGGACTTTGTCCTGATACCATTAGACAGGTTCTAGAACTGGCCTTTGTTATAATGCCTTTAGAAAGGTCAATAAACAGTAGTCGAGCTAGGTTATGGTATAATATCATTGGATAAGGTAATAATGAATTTTGACAGGCCAATAACCATTTCTATAACTGGCTTTGTTATAACGCCATTCAAAAGGATAGTTGTAGAACTTGGCTTTGTTATAATGTCAGTAGACAGGTTCTAGAAATTGGCATTGCTATAATGCCTTCTGAAAGTACAATAAACAGTTGAAGAACTGGGTATTGGTATAATGTTATTGGACAAGGTAATCATGAGTTCTAGAACTAGGCATTGTTCTATTGCTTTTAGAATGGACAATAAACAGTTGTAGAACTAGGTATGGGTATAATGTCATTAGACAAGGTTATTATAAGTTACAGAAATAGGCATTGTTAAAATGATACTTGACAGGGCAAGAAACAGTTCTGGAACTAGACTTTGTTATAATGTCATCAGACAGTAATGTCTTCAACTTTACAGAACAAGCTCAGTTGATGGTGTTTAAGTACTACTAAGTATACCATATGCTGGATCAATGATAAACTTTTGCGGACAGTTGTGGAACTCATCTTTGTTGTAATGCAGCCTTTCTCAACCTTTCCAACATAGAGGAACCCTTGATAATAACTTTACGGTCTTAGGGAACTCTTGCTAAAAATGACTATATCTACAACTCATGATACATTAGTGTGATGTGTAGAAAGAACCTTAAGCTTGTGGTTATTGGGAAGAATTACCCCCTTACAGATAGCTAAAAAGATCAATGGTGTCAGTGGGAACTTATCTGAGAGGCAGAAATTGCCCATTGTTTAAGGAACCCCTAGAAACCTCTGGAGGAACCCTAGGGTTTCATGGAACCCTGGTGGATAAACCCTGTTGTAATGACATTAAATAGGGTAATAGTAAGTGCTAGAATCCAGTTTTATTAGAATGTCCCCTAGACAGAGTTATAATCAGGCTTTGGAATAATGCCACTAGACAGGGAAATAAACAGTTGTAGAACAGTTGACAACAAAAGATGGAATGACATAACTTGGACATGGTGGTTTAACAAAATTCACACCTCCCATTTTGTTCTTGGACAATCAACATCTGCCTGGACGAATACCATGGTGATTGGATTAAGGTGCCTGTATTACCTGTGTGGATATAAATGACACTCACTCAAATTACAAAACGTCCTTAACATTACAGAACAAGTCCAGTTGATGGTGCCTAACTACTTCTAGCTAAACCATGACCTTCATGGACAATGGAGAACCTTGCTTTGTTGTAGATGAACAGAGCAATAAACAGTTGTAGAACAATTGACACCAAGGGATGGGATGATGTAACTTGAACATGGTGGTTCCGCAAAATTCACACCTGCTATCCTGTTCTTGGACAAACAAAATCTGCCTTGGCAAATCCCATGGTGATTGAATTAGGGTGTCTGGACTATCTGTGTGGGTATAAATGCTGTGGAGTATGTTCCTGACACTCATTAGAACTGCTGAAGTGGTTTGGAGAAGCTAAAAAATGTCCTCAACATTACACAACAAGTCCAGTTGATGGTGCCTAACTACTACTAGCTAAATCATGACCTTCATGACCTTCATGGACCATGAAGAACCTGGCTCTGTTGTAGATACACAGAACAATAAACAGTCGTAAAACAAAACCTCTTCAACATTACAGAACAAGTCCAGTTGATGGTGCCTAACTACTACTAGCTATACCATGACCTTCATGGACAATGAGGAACCTGGCTCTGTAGTAGATAGACAGAGCAAAAAACAGTCGTAGAACAACTGGCGGCAAAGGATGGAATGATGTAAATTTCCACAAAATTCACACCTCCCATCTTGTTCTTGGACAATCAACATCTGCCTGAACAAATTCCACAGTGATTGGATTAAGGTGCCTGGACTACCTGTGGGCATAAATGCTGGGAGTATGTTCCTGACACTCATTAGAACTGTTGATGTGGTTTGGAGAACCGACAAAACCTCTTCAGCATTACAGAACAAGACCAGTTGATGGTATCTAACTACTACTGGCTAAATCATGACCTTCACGACCTTCACGGACAATGAAGATCCTGGCTTTTTTGTAGATAGACAGGGCAATAAACAGTTGTAGAACACCTGAAACCAAAAGATGGGATGACGTAACTTGAACAATTTGGTTCCACAAAATTTCAAAGCTCCCATCTTGTTCTTGGACAATCAACATCTGTCTTGACAAATTCCATGGTGATTGGATTAAGGTGTCTGTACTTCCGGTGTGGATATAAATGCTGGGGGTATGTTCCTGACACTCATTAGAACTGATGACATGGTTTTGGAGAAGATACGCAACGTTTTCAACTTTACCGAACAAGTCCAGTTGATGGTGCCTAACTACTACTAGGTACACCATGACCTTCGTATGAAGAACTTGGTGTGGATAGACAGGGTAATAACCATTTTTCGAATCCAGCTATGTTGTAGTGTTACTAAACACAGGATATAATATATTTTAGAACTGTGCCTCGTTATAATGTCATTGGACAGGCCAATACCTATTTTGAGAACCTGTCTTTTTTTTCTCGTCTTGGTGTTGACTCACTGTCCTTCTTGTCACTTTCTGCTCCTATTAGCGAGCACAGGCCTTATGACTAATCTCTCATTCCCTGGGGATTTTTTCGGTAAATTGATAGATTAATGTCTTGTGTATTTTGCAGCCCGAGCCTGCCTATACTTCTGATATTTTTTCTTCTTTTTCTTCCAGCCTTGTCAGCAGACATAAATAACCCTTACTTACCCGGAGGGAATTCATTAGACATTCTAGCACCATGTAAACCATTTTGTGCTTGTGTCTGCGCTGTAAGCTATACTTAATAATTTCACTATAAATCACATGGGACGCATGTCGCCCGGAAAAAACAGCGAATCCTGCAAAAAAAAAAAAAAAAAGAACATGGTGATAAAAATGTGATGGTTAAAAGCAAGCCATGTTAGCCCATCGCAGTGGGGGCAAGTTGTGAGCTGGTAAATCAATCTTTATTGGAGACGGGGCCTATCTTAAGGGGTCAAAATTGGCCCAATTTTACAATCTTATTTATTTGAAATACACGTATTAATTCTGATTGTAAATAGAACTCAAAAAATTCATTTTTTTCTAGGTTTTGTTGCCAATTTAAAAAAAACACTACTTTTTTTTTTTAATTATCATTTTTATTGAATTTTGCTAAAGTTTTCACAATCATTCACATAGTATTTAAAGATAAAATACAATTGTAAAATCTTATGACTGATATAAAAAAAAAAAAAAAAAAAACAATAATTACTACTGCTCCTTACTAGGGATGGGCGAACGGTTTGGCCGGAGCATAAGTTCGGGCCGAACTTTAGCTGTTCGGACGTTCGAAGAACAGCCGAACAAATGGGTCGTTCGAGCGTTTGTTTGCCCCCCACCCCCCCCCCCCTGAACCGACCACAATGCATTGCGGCGCTGAACAGTGCATTGCAAGCCCTGATTGGCTGAAGCAGTGAAAGCTTCAGCCAATCAGGGCACAGAGCGCTGTCAGAGTCATGATTGGACACTGTCATCATGACTTTACCTAATCATGGCTCATTCCCGCCCCACAGTATAAAAGTATTCTTTCAATGGAACCCATTTTCAGTGTGATTTCGATGTGGAGAGAGATATCACTGAACAGAGCCCTGTTCTATCAGTTAGTTAGTGTGCTATACTGTGCTATTTTGCTTCAATTGTCAGTGTAGAATATTAGTTTAGTGTCAGTCTAGGGATAGTGTGAGTGTAGTGAGGAGGACCATCATTCAGCTTTGCATAGTGTGCGAGGGGTAGAGTAGGGGCAGCTCAGATAGTTTCACTGTAGTGTAGTGAGACCGTGTCATTCATACATACATTAGTGTAGAGTAGGGATAGTTTAGATAGTGTCAGTGTAGTGACGGTAGAACACCATCTATTTGATTGCTTTACTACCAGTTTAACGCCATATAGTTTTGTGTGCATTACTGCCAATTTAACGCCATATAGTTCTGTGTGCGTTACTGCCAGTTTAACGCCATATAGTTCTGTGTGCGTTACTGTCAGTTTAACTCCATATAGTTCTGTGTGCGTTACTGTCAGTTTAACACCATATAGTTCTGTATGCGTTAGTGTCAGTTTAACGCCATATAGTTCTGTATGCGTTAGTGTCAGTTTAACGCCATATAGTTTTGTGTGCGTTACTGCCAGTTTAACGCCATATAGTTCTGTGTGCGTTACTGTCAGTTTAACGCCATATAGTTCTGTGTGCGTTACTGTCAGTTTAACGCCATATAGTTCTGTATGCGTTAGTATCAGTTTAACGCCTTATAGTTCTGTGTGCGTTACTGTCAGTTTAACGCCATATAGTTCTGTGTGCGTTACTGTCAGTTTAACGCCATATAGTTTTGTGTGCGTTACTGCCAGTTTAACACCATATAGTTTTGTGCGTTACTGCCAATTTAACGCCATTAATTCTGTGTGTATTACTGCCAGTTTAACGCCATATAGTTCTGTGTGCGTTACTGTCAGTTTAACAACATATAGTTTTGTGTGCGTTACTGCCAGTTTAATGCCATATAGTTTTGTGTGCGTTACTGCCAGTTTAACGCCATATAGTTCTGTGTGCCTTACTGCCAGTTTAACGCCATATAGTTCTATGTGCGTTACTGCCAGTTTAACGCCATATAGTTTTGTGCATTACTTCCAGTTTAGATGCGCTATTGCCAGTTTAGAATAGATGCTTTTGTGCGTTACTGCTAGTTTAGAAAAGCAATGATATGCACCTGTCAAACAGGTGCAGAAAAATTACTCTTTCGGTGTCGGGGGCACCTTCCCAGCGTAACCCTATAGAGGTGCTCTTGATGAAGGCAGACCCCTATAACCACTGTATGCCCAATAACTTGCATATAAGCCTTCAAAATGGGCACTTTTGATTTTTGACATTCTGGTCTCGTTGACTTTAATGGGGTTCGTTATTCGGGTCCGAACTTCAGAAGTTCTGGTGCGCACCGAACAGGGGTCTGTTCGACCCATCCCTACTCCTTACAAGAGGGAAAAAAAATGATCACCACTCCTTTTTTTTTGACGCTGGAGATCTCACAAATACGGCCCGCAACCCCAAACCAGGCGCTGCTTTGTATTATGACTTTGAAAGGAAGTCACTTTTCTCAAAGTAGTTTTATTGCCTTAATTTGCTATTTTGTTTTCATAAGAAAACAAATGCAGCCACCACATCCAAGGACTGGCAAGCTGCAATATATTCCATTTTTGTTCTTGGGTTTAGATATGCTTTGCTTTCTCATTTCGTGTTTTTTTTCTTTTCGCCGCCCCTTGACACGCGTACAGATGGCCACGTACAGATATGCGTTCGTACATGCCAGCTAAGCAGCCGCGGGAGGCGAACCTAACAGAGCGGGGGGATTTCTTGGAATTATACAAGCAGCAGAAATTAAGTTTCTGTCACACAATATGGTTTTATAGCGCTAATACTCCCGCCGTGACATCAATTGGTCATTTAAAACATACCGGTCGTTTGGATGAAAACAGCCTGTAACTTAGGAGGATTTCGCCTTTTCGAATTCAATTAAAACGTTTAGGAATCTATTTGAAGGATGATGTTAGGATACTTAGCCCTGCCTCTCCTGTTGACCAAACCTTTCCCCCCTGTGAAGGTTAGCCCACTTTGTGGGCAGCAGCCATGACGTAGTTTGGTTGTGGAAGAGTTTTGTCCTAAGGCGTGAATTATAGAATGAGAGTGCCACGGGTGAGTACAAGTCCAGTAAAGTTTATCAATCTTGGTAAAAATAGTCAGAAGATCAAACAATCGCATTTCAGAGTTCTAGACTTTCCTTCATCAGGGTTCAGAAGCTGGCTGCTATAGAAGCTTGTACTGTGCGCGCAATTGTAAGGCAACACAAGTTATAATGACTGCGGTGTAATCTCCAAATCCCGCCTCCTTTCAACTGGAGATCAAACGCATTTTTCCCATTTGGGTCCAGTACCTCCAACACACCTTTTGCAAAAGTGCTAGGTAGGGATGAGTGCTGTAATATTGGAAAAATTAAGAATTTTATTGAAATTTCCAATTTTGCCGTCAACACTCAACTCAAAATTGAAACTGTCAATCTCGTTCATTCAGTTGCTAGGTGATTATGGAAAAAAAAACTGTTATTCTCCTTTCTTTGTTCAGAGGGTGTGTTTTTTTTTGGGGGGGGGTTGGAAAAGGAGTCCCTTTAGAGTAATTTAGTTTTTGCATTTATGAATTTTGTCAATTTTTCACCCCAGATTCTCAAAACTTTCATCCAACAATTAAAGTTTTTTTTCATTACATTGAAACATTATGTGGGTGAAATATATGTGGATCTTGAGAAAAATTCAGATCATTTCAAGTTTTTTTACATTGAATACTACATCGCTGTAGTCTAAGGTTTGATTGATGGTTTTCATGCGCTATGTTTGTAACAACACGCTGGCTGATCACAATTTAATTTTGATTGAGCTTCGGAACACACTTTGTTCTGTTTTAGAATCGTTGTTCTTTCTTTTATCTGTAAAAAAATATGGAAAACTTGAAGACCTTTGCTCTTCTCAAACTTGAAGACCTTTGCTCCCCTCGAACTTGAAGACCTTTGCTCTCCTCAGACTTGAAGACCTTTATTCTTCTCAAACTTGAAGACTTTTGCTCTCCTCAAACTTGAAGACTTTTGCTCTCCTCAAACTTCAAGACCTTTGTTCTTCTCAACCTTGAAGACCTTTGCTCTTCTCAACCTTGAAGACCTTTGTTCTCATAAAACTTGAAGACCTTTGTTCTCATCAAACTTGAAGACCTTTCTTCTCCTCAAACTTGAAGACCTTTCCTCTTCTCAGACCTGAAGACCTTTCCCTCTCCTCAAACTTAAAGTCCTTTCCTCTTCTCAAATTTAAAGACCTTTGCTTTCTTCCAACTTGAAGACCTTTGTTTTTCTCAAACTTGAAGACCTTTGTTCTTCTCATCTTTGAAGACCTTTGTTCATCTCACAAATGTTCTTAATGAAAAAAAAATCACACATGTACACTTAGTCCATGTTCACACTGAGGGCGGGTATTAAATCGTGCGAGTTCAGCTGAACTCGTACAATTTAAAACCTGCATTTCTTTGTGCGTTCGAGGGCGATTTGACAGACATCTGTGTTGGTTCATGCACCGATATCTATTGAAATCGTCTCCGAAGTCACCAAAAATAGTGCAGGAACTACTTTTGGGAATCGGTGCGCCAACACACTGATTCGGGCAGTGCCATTGTCAACAATAGGCTCTGATTTGGCATGCGATTTGACATGTCATATCGGCCCAATGTGAACGTGAGCTCTGGGGTCTATTTATAAAGGATTTCATGCACGGATCACACAGCTTACTCACATTTTTCTAATTGGATTCAATTGGAAAAATGTGAGAATCCTTGGGGAAAGATGTGTGAAAACTTTCATAAATAAAAGTTAATTGGTTTTGCAAGATTTTTTTTCCTTACTTCTTTGTATATTTACTATTTATTTGCATACTGTCACCTTATTTTTTTTTGTCTACTTTCTTTCATTGTTGTCTACTTTTTTTTCTTTGTGTAAAGTAAAATAACAAGACTAACGAGAGGCCATTTAAAAAAAAATAAGTACAGGTCCAAGATTGTTGAAAGAAGCTTCCATAACCCTTGGAAGTCAGTTAAATTCCATTGCACTCCTAAAGCCAACATAAATGACCTTAATGTGGCACAAAACTGGTTTAAAGAAGACTATGTTTTTCTAACCCAAAGAAGTGTCTTCTATTGCTCTCAGCCTCCAACAAATTCCTGTTTTTTTCTGTTAGAGGGAGGCTACCTAGTCTCATTGTATGTAGGAACTTGACTCCACTGTATGTAGCGACATGACCACCTTGTCTTTGTCCTACTGTATATAGGAATGTAACCACCTTGTCTTGGCCCCACTGTATGTAGAGATCATAGCTACTTTGTCTTGGTCCTACTGTATGTAGGAATGTAACCAGCTTGTCTTGGTCCCACTGTATGTAGGAACATAGCCACCCTGTCTTGGCTCTGCTGAATGTAGAGACTTAGCCACCTTGTCTTGGTCTCACTCTATGTAGAAACATAGCCACCCTGTCTTTGTCCCACTGTATGTAGGAACATAGCCAACTTGTCTAAGTCCATCTGTATGTAGGAACATAGCCAACTTGTCTAAGTCCATCTGTATGTAGGAATGTAGCCACCTTGTCTTGGTCCATTGAATGTAGAGATCATAGCTACTTTGTCTTGGTCCTACTGTATGTAGGAATGTAGCCAGCTTGTCTTGGCCCCACTGTATGTAGGAACGTAGTCACCCTGTCTTGGTCCCATTGTATGTAGGAACGAATCACCCTGTCTTGGTCCCATTGTATGTAGGAACATAGCCACCCTGTTTTGGTCTCACTCTATGTAGAAACATAGCCACCCTGTCTTAGTCCCACTGTATGTAGGAACATAGCCAACTTGTCTAAGTCCATCTGTATGTAGGAATGTAGCCACCTTGTCTTGGTCCCATTGTATGTAGAGATCATAGCTACCTTGTCTTGGTCCTACTGTATGTAGGAATGTAGCCAGCTTGTCTTGGTCCCACTGTATGTAGAGACATAGCTACCTTGTCTTGGTCCTATTGTACGTAGAAATGTAAACACCCTGTTTTGGTCTCTCTCTATGTAGGAACATAGCCAACTTGTCTAAGTCCATCTGTATGTAGGAAGTAGCCACCCTTTCTTGGTCCCATTGTATGTAGGAACGTAGTCACCCTTTCTTGGTCCCATTGTATGTAGAAACATAGCCACCCCTTCTTAGTACATCTATTTGTAGCAATGTAGCCACCCTGTCTTACTTGCTCCCAAGATGGACTATGGGATGTGCACTGCTTGTTCCAAACAAATGGAAGTGAGGAGAAAAGGAGAGGTTTATGTACTTACAGAGGATGTTACAAGAAGGCAAAAAAACACAGTAAGAAACATTTTAATGAAAAAAAGATTACAGGATCATTAAGTAATTGATATGTATGGATTACTTTTGGAGAATAATGAGATTGTTTAGTGTCAATTTAATGTTACCTCTCCCATTGACACCAATGTATTTAGTCAAAATGACAAAATCTCCCGAATTTCGCAGAAGTTTCAAAGGAAATACAAAATTCTCGATTTCCTGTTGCAAAATACAGGTCCAATTTAAATAAGCCCATATGATGAGCTCAATGTAGCTGTGGCTTGGAGGTCGAACCTGGGGGCTCGAACATCTCAGAGTGCCGTCAAAGCAGCGTGTCTACAGCAAAAGCAGCACGGTCCTCTTGTGGGGGGGGGGGGTGAGAAAGAGCGGGAGGCATGAGGAGCAGGGGCGGAGAGGAGTCAGAAGAGAGGGATTAGCAATCTATTTTTATCGAGGGTTTGTTTATGCTCTTCTGTAGTCGCTGCGTTCACTGCGGCACAGTAAATAACACCGCCAGGCCCATCTATAAGTCCATGGGATGTCATTTTTTTTTTTCTCAAGGACTTTTAAGGTAAACTCCCATCAGGAAAAAAAATCGCCCTGCTTGTCCTGATGACCATCATGACCGCAATGTTTCTTTATTTTATGGGCAAGCATTCATTCCTCGCTCCCCTCGCACAGCCTGCATATCATATGGCTGCTTTACCTTGACAGGCCTGATGTCGTCTTCTGAGCTTGCGATTATTCCACTGTAGCCTGCACTCTTTTTGAACTCTGTGTGCAGCCCAATTATTTGCACTGGTGACCAAAAAAAAAAAGGAGAATTGTCAGAGCGTTGGCCAAGGGACGAAGCAAAGACTTAGGGTCAGCCCACACTACATGCAGTCCAGTGCGTTTTTTTGGGTTTTTTTCTGTATCAAAAACATGTGGAAAGTGGATTATATGGTTTCCAATGGCATAGATCACACCAGTGCGGTCAGTTCCAGAAAAAAAAAGTAGAACATGCCACATTTTTCCTGCATTGGACTGTACTGGAACGCAGTAAAACTCATCAAATATGCACTGGAATGCATCAAAAATGCACTGGACCCTAGTGAAAAAAAAACTGAAAAAAAGAAGAAAAAAAGCACCTGGAATGCATCCAGAAACGCAACAAAAACGCACACAAGAATGCACCTGAACGCGTCAAAAAGATGTTAAAAACGTGCATGCAGAAACATCCGTAACAGGTCTGGAGTGCGTTTTTGTGGTGTGACCCAGCCCAGGAAGCACTTGCCTCTGCTCTGTGCCCCTCCGCCCCCAACCCATCTCCTCTAAACCACTAATGCTTATTTGTTTATTTATTAATAAATGTGCATTATAAATTATATATATATATTATTATACAGGATTTATATAGCGCTGACAGTTTACGCCGTGCTTTACAACATGATATATATATATATATATATATATATATATATATATATATATACCGGTATATATATATATATATATATAAACATATATATATAATTTATAATGCACATTTATTAATCCTGAATAATAATATTAATAATATTCTAATAATCTTTTTATATAGAATATATTATAATATATATATATATATATATATATATATATATATATATATATATATATATATATATATATATATATATTGTATATACAATATATTGTATTTAAAAATATATATACAATATATTGTATATATTTACAAATAAAGGGAGACAGTACAGTTACAATACAATGCAAGAGGGTTAGTCTGCTGGGTCTTCCAACAACACATCCAAGCTGGGTGGAACACCCAAATATCCTAGGTGGACAGGAGCAGAGCCAAAAATTATGTCGGGAGAAGGGGGGCATGTGTGCAACCCCCTGCCACCTACTGTGGAAAAACTGCAGCTCAACTGCCTATTCTTACCGCCTCCCAGACTCGTATGTGAATGAGCCCTAATTGCACATTCTTCATTGAAGTGCAGCTTTGATAAAAATCTGTATTGACGGGTCTAGCTAGGAATGAACTCCTGAGCATTAAACAGGAGGGGAGAACAGAGGGAGATACCAAATCACGTAAGTAAACAAGTAGTCCTACCTTTTATGTAGCTGCCAGGAGAGAAGGATAATGCTATAGACTGTCAGCTCTGAGTCTGCTGGGGCTTCCAACATCACATCCAAGATGGGGGCAACCAGCAGCAGTCTTGGGAGTTGTGGATGTCTGAACAAGGGAGGATTATACAGGAAATGGGGTCAGCCGGGGGGGGGGGGGGGGCAAGACTGCAGCTTAATCACCTATTTTTACCGCCTCCCCGTCGCGTATGTGAATGACCCATAATTGTACATTCCTCATTGACGTACACCGTATTTACACGCAAGCCGGCGAAATAATAATTGAGGTTAGTATGCCCTTAAATGGAAGGGCGCAGGGCGCCCACTCGCCTGTCATCCCCGGTGTATTTATAGCCCATCCAGCATAAGTAAAAATTAAATTGTCTTTCAATGACCTTCTATCAGATATCTTCTTAATGAAAGAGGAATTAAGGTGGATAATGAGGTTCCAGTTGTTTTATTTTTTTAGCCTGTCAAGGCTCTGTAGTGCGCACGGGGAGATGACTTAAGGTTTTAACCGGCGCGAGTGTAGCAAGAACATCCCGTGCCTTCCGCTCAATTCTCAGCGCCATCATTAGTGTTAAGTGTTGCTTCCAATCCGCTTTCTTTTGTAATGAGCTTTTTAAATGCAAAATCGTGCAATACATTAAAAACGCGTATTTCCCTGGGTCTTTTTTGTTTTTATGAGCAGCAGGAAAACAAGAGTATGTACTGCGTATATAACCGGCATTCTCCTACTGTGACTTCTGGGCCCCAACTAGTCATTACACACAGTGTAGTTTTAATAATTGGAACCATCATCTCAGCTGAAGGGTTCGTTACGGGTGGAGTCTGCCTTGCCGAGACGGCTCCTGGCTTCTTTTATGTCTTGGGTGCTTCAACAGCGAGCTCCCCCCCCCCCCCCCCGGCTCTGCTCCTGTCCACCTGAGACTTTTGGTTGTTTCTGCCCAGCTTTGGTTGTTCCAGTTCCTCCGTTTACATTCTCTATAACATAAAATACATGGAAATCCAGCAGGAATGATAGCAACCCCTTATAATGTGCACAGCAGGTGTACAGACCCAGGAACTTAGCACAGGAATGGTGGGAACCCCTCATAATGGGCACAGTAGCAGTACAGACCTGAAAACTGAGCACAGGGATGGTGGAAGCCCCTCATAATGGGCACAGCGGATGTGTAGACCTAGGAACTCAGCACAGGGATGGTGGGAACCCCTTTATAATGGGCAGAGCAGCTGTACAGACCCGGGAACTCAGCACAGAGATGGTGGGAACCCCTCATAATGGGCACAGCAGCTGTACAAACCTGGGAACTCAGCACAGAGATGGTGGGAACCCCTCATAATGGGCACAGCAGCTGTACAGACCCAGGAACTCAGCACAGAGATGGTGGGAACCCCTCATAATGGGCACAGCAGCTGTACAAACCTGGGAACTCAGCACAGGGATGGTGGGAACCCTTCATAATGGGCACAGCAGGCGTACAGACCTGGGAACTCAGCACACAAATGGTAGGAAACACTCATAGTGGGCACAGCAGGTGTACAGACCTGGAAACTCAGCACATGAGTAGTGGGAACCCCTCATAATGGGCACAGCAGGTGTACAGACCTGGAAATTCAGCACATGGATAGTGGGAACCCCTCATAATGGCTACAACAGGTATGCAGAGACCAGAACACAGCACAGAGATCTCATGAATATTGTTCCTGGGGGATAGAAGAGGTTGTCAGGTGGTTTTACTCTGCATTCTGCAGCATCTACCAAACTCCATCAATCTGAGTTTTGGGTGGACTGATCCATTAAAAAGGAACTTTACCCCCCCCCCCCCCCCGCCTCCCAATTGCCCCCTTACCTGGTATGTTGGATTCTCTTAAAAAAAAAAACTCACCTTTTCCAGGGGATCTATTATTGTCCTCTGTTCAGGTGGGACAGCCGGTGTCCCATGCCACCATATTGGTCCTCTTACGGGTTGAAGAGCCTGACCCTTAAGACGTTTGCGGATCTGCCACCCAGTAGCTCTGTCAATTGGCTCCCATGGCCTCCTGGGATATGTGGCAAGATTATTCCAGAGGGCTTCTGGAGCTAAACATCTTTCTGGTCTAGGCCAGAATGGTGGTGAGGGTCGGGACACCCTTGGACACTCTTTTACTGTTACTGGTTTGTGAAGGTTTTGTAGAAAATTGAGGCAAATTTGCAACTGAAATTCTTTCCTAAATGTTTCCAACACTTTGTAAGGAGGCTCCTATCTCCAAATTCGCATCAGTGACTCGTCCCTTCGTGCCTCTAATGCCCGAGTTATAGAAATGCAGCTCCATGAGATAACTCAAGGTTTAGGCATCATGCCACAACTCGGGCCTAGTAGAGTCTCTGTGGTCAAAATAACACTAAATCCTCAAAAACTTTAATAAGTAGCATAGTTCTGCTCCGATCCCTCAGGATATCCCTTCTGATACCGAAATTCAAAAGAATTATTGAAATCTCCCCACTCTTTTGATGTTGTTTCACAGCCTTCCTATGAAGCCATATTGATCTACCTTTCATGGTTTTCCTCTGGATGAAGCATGTGGGGGATCAGGCCAAACACAAAGGGTTCAGAAGATAAAGAAAAAGGGGGCACCCTTCTCAGCTTTTGTTGGAGGTCACGTTATTCTCATGCCCGTTCATTTAATGATTAATCCGAAATCTTTCCAGCCTCGATGCCTAGATACTCTCTGGACATGGCTTCCCCCTGCTGGCTCGACTCTGACCAATTAGAGAGAAAGACATGTAAGGGCCATCAATATAAGGGCTTAGAAGATACACAGCCAGCCTGAGGGGCTAATTAGCCAGTATCCAATTGTCTCCAACATGGCCTTTAAATTGAAAATGAGTAGGATTTTCATTTGAGGAGACATTACATATCCTGAGCTCTGACGTTGGAAGCTGCACTGCCAAGATGTAAAATAAATTGCAGATATAATTAGGAAACTTGTCTGTTTTTATCCATCTAAAGTGGGAAGGAGGCGAGCCAAGGAACTAGGAGACAGTGACAGTCAGCGAGAAAATGGCTAAGAGGGATATGGAGGATACCGAGCAAGGATCCTCACAATGGAAAGTGCTTGAAGGGTTCTTTGGGTTGTCTGTAGTAAGTAACCAGTCAGAATCTCCAGCTCATTTTTTTGGCAGCTTGGAGGAACACAAATCGCACGTTAGCCTCCAGAACAGGTGTTTTAAAAAAAAAAAAAAATCTGTGGCAGACATAGCCCATCAAAGTAAGTTACAGCATCAAAGTTGCTTGATCCACTGCTCATGCTCCTAAGTGTGAGAGGACACCACCTGCATCCTAGCTGGCTTAAGTGTTTTGAGGGTAGTACCCCCTTCCTCAGACCCAAAAAACGTTTTGACTCTGAGGAAGCGGGTACTACCCTCGAAACACGTAATCCAGCTAGGATCCAGGTGGCCTTTAAATTGAAAATGAGTAGGATTTTCATTTGGATCCTGAGCTCTGACATAGGAAGCTGCACTGCCATGATGTAAAACAAATTGGAGATATACCGTATATACTCGAGTATAAGTCGAGTTTTTCAGCATATTTTTTTGTGCTGAAAGTGCCCCCCTCGACTTATACTTGAGTCAAGCACTTTTCTGCAGCAAAAAATTCCATTTTCCGAACCGACTTTGGGGCCCCGTATCTCAGGGCCACTTGGTGCTAGGAACTCCAAATTTGGTGTGCAAACCCAGGGGAACTGGTACCACAACATATCCAAAGCTGGGGTTCCTAGCAGCAAGTGACCCTGAGATATGGGGCCCCAAAGTAGGTTTGGAAAATGTCATTCTCTGCTGCAGAAAAGTGCTTGGCGTTTTCTGAACCAATTTTTTGGGCCCTGTATCTCGGGACCACTTGGTGCTAGAAACCCCAGCTTTGGCTATTTTATGGTGCTGGGTTTGTACACCAAATTTGGGGTTCCTAGCACTAAGTGGCCCCGAGATACGGGGTCCCACAGTCGGTCAACTGTGTCCATCTGCAGCCCTGTCATTTCGGGACCCTTTGGGTTCAGAGACCCCAAATTTTGGCTGCAGCTAGGGGGCATCTAGGAACCCTTAACTACCAAGTTTGAAGTTCGGGGGACCTATAGCTGCAAATGGGCACAGTGAGGCTGAAAATGGGCATTGTTGACCCTCTTTTCCACTTACAGTAGCTGTGCATTTCTCACCCTCGTCTTATACTCGGGTCAGTAAGTTTTTCCCATTTTTTTTGTGGTAAATTAGGGCCTCGACTTATACTCGGAACGACTTATACTCGAGTATATACGGTAATTAGAAAACTTGTCTGTTTTTATCTGTCTAAAGTCAAAAGGAGGTGGTGGTACCAGCTTCAAGGGGACAGTGACAGTCAGTGACAAAATGGCTATTGAGGATACGAAGCATGGATCCTCATGATAGAAAGGGTTCGAAGGGTTCTAGTTAATTTTTTTTTGGCAGCTTGGAGAAATACAAATCTTATGCAAGCTTCGAGAACAGGGCATCTTCCAAAATAAATCTGTGATAGACAAAGTCCATCAAAGTAAGTTACAGCATCAAAGTCGCTCGATCCAGTGCGCATTCTCCTAATCTTGAGAGGACACCACCTGGATTCTAGCTGGCTTACATGTTTCGAGGGTAGTACCTTCTTCCTCAGAGTCAAAAAATGGTTTGTGCTAGGCTGGAGCTTCCTCTCTTTCTTTTGTTTTTTTTTGTGGTATACTATTGGGGCATCCCCAGCCCTGAGAGGGCAGAAAAGCATGGTGCGCTCATATTGACTGTTAAGAAGTGGATGCATATGAAAAATTGGTGTCAGACCATCACACTCAAAATAAAGTCCAGATGTAGTTTTTTTGTTCAAAAATGGCCTTTTAAATGGCAACACACAAGGGCCCCCCTTCACATAAGGGCCTCTCTGGTGAAGACCAACTGCCAATTAGATTCCATGACTTGTTGAGCCTGCGTCTCTTGTCAAGAGGCAGCATAACAGATTCCTTAGGCCAGATATTGGTTTAGTCATCCAAAATTGCTTTGTTTTACGTCAGATGAGTTACCTTTTACTAATAAACCAAAAGACTAAACACTGGCAGAGGAAAATGGCTTTGTGAATTGATTGCAGCCTGGACAAATTGGCTTTTTTCTTTTTTCTTCTTCAACTGGTAGGCCAAAAAATGGTTACCAGTACTTAAAGAAGTAACAGGGTGTTAAATCGCTGGGATAAATTGGTAGGAGTCAATTGTTTGGACAAAATTTGTTCTACTAACCTACAAAACAATATTCTTAGTTCCATTTTCTCTGCTATCCTCAAAAACTAGACAGGTGGTTTGGAACCAGTTACTGAAGGCAGCACCTACACTCTGTTATATAAAGAAGCCTGGAGTACATTATATCCCTGATCACTCAACAATTACAGCTTCAATGCCTTCCCTCGGCGAGCTCTAGGTTGTTTTAGTTGTACATATATCAGAAAAATAAGAATCCGAAAGCGCTCTTCAATAAAAATATTTTAGGCCAAGCTGGAATTGAAGTCGTGAGTCTTCTATTTAACAGCGTCTTCATATATCGCTATTTTCCACAGCAGAAGCTGCACTTATCCTTCACAGTATCTCTTTAGCAGCCTGCAATCATATTTCATACTTAAAGCTCCTTTCGTCGACAGAAACCCTTTAGTATAATCTGAGCAAATTGCCTCCCCGATATTATTTCCCTTTTTTTTCCAGGGTTACTTCGGTGGAAAGAATTAAGTTTAATTCCACCTCTGAATACGTTTTTCGAGCATAAACCCAGCTTAACTGAAATGCCATTTTCAACATTATAATTGTTTCGATTTATAGATTAACTCATGCTTTTGGGTTTCACCACTGCTTCCTGCTCTACCTAAAAAAAAATGTATTACTTATTCCTAAGATAGATTGCCTCTGAATAGCTCATATGGACAGTCCCACCAACCAGCCCGTTGAATGTGGTGACCAAATAACCAGAACTTCCTCATCCTCCTTCTCCTCCCGAGACTTTAACCAACAGCATGCATGCTTATTTAAAAGAGAATGCATATTGGACGTTTGTGCAGTGACACGCCCATGAGGAGCCAGATATTTCAAAAAAGGCAAGGACAGCGATAGACCATATTAGAAGTCATATTCTCACTATGGCCCATGGGCAACGCCCTCCCTATCCATGTGTCTGGCCCCTTGCAGGATGCCGGATGCATGGATTCCAATGGGGGGGGGGTTTGAAGCACCTGTTTGGAGCCAGAGGCTCTAATAGGCTTCAAAATAGGGTGGGCTCGGGGTGCAAAGAATGCAAACCGAGCCCACCCAGGTGTGTTACAATAGCGAATGAATGCCGCCGGCCGCTCAGGGGGGGTTTGCCGCCCACCCCATCCCCAAAAAAAAAACACCAGCCGCCACTGATGGTCAGTATGATGCAGTGACATTGAAGGTTGTGGGTGGAGGATTATGGAAATGCACTGAGGATGGAGTGTCTGGTATGGACACTCTGGCCCACTGCTGCCTCCATAAGTGCCACCATAAGTGCCCTGTATTTAATGTTGTATTAATGATTGAGCTGTGTTAATTTGTGTCGTTTATATCTGCTTAGAGTTTTTTAGGCATAGATTATTGCTTGGCAAAAAAAATAAATACGCACTGCATTTATTTTGGAGCTCCAGTAAACCCAAGAGCCTGCTTGGCTTGCGCTGAGAGTTCAGGCTTACTAAGGGTTGGTTGGGGAGACACAAAGATGGGCTTTATAAGAGAAAAAGAGGTCAAGGTGCAATGGTCTGGCAATGGTGGATCCCAACCCTAAACCTAAGAACCTTTTATTTCTACATGTTATTAGTAGGGTTTACTTTTGCTCTTGTTTTTGTCCCCGCGCAGCTTAATGGCCCAAATTCCTTTCAGATACCAAGACTTTGAGAAATGTACGTCGCTAGTCAGAAAAGTTCCTCAGGAAAAGGGTGACCTGTTGGGAGCAGAGCGTGAGAAAAGTGAACTGTGTTGACTGTACAGCAGCCCGGACCAAGCGTTTCCACTGCCCCTTCTCCTTGACCTCTGAGAGCTAGGCTGTGGGAACCGTCGCCTGTGGGGTTTGGGACGTTCTCAGAACTTCTCATTAAAACCCATTTTCGGGGGACAAATATAAAATGAAATGGTAGAACGGACGCTGGAATGTAAAGATATATTGGCTGAGTCCCAAGTTACTGCACGGAGCATGTTGTAGACGAGAAGCTCAATTGAGAAGCCTTCTCAAAAAAAAGTTTGACACATCAGATTATGTACAGTCTGGATGAGGAAGGTTGTGGGGTCATGTGACAAATATTAATGATGCACAGATGGTAATGTAGCCGGAATGAAAGCTTCTTATGAAAAGAGAATTACAGTCTACACCGTGTTGTCTTCAAACAGTACAAAATCCACAACATTGTAGACCAGCCTTTCTCAACCTTTTTAACAAGGAGGAACCCTTGAAAAAACTTTGTTTACTCAGGGAACCCCTGATAATAATTAAAATATCTACAGCTTACAGGACATAGATATGAACCGTGCGTTGTAGATATAAGAATGAATAAACGGATAAGAAATGTGGCATATTTGACACCAAGTACTGCTCTATACAACAATATTATTTCATTTTTAATAATGAAATTAAACCAATAATAATTAAAATGAATATTAAAAAAAAGTGAAAACTGTAATTATCAGATTGGTGTTAAGTGCAAAAGTGACCTCCTCCTTACATTATTGGTTAGTAGACAAAATTCCCTTACACTAGCGGTCAGTGCAAAAAAATGCTCCTTAAATTAATAGGCATTGGCATGAAGGATGTCCCCTACATTGGTGGGAAATGGGTAAAAGAATGTCCCTTACAGTAATGGTTAGTGGGACGAACGCCCCATACATTGGTCGTCGATGTGAAGAATGCCCCATTTGTTGGTGGTCAGTGGGAAGAATGCCCCTAAATTGGTGATTAGTAGGAAGAATGCCCCTTATATTGGTGGACAATGAGAAGAATGCCCCTTACATTGGTGATTAGTGGGAAGAATGCCCCTTACATTAGTGATCATTGGGAAGAATGGCCCTTACATTGGTGATCAGTGGGAAGAATGCTACTTACATTGGTGGTCAAGGGGAAAAATGTCCCTTACTTTGGTGGCCAAGGGAAATAATGTCCCTTACATTGGTAATCAGTGGGATGAATGCCCCTTACATCGGTGGTCAATGAGAAGAATGCTCCTTACACTGGTGGTCAGTGGGAAAAATACCCCTTACATTTGTGGACAGTAAGAAGAATGCCCCTTATATTGGTGTCATTGTGAAAAATGGCCCTTACATTGGTGATTAGTTGGAAAAATATTCCTTACATAGGTGGTCGGTGGGAAGAATGCTCCTTACATTGGTGGTGAGAGGATGAATGCTCCTTACATTGGTGGTCAGTGGGAAGAATGCTCCTAACACTGGTGGTTAGTGGGAAGAATGCCCCTACATTGGTGGTCAGAATGCTCCTTACATTGGTGGTTAGTAGGAAGAATGCTCCTTACATTGATGGTGAGTGGATGAATGCTCCTTACATTGGTGGTCAGTGCAGTGGAAAAAACACGCCTTAAACGACTTTTGAATTGGCATTAACATGTAAAGCTTGTATGAGATTTTAGTGATTGGGTTTATGTCTACTTTAAGCCTTAAAACTCTCTCAAGCTGCACACTCCCTTATCAGTGACAAACGTATGCTGCACCAAATCCCTACAGCGACCAGTGCCAATAGCAAATGGTTTAAAGAATTATTGATATGTTTGTTTTTTTTAGGGCAGGTCTTTACAATGACTAACAAGGCCGACCCTATAAAGACTTTGATAAAAAAAAATTCCTAACCATGGCTCAGCCTATGTTGTATACACCAGGTTTTAAAAAAACAAGAAAACTCTCTCGTTAATAGCTGGAAGAAGTGGAAGTTTATTGCATCATTCTGTTCGATTTTAAAAAAAAGTTCAGGTCCTTTAGGCATCAGACAACGTCCAGGGGGAATTAATCCATAAACATCTCTTGCTCTTTGCTGGAGAGGACCTTGAGATGGAGTCTGGAATGTCAATGGGGCCCTACAATGACTTTGATAAGGGGTCTCTTTCCTGTGCAGTAGGGCCCCCGCTGACACTGTACATACCACGTTGTTTTTACAACGGTAAGGCTAATAGCTTACAGATGTAAACGGCACGTGCATCATCCCTTGCTACTGTTCGAGTACAAACAAAAAAAAAAGTTGACCCGTTAAAGCACATTCCTTCTTGATGATAGACTTTTTTCCTGTAGCTACAGGTACAGTAGTGACTGATTATCACCCAACCTCAGCCCCAGCTTAAATACCCATGTTTGATTGCATCAGTGTCGTTCGCATATCATTACCCAGCACCCCGCTCACCAGCAGTTTGTGACGTGACAGGCTATCATTAAGCCTATCAGGTGCTTTTTCCATCAGCTGAAGGTTGCTGCGGCAAGGCAAAGCCTGCACTCCAGTATTAGCTCTCCCTACGTTGCTTGAGCGCAGAAGAGTATAAAATGCCTGTGACAAGCAACGCGGGATAAAGAACCGCGTACGACACCGCTCGCAGGTAATGAAATCCAGCGAGGCAGCCAAGTGGAACATGCCTCAGATTTGTACCGTAATGGAGAACTTGTCTGAGTGAGACGCTCTGTAGGGCTTCCCCGTCAACTTAATTTTAGACTCTGTGGAGGAGAAGGGAGCCAGCGGGGACAATGGCACCCGTTCCTTGCTCATAATGGGCGATCAAATTATTTGTTTAAAGATTATGTCTGGGCAAAATGTAAAAAAATATATACATTTAGACTGTCTCTGCAATACAAACACATTTCTCCATGTTTTGTCTCCTCAAAAACGCGACAAGTACAGAAAAATACAGTTGATTGAGGATGAGCAGAACCGGCTTCAGTTTGGTGAACAATTCGAAGCTAGGCCACCTGTATTCTAGCAACGGATGGCACTGGGCAGCCCACACAGTGTCATTGGTTGCTAACATAAAGGTGGGTACCCCATAAGAACCAATGGTCTGTGTACCCACCTACATCTTAGCAACCAATGATGCATGGCCTGGTTTTGGATTGTTCGGAAGTTCACCCAAACCAGGCCAGTTCAGCTCATTCTTATTGATGACCTGCCAGAAATCTATTGAGCTCTTAGTTTCCTGTAGAAACATGACAACACTGCCTGTGCTCTACTGAAATCCCAAACAGTGCTGCCCACTTCTCCACTGCTGGACTACATCACCTAGATCGAGATCACCCCCTTATGTTATGAAGATAAATAGAGGGCTACAAAAGGAAAAGTTGTTTTGGCTTCAGATACACTTTGAAGAAGACATATAAAAAAAAAATAACAAAGAAAAAATGAAAAGAGCTTACCTAACCATCGAGAGCCCATTGCACCATTAAAACCCACCAAAAACCACCTAAATTTATCTTGTCCACTTGTCCCCTGCTGGACAACATCACCTAGATCTAGATCACCCCCTTATGTTATGAAGATAAAGAGAGGGCTACAAAAAGAAAAGTTGTTTTGGCTTTAGATACACTTTGAAGAAGACATTTAAAAAAAAAATAACAAAGAAAAAACGAAAAGAACTTTCCTAACCATTGAGAGCCCATTGCACCATTAAAACCCACCAAAAACCACCTAAATTTCCCATTGACTCCAATGCATTTTGCCAAAAGGTCCCCATTTTTGCCTAAATCTTGGCAAAGCGAAACGTCCATTTCACTTATACCTTGTATTCCTGATCTTCTTCTCCACTTTTATTATCTGTTTATCCAGGGAAAATTAAAAATTGTATCAAATACTTACCGTAATTTTCTTTTCCTGGTGCAACATACAGTATACATGGTAGTATACTGCCATGTTGGTGGCAAGAAAAGAGAAAATTGTACTAAATACTTGCCGTAATTTTCCTTTCCTGGCACCTATCCATCTCTACCACCTGTATGCTGCCATGTTGGTACCAGGAAAACAGTTTAGATTGCACATAAAGCGTACTGTAATTTCGACGGATGCCACTACTACTTCCACACACGCTTCCACCTCCCAATCCCCAAACTGCTTCTATTTACCAATGATTAACCTGCAATCAACCGACTCAAGAAACTCAAGAAAAAAGCTATTATAAGCCAATAATCAAACATTATCCAATTTTTTTAGACCAACTTTTGCACTGATGGGGTTTCTGCTTTAAATTCCCTCGAGAGTCAGAGATGTCACCAGATCAAATGTGATTGTCTTCCTGAAGAAATGGGTTTATTAATTGTAAAGGAAGCAGTCAATTTCTCGGTTGATTTGGAAGGAAAACAGGCATATCAGCTGGTGAATTAGTAAATTAAATGGGATGGATTCCATTTATCAGCCCGTTGGAAAGCACATCGGCGTATCGCTTTGTCGGGGGAAGGTAAATGAAGTCATTTTGGATATGACGTTCGTCTCAGGAAATTGAAATATAAGGGAAACCAATCGGTTTGGACTTGGAGTAAAAACGGCAAGTTTCTAAGAGAAATAGTCCACCAAAAGCTGTTACTTTCCTTTCAGTGTTTGTGGAAGTTGACTCTACGTGCTCCAGTGTTTTCCTAAGATACAGAGACTCATCAGAATGTTGGTTAATTAAACCAGCACGTTTCTAAGAGAAATAGTCCACCAAAAGCTGTTACTTACCTTTCAGTGTTTGTGGAAGTTGACTCTACGTGCTCCAGTGTTTTCCTAAGATAGAGACTCATCAGAATGTTGGTTAATTAAACCAGCACGTTTCTAAGAGAAATAGTCCACCAAAAGCTGTTACTTTCCTTTCAGTGTTTGTGGAAGTTGACTCTACGTGCTCCAGTGTTTTCCTAAGATACAGAGACTCATCAGAATGTTGGTTAATTAAACCAGCACGTTTCTAAGAGAAATAGTCCACCAAAAGCTGTTACTTTCCTTTCAGTGTTTGTGGAAGTTGACTCTACGTGCTCCAGTGTTTTCCTAAGATACAGAGACTCATCAGAATGTTGGTTAATTAAACCAGCACGTTTCTAAGAGAAATAGTCCACCAAAAGCTGTTACTTACCTTTCAGTGTTTGTGGAAGTTGACTCTACGTGCTCCATTGTTTTCCTAAGTTAGAGACTCATCAGAATGTTGGTTAATTAAACCAGCAATTTGGTTAAGTTAGATTGGTCTTTCTCAATCGGGATTCTGTGGAGGGTCTACCGGTTCCTTGAGCTTTGGCTGGTTGACCTCCTCTTTGAATGCGCTTGAATAGTTCCAAGGCCAATGCCACTTGGCGAAACCAGCAGCATGACGCCAAAGATGTTTTTAGCTGTCTGTAAAGGTGGCATTCTTCCTACTGACCACCAATATCGGTGGCATTTTTTTCTTATTGACTTCCGATGAATTGTTTTCAGAGAGAATTCTTCAAGACCTAAAAAAATTATTTTAGGGGTTCCTCTGGGGGTAAAAAGGTTAAGAAAGGCTGCCTTGGATTATGTCAACCATAAACTGTACTCTTCGTAACACTCAAAAGTATTTTTTTTTTTAACTGTGGGATCTGTTTTATTTCTCTGGACCAATGAGGCTCAGGAGTAGCAACTTTTCT
Source organism: Lithobates clamitans (assembly GCA_037952925.1). NCBI lineage: Eukaryota > Metazoa > Chordata > Amphibia > Anura > Ranidae > Lithobates > Lithobates clamitans. Next base: position 211,594 of record JBBGZY010002204.1, read on the forward strand.
TTCGTCTTTCTCCCTCTCGTTACTTTTCTTGAGAGGACCAATGTCCTGACAGGGCTGGGCTTGGCTCATTGTTACAATTTATTCTTTATGTATGCCCTTTTGGCTTTCAATTTTTTTGCCACAATAAATTTAGTGTGATGATGATTATTATTATTACAGGTACTTATATAGTGCTGCCAATTTATACAGAGCTTTACATATATATTATACATTCACATGAGTCCCTGCCCTCAAGAGGCTTACAATCTAAGGTCCCTACCTCACATTCAAAGAAGTAGGGCCAATTTAGACAGGATCGAATTAACCTACCTGCATGTCTTTGGAGTGTTGGAGGAAACCCATGTAGGCACAAGGAGAACACAAAGACTCCAGACAGGTAGCGTCATGGTTGGCATTTGAACCTGCAACCCTAGTGCTGCTAGGGGGAAGTGCTAACCACTTAGCCACTGTGCTGCCCCACAATGCTCTGCTATATGAGAGCATGCCTGGAGATGAGAAGTGGCAGTTGCCAGAATGAAATGAGGCCATGGTGGGGTTGATAAGTCTTTATTGGTGCAATGTTTAACAATGTCTGTATAGCAGGAGGGATGTCAAACTCAATTTCATTGCGGGCGGCATTGGCATTATGGTTTCCCTTAAGGGCTGGTTGTATCTGTAAGACTAGATGTCCAGAGCAACCCACTCCCCCTTACATGAGATTTCAAGAGCCACCCCCACCATCTCTTACATCACAGGGCACCCTGCTTACCTTGTGCTGTTGTCTGGAAGTAGCTGGGAGCAGAGCTGGGAAGCAGAAAATGCAGAGTCTGGAGGAGGACCAGAGGAGGGCTGAGTCAATTACATTGCTGAGACCAAGGGAGGCAGAGACAAGGGGGGTAGTGTGGCTGCATAGAGAAGTGCAGGATTTGGGGGAGGAGTTCTATCCTCCTCTCTGCTGCCGACAGCTGACACAACGTGGGGGCGGAGACGAGGGGGGTGCCGCCGCTGAAGGAGAGGTGCGAGGACCACATGAAATGGCCTGGCGGGCCAGACTCGGCTTACAGGCCTTGTGTTTGACACATGTGCTGTATCGGATGGCCTGCAAGGTTCTATGGACTATGACAACCATATTTGTAAAGCTGAATCTCTAGTAAAAGGATTATAATATAAACCAACAACCAGTGTGGGGACAGGCTCACCCAGGGCAAAGAAGCAGAACTGTGCCTCCTATCCTGTTGCATGACATTCTGTAGATGGGTGTACCACCCTGTGTTTTGCGCATCACCCCTATTTACGGTCTCTGCACCCAGGGCGGCTGTCCCTGCTGCCCACCCCCTTGTCCCAGCCCTGCTGACAACTATCTAGTACAAGACCTACCTGTTTGGATATTTATTGGATATATTGATTAAATATGATGCATATATACAGTATTGGATATATCTATTGGATTTATTGATTGAATTTATATTGGATATATACAGTATTGGATATATTGATTGGATGAGTTGATTGGATATATGCAGTATTGGAAATATTGATTGGATATATATTGGATATATACAGTATTGGATATATTGATTGGATATATATTGGATATGTTGATTGGATATATACAGAATTGGATATATCAATTTGATATATATTGGATATATTGATTGAATATACAGTTTTGGATGTATTGATTGGATATATATTGAGTATGTTGATTGGATATATACGGTATTGGATATATCGTTTGGATATATATTGAATATATTGATTGGCTATATATTGGATTTGTTGATTGGATATACTGATTGGCTATATATTGGATATATACAGTATTGGATATACTGATTGGATATATACAGTATTGGATATATCGATTGGATATATATTGGATATATTGATTGGATCTGTACAGTATGGGATATATTGATTGGATATATATTGGATATATACAGTATTGGATATATTGATTGGATATATACAGTATTGGAAATATTGATTGGATATATATTGGATATATTGATTGAATATATACAGTATTGGATATTTTGATTGGATATATATTGGATATGTTGATTTTTATATACGGTATTGGATATATTAATTTGATATATATTGCATATATTGATTGAATATACACAGTTTTGGATGTATTGATTGGATATATATTGAATATGTTGATTGGATATATACGGGATTGGATATATTGGATATATTGATTAGACATATATTGGATTTGTTGATTGGATATACTGATTGGATATATATTGGATATACTGATTGGATATATACAGTATTGGATATATATCGATTGGATCTGTACAGTATCGGATATATTGATCGGATATATACAATATTGGATATACTGATTGGATAAATACAGTATTGGATATATCAATTGGATATATATTGGATATATTGATTGGATCTGTACAGTATTGGATATATTGATTGGATATATATGGTATTGAATATGTTGATTTGACATATACAGGTCCTCATAGTACATAATTGTTACATCTAAAGAAGATTGTACAATCAAATTTGAATACATGTGGCCAACCTGACCGGTGTGTGTATGACTGTGCAAAGGACATTAGATTGCAAACTCTTTCGATGACAAAGACTGATACTAATGGGTCGGTGTTCTGCAGAATATATATCAGAGATGTAGGAACCAGTAAAATAAAACCAATAATGCATAAATAAGGGTTTTACACATGTTTGCAGTTATTATTAGGTTCAACTCCATCCAAAGCTTCTACTCCCATAAAAAGACAGCAACCATGACCCCATTATTGTGGGTAGGAAGACCTCATCATCGGGGTCCCTAGAAGATCTAGCGTAAGATGCCCCTTGCCTTCAACTGTGTCCAACCACTATAATATTTTGGGGGGGATTTGGCCTTTTTCTATACTGAGAACCTTATTGAACACTCTGGGGGAGATTTACTAAAACTGGAGCACTCAAAATCTGGTGCAGCTGTGCATGGTAGCCAATCAGCTCCTAATTTCAGCTTGTTTAATTAAGCTTTGACAATAAAACCTGGAAGCTGATTGGTTTATATGCAGAGCTGCACCAGCTTTTGCGCTCTCCAGGTTTAGTAAATAACCCCCTCAGTCTCCCCGCAGCATGTGCCTCTTCACAGCCTTTAACGGGACACACTGACACGGTGTAATCGGAGCCCTCCGTTCAGCTGTTTGTGCAGAAGGTCAATGGCACACTCGCGTGTATTTATATACATGGTGTGTAAAAGCGATAAACCGCTCTGCTGTCATAACACATACACGGGGAAGACGTGACTGCTTTCCGAGGTGAGTGGTCTGAAACGCCATGTTTGTTTTGACGGGGGGTGGGAAAGAGGTGGCAACCTACAAGGGGGGTCATGTGACTACACCGCGCAAACTTGGTGTTTCCAAAAATGGAATTATGGGTTAGCACGTAGAGCTGGCCTCCATGATGTTTTTACAGGTTTATAGTCGTTTACTGTAGTTATGGTAAGGTTGAATAAAGACACAAGTCCATCCAGTTGGGTCATGTGCCCCCATAGCGGAATTAGGGCTGTGACAACTCAGCGGTTTCGCCTCTCCGTCATCGCTGGTCGATATCAGTTCCGTAGCCCTCCGCAGGAGGCCGGACCCTCGCAAGTAACCCCCTTTCTAAATAAGCAGCTGCTTTTTCCGTCAGAGCTCATGTGGCCTAAATAGCCGGCGCCTCGCTGCGCCTATCCAATTAATGACAGCCGCCGAGCTATTTTCCCGAACCGTAAGACGCCACTCTGCCATCTCCTTGCAAATTTCGGAAAGGACAATTTTCTGCCTCAATTTGGGCCCAGGAAATGGCCTCAAATTAGCTTCCCCGGGAGGGGCGGAATCCGCTGTAGATTTCATTTAGTCTGCATTTACTTCCATCTGGCAGGAGATAATTGGGAGTTATTTTCCACACTCCCGCGCTGACTTATTACTACCAGCGTGTCTCAGGTTCCACGTGCTGAGCCAGTCGCGGCGGGAGGATATCGCAGACCCGGGTCTGGCGGTTTCTCTCCTGGTGACATTCGACGCTTCTAATTCTTCGAGCCGGGGGCATAAATGGTGCGCGGTTAAAAGTGGCCCAAGACCGGCTTCTTTTTTTTTTTCTTTTTCTCCATAAATACGAGAGAGCTTCTAGAGTGCCAAGCCACTCACACTTCCATTGTGGTATCAGTGCCATCATTACCGCTCAATTGGAGCCCCTAAGTGGCGTTGGGAGGCAAGAAAAAAGGGAAAGTACGCCGCGTTATGTAATCTTCTTTTCTGCAGCTAAAGACGCCTTGGGAAAACGCTGATATTAAATATTGAGCTTGCGGTGTATTTATTGGGTTTTCTGCATTAAGCGGATGTCGCTTTCCTAAAATTTGCTGTGGTTGTAGGAGTGAACATTGGTCAGGTTGTGATGTTTCCTAAGATGTGCAGTACATTCTCCTGCAACATGTTACATTGACAGACACATATTCATACATTTTGCAGATTTTTCCATCAGTGACCTCTCATGATCTGCAGAACATTGCTCTGTCTTAGCCATCCCCTGACTTTCTACAGGTCTGCGGAACGTTGCTCTTTCTTACCCAACCCCAGACAGAGTTAACCTCATCTCTACCACAGCAGGTCTTCCCTATACATCTATACATATATATATATATAACTTTTAATCATTTGAGATATATATATCTTTTATATGTTATATATATATTTTTTTCATACTATATATTTACTAAATATTTCATTAATAACCTCCTCAGAGCATTGGTCCATCTCATCTAACCCCTGACGGGTACATATACATACATATTAATATATGCTGCAGATTATTCCATCACTGAGCTCTTTAGAGATCTGCAGATCGTTGCTCTTATACCCATACCCACCCTATGACAAATATAGAATGATATAATCTGCAGATTGTTCCACTTCTAAACCCTTTCAAAGTTCTGTCTCATCTATCTTTTGATATACAGGTATATTGATCAATTGTATTTATTATACCATCATCAAATGCTCCAGAGACCTTCTGAACTTCTCAGATACTCATTACTGATGTCTACTAGAGATCTACAGAAGATTGCTCCATCTTGTGTTGGTGGTCAGTGGGAAGAACGCTCCTTACATTGGTGGTCAGTGGGAAGAATGTTCTTTACATTGGTGATCAATAAGAAGAATATCTCTTACATTGATGACCAATGGGAACAATGTTCCTTACATTGGTGGTCAGTGGGAAGAATGTTCCTTACATTGGTGGTCAGTGAGAAGAATGTTCCTTACATTGGTGATCAGTGAGAAGAATGCTCCTTACATTGGTGGTCAGTGGGAAGAATGTTCCTTACATTGGTGATCAGTGGGAAGAATGTCCCTTACATTGATGGCCAATGGGAAGAATGTTCCTTACATTGGTGGCCAGTGGGAAGAATGCCCCCTACATTGGTGGTCAGTGGGAAGAATGTCCCTTACATTGGTGATCAGTGAGAAGAATGCTCCTTACATTGGTGATCAGTTGGAAAAATGCTCCTTACATTGGTGGTCAGTGGGAAGAATGTCCCTTACATTAATGGCCAATGGGAAGAATGTTCCTTACATTGGTGGCCAGTGGGAAGAATGCCCCCTACATTGGTGGTCAGGGAGAAGAATGTTCCTTACATTGGTGGAAAGTGGGAACAATGTTCCATACATTGGTGGCCAATGGGAAGAATGTTCCTTACATTGGTGATCAGTGGGAAGAATGCTCCTTACATTGGTGATCAGTAGGAAGAATGTCCCTTACATTGGTGGTCAGTGGGAAGAATGTCCCTTACATTGGTGATCAGTGGGAAGAATGTTCCTTTTATTGGTGGTCAAAGGGAAGAATATTCTTTACATTGGTTGCCAGTAGAAAGAATGTGCCCTTAAAGACAACTAAATACAGTAGATCATTGGTGTCATGCTGTAGGCTTTGCTAAGTGGCACTGGCCCTGGAACTATGCAGACACCATCAGGGGAGAGGTCAATCAGCCTCAGTTAAACCCCTAGCAACCTCTGGAGGAACCCTAGGTTTCAAAAGGACCCTGCATGCTATACAGGCTTCTGAAGTATCCTCTCCATTCCATGAAACATTTTTCCAAGGAAAAACGTTGACATGGGGGGGCTAGAGGTGCTGCTATAGCTGTCCACACTCCTTCCTTGCCGAAAGGATAGACTTTCAACCTGACTAGCTATGCAACTATATAATAACACTGGCTTGATTTTCTGATGAGCAGACCCTTCAAGAACCGTAAACGGGAAATTAAAATTAGACAACTTAGAAATATGAATTACAAACAAGAATCTTTCCCTCCCTTTACATCCCATCGACCAGGAAGGTGCGGTCGCTCATTAATTGCAGAACTGTTTTCTCTCCGCTTTGTATCCCTCGCTACAGGCGTTGGAATGACAACGGAAAAGACATGCATAATTAAACGTTCGAAACAACAAGTCGTGTTTCTTTATGTCTGCAAATGGAATAACTGCCAGTTGTCACACTGGAATTCTCCAAGGCGGCTGTTGTTTCCTGTTTGTACTGAATGATCCACACGCAAGAGAGAGATGGCCGGCCGACTTAGGCGCTGGAGAGCTAGCAGATAATACGTTTTGGCTGTAATGGTAATAAATATATTTTACATGGAGCAGGCTGTCTGGACGTGATATCAGATTAGATCAACATTCGTATTAATCACGCCGCGCATTTCCAAGCATCGCGGATCAAGAGGTCTATCGCATTAAATGTCTATGGAGACAAAATTATGCCGTGTGAAATTAAAACAGACATGAGTTTTTTCATTGGGAGATAAACGATGTCGCTGTGTAGAGACGCGGCCGGGCCTTGAGGCACTCGAGGGCTTTCACAAGACTTTATCGTCACCCGAGACGTAAGAGAGCTTTGTAGCTATTGGCGAACCATCTTTATTGGTTTTCCCATTTTTCTTACACAATTTTAAGTAGATATTATTACAGTCTTGGTAGTTTTTAGATGAGGTTGGTGGTCAGCAGATGGAAAATTATGCCTCTGCTTCTCAGAGATCCAAACAAGTGTTATCAGACCTCCTCAGTTCTCCCCTGCTGGACTACAGAGCACTTATGTTATGGAGATGAAGAGAGACAGCTGTTCTGTTGTCCAGCAGAAGAGATTCGGGCTGACAACACTCCTGAGGATTTCATTGCAGCAGAGGAAATGTTGTCAACGCCCAACACCTTAAGTTCCTGACCAAGGAACAGGAAGTCTTGCTAGCGTGACAGGTTTATATTACCTTGCTATGCAGATGTATTGTTGATGATGTTGATCTTATGCAGCTTCCACATAGGTTGGAAGCTGCAATTTAGGGGACAATTTGTATTGCTAACCAGTGTGGCATTATACCTTCAAACGTCTTCATTATCTTCTAGCGTAAAAGTGAGATAATGGTGGTTCTCAACCATAGCCTTTCAGTGGTCAGTAGAGAATCTACCAATGCTTTGTAGTCACCTACGTAGGTAGAGATCCAATGTGTCTCCAAACATAAATTGTAAACTGTTTTTTTTTTTTTTTGTTCTTAAAAAATATTGCGCTACAACTTTCATTCTCTGTACAATAAAATGTTTTGTCTTTTTTTTTTTGTATCTCAAAAAAACAGAAGAACACAGTTGGGTCCCAACCATTATGAAGTTGTTCCCGTTGTAATTTAGACCAACTGTGGCACAGGACTGATTTAGCCTCTTTTGTCAACATTCAGCATCCTGCTGTAGATGAAAATTACTACCTGTCAGGAGCTTCTCTGTTGATTGAAAATGTAATTTACTATCAATCATTAGTACAGTTGCATTATTCTCATATATATGGCATTGTCTTCTTATTTTAGAGCCGCCGACAAGACCAGAATGAACATCAGTTGAAGTTCGGATTCCATCCTCAAAATTCTACTGCAACGTGAAGAGCACAAGAATGTCCCACGTGCCTTTTGCTGTGGTTCTTCTCCTCATCAGATGTCTACTGTCCTCTTCACTTGTGTTCCCGAAGGACTTAAGTCCTATCAGAACCATTGATTCGGGAAGTAAGTACCACAGTCTGCCCTTCTCTGGCCTTTAAACATTATCCATGTGCCCTAGTGTCACCTAGGAGGGCCAGGACAAGAAATGGGCAATACAAAATTTGATTGTCTTAAATATGTTTGCTTTAGTTAACCTTCTGGGAGATATCTCATCACTTCCGTGCTTGTGACACCTTGCCACTAGGAAAGGAAGTTAGGGCAAATCTCCACAATGTGGATTCAGAAATCAAAAACCCTGGTAAAAGTTTTAACCTGTCCCCACTCTGTATATATATATAGCACCCTCCTAGTTAGTTTGTTATTAAAGTTAGGTAAGTTTGGTTTTGGCTAAGTTAGGTAAGTTAGGTAAGTTTGGGGTTTCACAGGCTGCAGGCTTGATTGCTCCTTCCCGGAACTTCAGAACTCTCTGGGCAGTTCTGCGGCATAGAGGCGGAGTAGGCAAATAGGTAGCCTGAATATTTATGTCGTCAATCCCTGGTCAAGAGGGTGGCCAGCAGGGGCCTGAGGTGTGTATAAATAGTCTGGGACCTAGAACAGCAGTGTACTTTACCTGGTGGAGAGAGACCCAGCCTGGAGCAGCTGTCTGCTCCCCTGGGACATCCTGTAGGTACCTGAAGATGGTTCAAAGTGGTCCCATCTCAGGGAGAGCTGGTTGTCGACTGCTAAAGCTAGAAGAATAGTCTAGCGTGACGTCTACTGAGGATCTGACTGTGATGCTCATGGTACATGATCTGGATGATGCTGGAAGGAAGCATCCATGTATACAGGGGCACAGTGAGTAAAGGCCTGAGGGAGATCCTAGAGGGACTGTTGCTCTTTGACCTCTTTTGCAAAAGACTGTTGCAGATTTTTGCTGGTCAATGCTGTCTCCACTTGGGATCCCCCTAAAGCTGTAAGTCCACATCCTCTTATGTCCCCTTATTAGAGGCCCACTTTGAAGAGGTTATATTTATTAGAGAGTGTCCTCAATTAAAGCTGTACTGTTCTGGAGTATCCCAAGGCTCACCCCATTCCCCATCCCAGTTTTTCAACCAATAAACCCCAAAAATAAACTTCTCCCTGATTATTGAGTGGAAAGACTGAGAAACTGCTGTGTGCCTCGCTGCTGTGCATCCAATAGGGAATAGAACCTGGGACAAACAGCGGGACCAGTCAGGGGTCTGTACTACATAAAAAAAAAAAAGTTTTGACTGGAGTTTGACTAAAAGTGTTGCTTTTAATGAAAATTTCTCACAAGAGTTACATCCATCCTACCTGCGTATATTCTCTTGTCTCTAGCAAGTTAATATTCTGCCTTTTTGAGAATTTTGGCTTTCTCTACAAAAGGCCTCCAGAACTGGAAATTAATGATTTTGAAGTTTTTATGATTTTCTCTCTAAATTTCCACATTGACTAAAACACTTCCAAGGGCTAGCACTTAACACCTAAATTAAGTTTATACTTCTTTGAAAAATAGATATTGATCTAGTAATATATAAGCCCCATTTACATCTCATGACATCTCATGACAAAACTAAATATATAATGGTATTTCATTTGTCTTTTGAAGGCACCAGATCCTACCCATTGTTTCGAGGACTGACCAGCGATGAAAACGCAGTAAATCTCGGCCTGGACTTCCAGAAGATGATCAGGCTCAATCAAACGTTGTTTGTTGCTGCAAGGTGAGTACTGTGCTAATCAGATTCAAATTGTGGACAAGGAAAGATTACTCCTGCGCTTGTGAGGGTCTGTTTGGGTTTGAGAAGAGTAGTATTGTGAACTGTAGCAAAGCTACATGTCCCGCTGCCCAGAAATTGACCCCGGGGTGGTCAGGTAAGGCTATATGGAGAGTGATGGATGAAGGGCGCGTGATCAATAGCTCACATCAAAACATATAAAATTTATTCAAAGGAAATTAAAAGCAAATAAAAGCAATTGAATAATACCAATACTACGTATCATGCAAACAGGTAACAAAATATAAAAGGAATGGAAAATTAAAAATGGGTTAAAAATATCATGAGCCCATGTTGAGGCGGGTGTTTAGAGTTGGCTATCCTGCTATACCTGTTTGCATGATACGTAGTATTGGTATTATTCAATTGCTTTTATTTGCTTTTAATTTCCTTTGAATAAATTTTATATGTTTTGATGTGAGCTATTGATCACGCGCCCTTCATCCATCACTCTCCATATAGCTAATCAGATTCAACTCCGTCCTTGCAAATTTCCATCAGGAAATTAAAGTTTTAATCTAATTAAAGGCTGTAGCATGATGCATGCAGGTCTCAAAAAGTTTGTCTACCTAACTTTACCTTAGCTTTTGCTAGATTCTGGACACTTACTGACTGGACACTTACTACACTATTTTTTTATATCTTTTTTATTTTATTTTTTGGCGCACAAAAACAAAACACCGAAGTAAGACTCTACCCTGACCCCCCTGGAGAGCAAGGCTCCTGACATGGACAAGGCTCAATTTGGTTCACCTAGCCAAAAGGCTAGTCAGACCCCTCTCCTAATAGTCAGCTGAAGCCGACCACCGACTACTAAGTGAGGAGCTCTCCCAAAGAGAGGACCCCCAGTTCAAGGAAGGAAGGAACCTGATGGCCACACATCCTCCCCCTAGGCCCAAAGACCCACACACTCCATCCAAGTGAAAAAGAACACAGACAAAAGTGCTTTTGTGCACGCAGCCATTAATTCTGTTGAATGTGTCATAAATTTATTTTATAATATGGAGAATACAACAGGAGGAGCTAAAACATTCTTACTGTATGAGGGAGACTCAATTTTGGTCAGGAACTATGGAGGTGGAATCTCCCCAATATATATTATAAGCCTGCCATGTATTTACTGAATGTATCTGTTTAATAATATCAGCCTTGTCCTGGTGGACCTTCACTATCAACTGTCATTGTGCAGCTGCTGGAGGAGAAATGACAGATGGTGTGGATCATGCAACCTATCAGCTGTTGTCAGTCTGTAAAACAAAAGCTGGTATAATTACCTTTAACTGAAACTAAAGTCAATTGGTCATGTCTTTTGCTAGCATATACCCATATGTTTTTCAAATATTGATCAATTTGTCCAAAAAAAGACACGTTTTAGACAGTGCTCATTTCCTGCAGACACCAGTTAGGATTAAGGCAGTTTTGTAATTAGTGAAACAAAAGACAATTGTCCATCTGATGTACTATATAATCAAAGTATGTGGACCTTGCAACAAGATTAAGTTAAGATGGTTCCAGTGAAGGGTACTGATAATGCTACAACATACAAAGATATTTGAAATAACTATACTCTTCCAACCTTGCGGCAACAGTTTGGGGAAGAGCCTTTCCTGTTCCAGTATGGCTACACACCAAGCCAGCTCCATAAAGACATGATTTGATGAGTTAAGTGTGGAGGAACTTGAGTGTCCTGCACAGAGCCCCGACCTCAACCCTACTGAACACCTTTGGAATGAATTGGAACCCCAATTGTGAGCCAGATCTTCTCATCCAACATTAGTACCTGACCTCATAAATGGTGGCTAGCTCCATAAGCACATGGTTTTGTTAAGCTTGGTGTGGAGGACCTTAAGTGGCCTGCACAAAGCCCTTTCCTCAACCCCATTAGACACTCTTTTAGCGTGTCAAATTAGACAAGTCTACTGTTTCAACCTTGAGGCAAAAGTATGGTGAATACCCTTTTCTGTTCTAGCATGACTGAGCCCCTGCGCCAGCTCCATAAATTCATGGTTTGACCAGTCTGTTATGAGGGAAGGTAAGTGGCTTGCACAGAGCCCTGACCTCAACCCCACTGTACATCTTTGGGATGAATTGGAACACCAAAGACAAGCCAGGTCTTCTCATACAACATCAGTACCTGATCTCATAAATGATGGCCAACTCCAAAATGATATGGTATAATGAGTTTGGGGTGGAGGAACTTGAGTGTCCTGCACAGAGCCTTGACCTCAACCCTACTGAACACCCTAGGGATGAACTGAATGGCAAACCAGATCTTCTCATCCAACATCAGTACCTGACCTGACAAATGTTTTTTTGGCTGGCTGGACACAAATTTCCACAGTCTCACTCCAAAATCTTGTTGAAATTCTCCCCAGAAGAGTTTAGGATGTCATAGCCGCAAAGGGGGGCAACTCAATATTAATGGCCATGGTTTTGGAATGGGATGTATAACAAGCTTATATAGCTATTATAGCTGTTCATAAAATGATGCCCATATAGTGTACTTGAGATACAATGCATTCTAACAAGGGTTGGAGCACAAGTCAGCTGAACTGCCACATTATAAATGTACGATTCCCTACATAAATGGAGTCTGGAGTCAGTTATTTGTGTTACGATGGGTGTACATGACCTTTTCTGAAAGGTGGAGGTCATGCGTGACTCAGACAGGCCCCATGTAAATTTTTACGAAGAACTGTGTATGTAACCATTTATTTTCTGACACGCGAGATCAGTTCTGTGACATCTATAGCCACGGATGATTCATCAACGTCGCGGCAGAGGAGAATGTGCCTAATTACAATGCAGATTTCCTCACCTGTTCCCGCCTGAGGAGATGATAATGGGGATGGCTTGGAAATGCTTTAAATAAATTACAATCTTCTCATGCAGGCCTAAAATAGACCTGTTTTGAGAAAGAAAAAAAAAAAAACTTTCTCTGCACAGGACAACCGCAACTAAATTTAGAGAGAACGAGAATGAGCTAGGGAGATGCAGGAAAAGCTAAGAACAAAATGGCGGACATCATAAAAATGGCAATTGTCTTGTTGGGGCCTTTGCAATGTAGCCATTTCCATTTTATTTAAACTTGTCAATCCATTACCTGAACTACTATTGTTTTTGTTTTATAGGGAATATGTGTACGCAATCGATCTGAGGAGGACTAAAGATGCAATCTCAAGCGACAAGGTAAGACTGTGACTTTCCATCAGAAGAGTATTAAGACTCGGTAATTAAATTATAAAACATGCATTGTTCAATGACTACAAGGCTTCATTGATCAAACCAGGAAATGTTTGTTTTATTAAATACCAGTACTCACTAAGTATGTAATAGCTCACAAGACCTACTTTGGTTCCAACCCACTCTCAACTGTTTTCCTGGAACACAATCTCACCTCAGGTCTGCTGTAAAGCAATAAAGTGTATCTCTAGACAAAACATTTTTGTTTGTTGTAGGGAGAGTAGAATGATTAAAACCCCCTTCAGTTTTTTTTTCTTTGTCCCATTAACAAGATTTTCATTCTAGATGCCTGTAGTCTATTATGTGGAAACTGAAGCTAGGGTTTGGTTGGTTCCTCTGCTCTACACTGGAACTATTACCTCAGGGTGTATATTTAAGCATCACATTGTGGTTAGTCCTCACATTCACTTCGCCCTATCTTTTTCAGTATATCACATGGAAGACGCAAAATATGGACAACTGTGCCGTGCGAGGAAAACCACTGGTAAGTAACTATTTCTTCGGGTCACTCCCTTGTAAAATCAACATTTCCTTAAAACAAATTAGGGGTCATAACTACTATGCTGTGCTAATTATACATTTTGTAAATTCTTTATTGGTTAAAAATTGGTCTGGTCAAATTAGCAGTCTGGGTTGGTCAAGTTTTGCAAACGTTGTATTGACCTGATTTGCTACAGGTTGGTCTAGTCCCAACTCCAACAAATGTTCTCAAAGTCTGATTGGCTACTTGTGACCGTTGTAAGGTTTGTAGAAAATTTGATGACAGTAAGTTGAAAATACTTGTTCTGGGTAGACCTAATAGGCTCCGGCCTAAGGCGGTGGACTAGTGGAGACTGCACCATCAAACCTATCTGCAAATCTACTTCTACTATTTGTAAACATATAAGTTAGCACTATACAGAAGGAAAGAGGAGTTCAATTATGTTCCCAATGGCACTAGCACACGTGCAGTGTTCTGAAGTTAGTATCAACAGGATAAGTATCAAGACTATGCGGTGGATTGTACTTGAACATGGAGGTGTGTACTGAACCTTTCAGCTCATTATATTCTTTTTGGCCTGGAGGTTGACAGGCTTGGTTTTGGTTGTTGAAAACGAATGCAGAGGCCTCCTTTCTTGCACTTGAGCTTTTAAAGCCTTAAAGTGATCCCATTGTTGGCTTATTCAATGTGCCTTAAATGCTACCATAAAGCATTGTGATGTCATAGCCCTCCTGGTGATGCCATCTTACATTATGTTCCAGCATGACCAAATTTTGGTCCTGAAAGTGTATGGATCTTAACTCCTCTTATCTTTCATGAAAGTGTCTCTTTACCTTCTCAGGATGACCTGTACTATACAACCATTCTTTTGAGGCTGTCCTACAATTCTTCAGCCCCAGGAGCTTCTTCACTGGCATCTATAATTCTGCCAGTTCTGTGTGTCCAACCATTCTGTTCTCATAAGGTTATCCTTCAATTGATGGGGCCCAGTAGTTTCATAGGTATATACATCAGCCAGTTCTATGTCTCCAACCTTTCCCCTTATCTTGAAGTCCTCACCCCCAGTAGTTTCACTGGCATATACATCAGGCAGTTCTCTGTCTCCAACCTTTCCCATTATCTTGAGGTTCTCATACAGTTCCTCATCCTGGTAGTTTCACTGGTATATACTGTATGTCAGTCAGTTCTCCGTCTCCAAACTTTTTCCCCATCTTGAGGTTCTCATACAGTTCCTGAACCCCAGTAGTTTTACTAGAAAATAAATATATATAAGAGGTGTCTCCAACTGTCTCATTTTCTTGGGGCTTTCCTTCAATTCCTCTGCCGTAGTAGTTATATTGATATACAAGTTGGCCAATTAGTCAGCCCTACTATTTTCACCAGTATACAGTATATAAGTTGTCCTCTTTTGTGTCAACAACGATCCCATGCCCATGATGCCCTGCTTCAATCAGTTCTTCAACCCAAGTAGTCACAACAGTATACATATCTGCCAATTCTGTATTTCCAACCAGCCCATTGTCACGGTCAGGGGTCAAGCTCAGAGCCCAGTAGCTATAGCAGTAAGGAGTCCCATTGACCAGCAGGATAGGTATAGAAGAAGGTCACCCTGACGGATAACATGGGCTCACCCAAGGTGTGGGGTCTAAGCACTAATCGGTATTCACCAGAGCTCCTGATGGTGGTGATGGGTCTTGCTGCATGTCAGTACAAGGTCGCGTTGCTCAGGATCGCCCCACCAGGAGTTGAGCAAGCCGGGGTCCAGTAGCAGATAGGGATCAAACAGATGCATAGTCACTAAACAAGCCAAAGGTCTGTAACAAGTGGTTGCAGGTAGGGATCTAACAGAAGCGTAGTCAAAGAACAAGCCAAAGGTTGGTAACAAGTGGTTGCAGTTTCGGATCAAGCGGAAGCATAGTCGAGGATCAATCCAAAGGTAATGAGCAGTAATGAGAATACGGATGGCAGCAGAAGCGACAAGAGCAAGATATTGGCTGGAGAGAGCGCAATAATCTGGCAAACAGGAAGCGCCTAAATAGGAAATTCATGGGAGGAGCAAAACAAGGTTCAAGAGAAACAAGACACAGGGCAAGGTTGTCTAAGAAAAAGGCAGGGAGCTGTCCAGCATCTCAGGTGGCTCAGAAAGAAGAGATCCTGCCAGGCACAGCAGAGGTTACAGGTTCAGATCTGGGTCCTGACACCCATTCTCTTGAGGTTTTTCTAAAATTACTTGTTGTCAATAGTCTCACTGGTATATAAAAGATGGCTAAATATGTGTCTCCAGTAATCCCAGTGCCTTAAAGCTTCCTTACAGTTCCTCAGTCCCAAAAGTTTGTTTGGTATATAAATATACAGTATGTCAACCAGTTTTGTGCTGCCAACCATCACATTCACTTAAGGCTTACCACAATTCTTCAGCCTAGTGGTTTACTTGGTATAGTTCAATCAACCAATTCTGTGTCACCAACCATCCCATTCCCTAAAGCAGTGATGCCGAGCCTTGGCACCCCAGATGTGTTGGAACTAAATTTCCCATGATGCTCCTGCACTCTGCAGCGTAGTTGAGCATCATGGGAAATGTAGTTCGAAAACATCTGTGGTGCCATGGTTCATCATCACTGCCCTAAAGACTCTCCTGCAAGTCTTCAGCCCCAGTAATTTCACAGGCATATGGCATCACCAATCCCCTTATTGCTGTCTCCTTTTTAACTTTCTGCTCATCCATTAAAAACTTTATTTGATATTTCTGTCCCTGGCGTACATTAGGCACGCCCTGACTATTGGAGATTTGATGTTCACGGAAAGACAGGTTCTTTAAAAAACGGATATAGCTTATGGTTGAATGGTTGAAGCGGATCCTCTAGACGACAGACGGGTAAATTAGGAATGTACCTCATACAATAGCTTGTGATGAACAATTTTTTTTTCTTTTATGAGCAGCAGAGATGTGCGTATGTGATCTCAGACACAATTACCACCTCTCCTCCCCCAGTCGGCTCAGCCCTTTTGTTCCCATTCTCCAAATGAAAATTTTCGAAATTAGAGAGAGCTGTGACTGCTGGCCCAGGGAAAATGAAATTAACTCTGGCACTAATTAGAATTCGCCTTTAATTAAGAAGAGCATGCTGTAGGAGTTGAGCGTCAGCTGACCCCCCGCCCCTCTCGCAGGAGGCAGCGGCTGTGATGTTGCACAGCGGAAGATTTCTCTTGCTGAGCTCAGCAAAGGCGGTTTTGTTTCACCTCCCTTCATCAATGTCTCACACTCCAGTGGCTCACACTCAGGCGGGCTGCATCTACAGACGGCTGTCTTGATGAGATTTTTGATCTGAAGCCATGCAGCTCACCTGCTTTCTCCCCGGTGGGGCTACGGAGACAACACTTGCTAAATGAGTCAATGAGAAGCTACAACCAGGTGACCATGGGAATTCGAGGAACTCCATTCATGACCTTACAAAGGGCAGTGCACCATATCTCTGAACAAAAACTCTACAGTCATCTTAAGTGTGGACAAAATAGATTGGAAGATAGCTAGAAAGATAAATAGATAGAGATTATTTATAGCAAAATCATTAAAGGGACAAGTAATCTCTATATACGGGGCCATTTCTGTAGTAATGTATGTATAAATCCATTTGCTTGTATCCAATTCTTAACAATTCTACAGTCTAGCTCTTTGGGCACCATGTTTGAAACACCTGAGAACCTTTACCTATAAAAAATATTCTTGGCCAGATTTTTACGAGGTTGGTCACCAGGTCTTTTTTGATCCCTCTTCAATTTCTGGGGCTTTGGACCAGCTTGCAGATATCAATTTTTGCTCACATGCTAGAGCCAATGTAGACCAAAGCCAATTAACCTACCAGCACATCTTTGGAGTGTTAAAAAAAAACCATGCAAACACAGGGAGAAACTGCAAGCTCCATGCAAACAGTGACCCACCCAACATTAGAAACAAGGACCCAATTGCAGCAAGGCATAGGTGTTAACCACCAAGCTACTTGTGGGTAGGAGTAACAGTGGGCAGAAAACACACGGAGTCCATGTGCAGCAACAGGAATATATTGTAACAGAAGTCCAGCAATTAAAACAGACCCAGCGGGAAGGCAACTCACGAGTAGTAACAGCAATTGGGTAGTAGACTGAAGACTCAGAGGTGCCGAGAGCATCTGCCATGAGGAGCGTAATGTGGCCTGGCCAGTCAGTACTCAAAGGAAGATTTCCAAAGCTTTGGAGTGGTCCCTGCACTGCACTTTCCCTACTCCTCCGGAACCTTTCCCTGACTCTGTGCACTGTCCCTGTCAGACAGAAGACCTTTCCCTACTCTAGCCATTAGCAAATTGTGGGAGCCTGACCCAAGATGGCTGCCAAAGTCACATGGGGTGCCAGCATCCAATTGGACAGTTGCCTCCCTGTGACCGAGAAAACCATAGAGGAACTAGGTTCTCCTCGACTTCCTCCCCCATCTGCATTGCCGTTGCCGACAAGTGCCACCTGCAGTGTTGAAAAAAGACTGCACCTGCCTACACACTGTGTTGCTTATTTGTTGTAATATTGAATACTCTACTTTTACAGCAATCATAAGGTGGTCCCCAAGCTTTATATACAATCATTTTATCCACATGTCTGCCAAATGCTTTTGGTACCTGTATAGCTAGACTGTGCTGGGCACCCTGTGCCTCTGGATCCTATAGCAGTCACATGGGAAAGGAAGGAAGGAAGGAAGGAAGGAAGGAAGGAAGGAAGGAAGGAAGGAAGGAAGGAAGGAAGGAAGGAAGGAAGGAAGGAAGGAAGGAAGGAAGGAGAGAGGGGAATGAGGGAGAGAGAGAAAGAAAGAGAGAGGGAGGGAAGGAAGGAAGGAAAGCGAGAGAAAGAAGGGGAGAGAGAGAAAGAAGGAAAGAAAGAAGGAAGGAGAGAGAAAGAAGGAGGGAAGGAGAGAGAGAGAAGGAGAAAGATAGAGAGAGACAGGGAAGGAAGGAAGGAAGGAAGGAAGGAAGGAAGGAAGGAAGGAAGGAAGGAAGGAAGGAAGGAAGGAAGGAAGGAAGGAAGGAAGGAAGGAAGGGAGGGAGGAAGGAAGGAAGGAAGGAAGGAAGGAAGGAAGGAAGGAAGGAAGGAAGGAAGGAAGGAAGGAAGGAAGGAAGGAAGGAAGGAAGGAAGGAAGGTGAGAGAGAGAAGGGGGATGAGGGAGAGGGGGAAGGAAGGAAGGAAAGCGAGAGAAAGAAGGAGGGAAGGAGAGAGAAAGGGAAAGAGAGAGAAAGAAGGATGGAAGGAGAGAGAGAGAGAGGGGAGGAAGGAGAGAGAGAGAGAGAGAGAGAGAGAGAGAGAGAGAGAGAGAAAGGAGTATAGAAGGAGAGAGAGAGAAAGAAGGAAGGAAAGAGAGATAAAGATATATAATTACAAATTATGTCTTTCTGAAATAAATTGATTGACAGAAAGCAAACCAGATTATAATATACCAATTTCTAGCAGTAAACTTTTTCTGTTGTACAGAGGAAATGAGCTTTCCTCTTTTTTATGCCTGGCAGTTTCTTTTCTCCACATGAAAGTGCCCGCGAGGCCGTTGTCTGGAGGGAACAGCCAGCGGGATTACATAATGACCCAGACATCGCAGTGAGCACTACAGCCACCCCCGCAGTGCACCAGACCCCTTTCAGGTGGCATTTTCACAACAAGAAAGCTTTATTATTCCTTACAGCTCGGCGGGGACTCACTTTTCACAGAACCGTATATCATTACAAAGTTAAAAGTGCAGGGACCCTGCTAAGAGGACAGCCGCCCGGCACGTAGCCTCGAATACTGCGGCAAATGTCTTCGGAATAGAGTTTGATGCAGGGCCTCCAAGTAGCCATTTTAATCAGTTCAGCATAGCCCGTGTTGGTCTTGAAGGCAGCATAGACCTCATATGAAGAGATCTGATTGCCGTCAGCCATTCATTACACCTTCAGGGCCCATTAACACCTATGCATACGCATTTTTAACTCATGTTAAAGTGTGCTGCCATGCAAATTAGTTCACTTTGCGCTGATTCTGTCTATTTATTTCCTATGGGCCCTTAATAAAGGGTTCAACGCACCAAAAAAATTAAAAACCCATTCTTGGCCAACACAGCCCAACTTGTAGCACATGCGGTCACATTTTTGCTTTGAAAGATCTGGTGCCTTGTTTACAGCATTGCACATACATGTGAAGCCACATTGCCAGGTCAAGGTAGCTATACTAAGTGCTTCCACCAACCCAAATCCAACTTAAGGCATATATATATATGGCAATGAATACACTGCTGGCAGGTTAACGTGGAGGTAGCCCAATTCTCTTATATTGCTGTGTCCAGTTGGGGAGTTTCCCCTTACTTCCTGTCCCAGAAACACAACCCTTGGGTATGCATTGAGGGGCGCCTAGTACAAGGGATCGTATGGCTTAAAAAGTATTTTTGATACATTCATTGGTTAAGAGTATCAGATACAGCCACTGTGTTTTGAGGGAAAGCACATCCCCCTTCTTCAGGGCTTAAACAATGAATGTTAGTATGTAAGCAGGTGCAGTCTATTTTCTGCAGGTGGCACTTAACCGCAGCGGCATTGCAGGGGGAGAGGAGGTCAAGCAGAACATGGTTCTTCTATGGTTTTCTGGGTCACCCAGAAGCTATCCAATTGAATACTGCTGCCCCATGTGACTCTAGCAGCCACCTTGGGTCAGGCAGAGCCTATTGAAGGCCCTGGCTCCCCAGGGTTGGTGCGCATTTTGCATGTGGGCAGCGTAGGGACAAGTCACCATCTGATAGGGAGATTGATTACAGGCAGAGAAAGGACAGGAACATGCAATCCTTCTGGAGACCTCATTTGGGCTCAGACCGGCCAGGCAACATTCTGCCCCCTCAAGACAGAAATTCTCGGCAGAACTAGACCTGCACTGCTACACATTCTTGATATTGCCGTGAGTGTCCCTGGTCGGGCGTCTTTCCGCTGGGTTTGTTGTGAATTACTGGACTCATTAGCACAAGTTCTGTTCTCTGCAACCGGACTTTGCACCCCGCTGCACCTCCCTACAAGTATAATCAACATGAAATGCACGAGGGGACCTAAATGATCAGACCAATATAACCTTTCTAAGTGCCATTTGGAGCCACTAGTCTCTGTCAAGCCTCAATTTACGTCCTCTAGGTGCATTTTATAGTGAGTCTACTAACATCTATCATTAGAACTCTGAAAAAGGGGGGCTCTTTCCCCTGAAATGCATTGGCCGTATCTCATGCTCTTAACTAATAAATGCTTAAAAAGACTTATAGAGTGATACAATACTAGGTTGTCTTCAATAGGCATCTGAGACTTGACTGTCTTTTGACCAATTTGTTTATCATGATCAGAAAGGTAGCAGCTTAGGACCAGAAGAAGGTCCACAGGCACTATACTTTCATTGCGAATCTGGTTCCTTAAACAAAAGCACACTGCATTGTATATCCATCAAAACCAATTCCCCTTCAAGTATCTGTAAATGAAATAAATCTCTTTAAATTGAGGGAAAGTATCTCCGTGTCCCCGTTGGACGATCTTCCTTCTATTTCTGTTTGCGTGACAGCTGTAACATTTTGGATTTTCTATCACATTCCGTACCAGTGACAATGGTCAATATATTACGATACTAAAAAATCTGTATACATAAATGATGGTCATGGCAATTTCAATGATCATAGTTATGGTCATAACTATTTTCAGTTCTTCTTTCCACAAAAAAGGGCACTAAGTACTGAAAAGGCTTGGAGAGTCCAAGACTTGACATTACATGGTGTTAAGAAGCCAGGCCATTCATTTTATGTGTTCTTAAGACAGCGTTCCAGACTGCAGCAAGACCCTTCACCCAGAGATCTTCCAACCTATGCCTAGTGGCAGACCTGTCATTTGTACATGTTTTAATCCACAATCAGCTATGTCAGGATTTGATTGGCTCTCATTGATTGTGAGGACTTTTCATTATGTTATCTATTGGATTGTATAAAGTAGATAGGCTTTATCGATTGCTTTTCTCAAGGTGCTCAACAAGGATAAATCAAAATTATCGGTGTGGGACCAGTGTTATAGAAATACTGACGGATTATGTTGGCCTCCTTAAACCTCTCTTGAAGGTGAAAGTTTGATGACGGCTTTATGAGAAACTTTGTTTGTGGATCAGGTTTGTGGCCAAACTTGCATTGAACTAAATCAACTACAAAGCTAAATATCCTAAAATACCTGAATCACAGTAGGCTATGGGCATACAAACTGACTTTTCAAAATGGCTGCCCACTGGGGTTAGTGCTGGCCATACACTTGGCAACCTTGTGGCAGTCTTTTGTTTAAAAAGTAAATACATGTAAGGCAACAGTCCACAACAATTGGCCACACACGCTTTTAATCGTTTCCCGGTTTCTAGAGACCAAATTATGAATATTGGGGAAAAAATGGTGGGCAACCAAATTGGGGCAATTTTGGAAACTTTCCATCATCTTTTGTTTTAGAATTAAATAGGTGTGAGTCAACATTCCGTACTAATCTGACACACATGTTTTAGATTGGTTGTTTATTTCCAGAGATTTAATGGGCTAAAAATGGCGGTCACCAAATTGTGGCAAGTTTGAAAACTTTCCCCAATCCATTGTACAAAAATTTTTAGCTTTAAGTCAGCATTCCATATCAATCTGACATTCATGCTTTAGATTGTTTCCTGGTTCCCAGAGACCAAATTATGAAAATTGGGATAAAAATGGTGGGCACCAAATTGTGGCAATTTTGGAAACTTTCCATCATCTTTTGTTTTAAAATGAACTATAAGTTAACATTCCACACCAATCTGACACACATGGTTTAGATTGTTTCCTGGCTTCAAGAGATCAATTTTAAAAAATTGGGCTAAAAATTGTGGTCACCAAATTGTCTAATTGGCTATTTTGGAAACTTCCCATCATCTTTTGTATAAAAATGTAATAAATTTATATTATAAGTCAATATCTAATAACAATCTGCTACACATGCTTTAGATCGTTTCCTGGTTTCCAGAGACCAGATTATAAAAATTGGGGTAAAAATGGTGGTCACCAAAATTGTGGCAATTTTGGAAATTTTCCTTCATCTTTTGTTTAAAATCTAAATACATTTACAATGTACGTCAACATTCCACACCAATCTGAGACTCATGCTTTAGATCATTTCCAGGTTTCTAGAGACAAATTGGGGTTACAAAAATGGTGGTGGTCACCAAATTGAAGCAATTTTTGAAACTTTCCATCAAGTTTTACGTAAATATTAAATATGGGAAGGTCAACATTCCACACCAATCTGACACTCATGCGTTAGATTGTTTCCCAGTTTCCAGAGACCAAATTATACAAACTGGGGTAAAAAAAAAAACGGGGGTATGATTGGGGTAATTAACACTGCAGTAGTTCTGGTCAGTTTAGATGCTTGAAAATTGAAAAGATCAAACCAGTGAGTGGCAAACTGGTTAGTTTCAAGTGACCAGGTTAAAGTAGACCTGTCTTCAGAGATACAGTAGATGCTAAGTTATGTTTTTAACGCTTCCAGATATTAATACCACTCAGAGAGATCATAGTACTCTCCCTGACAATGCAGTCATCTTTAGTTAGGCACAATCTACTTTCGGGGCTGAGATGCTGACTCAGAGATGGCACAATCCTTTAAATCCTGCTGCCTATGTAGTTCTTAGTTCAAAAACGTCTGAACCTGCTTGTGACTTTCTACCAATGTGCAGTCTGATCTTTGGCGAATAGGAGACTGAGGAAATGCCTGCAGCAGACTAATGGCATCACATTAGCATAGACACAGTCACTGACTGGAAGTCAAGGACTGCTTTTAGGAGTGATCCTGCTGCAGTATATTGTGACTTGTCAGAAAAGCAATCACTGAAAAGGGGCGTTTGAGGAAATTCTTCTTCCTGCCTGCAGCAGACTTATGACTGAGGCTAAAAAGCTCCTTTTTTAATTAAAAAAGATTAAGGTTTTTGAAAAAAATAATACTGTTGCTATGTATTAGGAAATGCCAAGGATGCATTTATGCAGATTTGTAACGTTACAGGATTGTCCACTTTAAGTGATGGCACTGGTTCACTGCCTCCCATTAGCCATTGTCATATCATTAGTACTGGTTGGTCCCATAAACTGGCTGCCCCTTTGGTATCTCAATGATGCCATTGGCTCAGCAGCTCATATATCCCACAATATGGCTTCTTCTACTGCACATAAGTAAGCATGCCCTATCTGGAGATTCAGCTGCCATTAATCGATCACCGTTCCACCGACATCCTATCCATCATCTGACATTTTCTGGTGGAAAAGCTTTCAAGACTTCAAGCGTGATGGAAGAGCCTCCTATGCACAAGGCGCCATCGGCAGGATGCACACCAAGAAAACGCCTTGCCATCTGAAGAAAATGACCCAGCTCAGGGAACAGCTCCTACATTCGTCATCCTCTGGGCCCCCTTCAATATGCCCTCTCGCCAACCGAACATTTATTATCACGCCAATAATATCCCTTTCTCCTCAGATGCACCACCTCAGATAAAAAAAAAAAAAACAGGAGCCAGCTTTTCATGAATAAAGATGGTTTTCCAAGTGTTCGTCACAGGATTGCAGAGAATCAGGCCCCCGCTGTTTGCTTGTTGTTTTTATAAGCTTTGTCATATCTTCTCATTGATATAATCTGGACACCGACTTTCCTTTTCTGAGTAACGATCTGCATTAAGATAAAAAGGATGTTTTGATTCATGGCTTCCTTTTTTTTTTTTTAAGGTTCCTAGTCCTTTAATACCTTACCGTTCACAATTTACCGCGGAATTTCTAAAAAAAAGCAAAACAACATTCAGATATGGAATACAATCTGTGATTTTATTCCGGCGCTTTATCCCTTTTTTAATGTTGCCATTTGCTGGTGCGAGGGAAGACGTACATTTAAAAGCATTACCACTGAAATAGTATGTTGCAATTTTTTTTTCTGCTTTTAAAGCTGTTATGTTGCTAAAAGTAGCGTGGTGGCGAGGTTAGAGCTATACTCAAATGTTCTTTTGTACCTCGAAAATTGGTGTGAAAAAAAAAAAGTTATTCAAATTAGTTTGTTGGAGGAAGTGTCCCGTGATATTTACATGTTGGAACAATTTGTCCATTTTTTTCAGCTTTACAAAACAACAATCACCTCAAACGTTCCTCAGTGGGGTCACTGCTTGGTAGGCCACATTGTCCAGCCAAACTGCCACCGCCACATAGCCTCAGATGTCTATAGTCTATTTAGATTTTGAGGAACAAGATCAACCAACTAGCAAGGGTTGTAAAATTAAGCACAATTTTTTTTTCTATTCCCAGGACGAATGCTACAATTATATTAAAGTTTTGGTAATCAAGAATGACCAAACTCTCATCGCCTGCGGCACCAATTCCTTTAACCCAACATGCCGAAACTACAAGGTAAGAGGCAATGTACAAGGTTCTTTGTGTGGGGTAAGGGGGTTGGAGATGATGACCACATGGATATTACAGCTGGTTGATGTCTACCCATTACTGAGAAAGACATCTACTGCCCAGTAGTAAAATACTAAAGGAAAATGGTCAATAAAGTCCTTTGTTAGTGTTACAAATTTATTAAAGTTCTGGTAATCAAGAGGGACCAAACTCTCATCACCTGTGATAATTCCTTCAATTCAAAGTGCTGTGATTACAGGAAAAGAGGGAACCTACGAGGTCCTTTTTGTGTGCAATAAGGGGGTTACAGAGAAGTGCAGAGTGCATATAACAGCTAATTATGTCTGCCCATTTGTAAACATACCCTTTGGTAAGTCAAGACATCTACCGCCCCATAGAATAATACTAGAAGAAATTTGTCAACAAAATGCTACAATTGTTAGTGCTACAAATATTTTAACGTTTTGGTAGTCAAGAATGACCAATGTTTTTTTTGTACAATGTTATTTTGGCTACCTCTTTGAATTGTGTTAGAACTGTATTGCCATGGTCTGTTTGGCTCTGTACCTTGTAAAGATTTATTTTTTTAAATTAATAAAAAACTATTGCAACAGAAAGTTCTGGTAATCAAGAATTACCAAATTTCTCATTGCCTGCAGCGCCAGTCCTTCAACCCCAGATTTGCCAAAACTGCAATATAGGAGGCAACGTACAAGGTTCATTGTGTTTGATAAGGGGGTTAGAGATATGTGCCAAGTGAATATTTCAGCTTGGTGGTATCTACCCATTTTTGAGAATACCCTTTGATAAGTAAAGACATCTATTGCCCAAGAGAAAGGGACCGAAGAAAAATGGTCAATAGAGTGCTAAAATGGCTACAATTGCTAGTCCTACTAATATATTAAAGTCCTGG
Source organism: Lithobates clamitans (assembly GCA_037952925.1). Lineage (NCBI taxonomy): Eukaryota > Metazoa > Chordata > Amphibia > Anura > Ranidae > Lithobates > Lithobates clamitans. Next base: position 237,421 of record JBBGZY010002204.1, read on the forward strand.
TAAAAAAAGAATTGCCAAACTCTCATTGCCAGTGGCACCAGTTTCTTTAACTCAACTTGTCGAAACAACGAGGTAAGATGCAACATTCAAGTTCCTTTTGTGTGTGATAAGGAAGTTATGCCTCGTACACACGATCAGAAATTCGGCCAGTAAAAGACCGATGAGAGCTTTTTGTCAGAAAATGTGACCATGTGTATGCTCCATCGGACTTTTGCTGGCAGAATTCCAGCCAGCAAAAGATTGAGAGTATGTTCTCAGTTTTTCGGTCGGAAAAAGTTCCTATCTGAAAATGCGATCATCTGTAGCAATTCCGACGTGCAAAATTCCTACGCATGCTCGGAAACAATGTGACGCATGCTCGGAAGCATTGAACTTCATTTTCTCGGCTCGTCGTAGTGTTGTACGTCACCGCGTTCTTGGCGGTCGAAAGTTCAGTGAACTTTTGTGTGACCGTGTGTATGCAAGGCAACCTTGAGCGGAATCCCGTCGGAAAAGCCATCATATCTTTTTCCGACGAGAAGTCCGATCGTGTGTACGCGGCATAAGAGATAAGTGCTGAGTTGATATTTCAACTTGGTGGTATCTACCCATTTTTGAACATACCACCAAGCTGAAATATGCACTAGGCACTTATCTCTAACCCCCTTAACAAACACAAAGAACCTTATAAGTTATAAAGTTCTGGTAATCAAGACTGACCAAATTCTCATTGCCTGCGTCACCAGTTCCTTCAACCCAAATTTACGAAACTGCAATTTAGGAGTCAGGCAACATACAAGGTCCTTTGTGTTTGATAAGGTGGTAAGAGGTAAGCGCCGAGCGAATATTTCAGCTTGGTGGTATCTACTCATTTTTGAGCATAGCCTTCGATAAGGAAAGACACACATTGCCCGAGAAAATGATATTAAAGGAAAATGGTCAACAGAGTGCTACAATGGCTGCAATTGCTAGTGCTACAATTATAATAAAGTTTTGGTAAACAAAAGAATAGCCAAACTCTCATTGCCAATGGCACCAATTTCTTTAACCCAACTTGCTGAAATTACGAGGTAGGAGACAACATACAAGGTCCTTTTGTGTGTGAGATGGGGGTTAGAAATAAGTGCCAAGTGGATATTTCAGCTTGATTGTATTTACCCATTTTTTAGTGTAACCTTTGAAAAGTGAAGACATCTATTGCCCTATAGAATAATGCTAGAGTAAAATGGTCAACAGAGTGCTACAGTTATTAAAATTCTGGTAATCAAGAACAACCAAACTCCTTCAATTCCTTCAACCCAATATGCTCATACTACAAGGTAAAAGGGCAATACAGGAGGTCATTTGCATGTGCGATAAAGGGAGTGGATATTTAGGCTTGTTGCATTTTTTGAGCAATCTTTGGTATTTCAAGACATCTATTACCCAATAGAATAATACTAGATTACAATGGTTATTAAGAAATTGCAAGACCTCAACCTTTTCATCCAGAGGAACCCTTGAAATGCACTTTCTGTTCTCAGGGAACCCCTGCCAAAAAATTCCCATATCTACAACTCACAATACATTAGTGTGATGGTCAGTGGGAAGAATGCTCCCTACACTTGTGGCCATTGGGAAGAATTACCCCCTTACAGATAGCTAAAAAGACCAGTGGTGTCAGTGGGAACTTATATGAAAGGCAGAATTTGCTCATTGCTCAGGGAACCCCTAGCAACCTCTGGAGGAACCTTAGAGTTCCATGGAACCCTGGTAGAGCGCTTTCACCTCAAATTTAGAAATCACTGGAATGTTCTTGAAATTGCCCTCAATCTTGCCACGTAGACTGTTTAGGTGAATCTTTTAAAGGAACAAAAAAAAAAATGACATGGCTTTGCACCAAGCCACTTGTTCGTCATCTTATGGTGATATGCTGATCACATGACTTTGTTGCTAAACAAAGGATTAGGTTAACTGTTAGCATTGCTAACATCATGTTCCAAGCTAATAAGAGGGTAATTTTTTGGTCAAGAACAGGTAAAGATAGAGGAAAGGAGCATCCGTAACCTTCAGGAGTCATGTAAAGCCCACTTAACCTTAAAAATCACCTTCCATGCCGACTCCAATGCATTTCACCAAAATGGTCAATTTCGACCAAATTTTTTTCATTTTTTGCCAAAATTTGTTATGACAAAGGTCACAAAAGTTGGGCTGAGTGAATGGAATTCGAGATGTCCCGTGGTTGTTAACTTAACAGTTTTATGCAAAAGAACTCTTGCTTAATATTCCAGATCCAAACCTTGGAGCAGGAAGGCGAAGAGTTTAACGGCCAAGCGCGGTGCCCTTTTGACGCCAAGCAAACCAACGTGGCCCTTTTTGCAGGTAAGCTTCTCCTAATGTCTTCAAAGGGGACCTGTCATGAAATTAGAATTTTCATGGTAAAAGAAGAGCTTTAGACATATTTCTAAAAAATTTACGTCAGCAGCTACAGAAACTGTAGCTTCTGATTTTTAATAAACAGACATTCACCTGTCCCAGGATCCAGCGAGGCGTTCGATCACCCGGCGCTGGCATCCTAATTTTGGGCACTTGGCTGTGACAGCTTGCGGCTTCACAGTTGGCTGTCCACTGAGCATAAACAAGCCATGCTGCACATTGTGAATGGTCCCGCAGTCCTCGGGGACAAGTCACACAACACTCTGGGGAGGGAGAACATCCACTCAGATCGCCCAGGCGTTCCTTCTCCAGAAGGATGGAGCTATATTTGTTTAGGCATCACACAGAACCATTATTTACTTCCTGAAGTGTGATGCCCAATTCAGAGATAACTCCCCTGCTGCAGCCTCTTACCTTTGTAACTTGCTACAAAGTTAAAATGTACACTGTGAGTGATCACTGGAGAGGAGATGACTGAGGAAATGCTTCCACCTTCCATGCAGCAGACTGATGGCATCATCTCCGCCTTGGCATAGTCACTGGTTTGCTGCGGCTTTTAATAATGGTATTGCTGCTGTACATCATGGCTTTTAAAGGTCCACTTTAAACAAAAAGCACTTAATGTGCCGTAACGACCTTCAGCGCATCTCCCTGAAACGCAAAAATCTACTCATAATTGTCCTTTCCAGCACGTACCGCGCATTTTTATGGACTCGACGAGAGACAAGGGTGAAGAAAACACACACGTCAGGCACGTCCGAGGCTTTCTGGGGCTCACGTGCCCGAAGCACAAAGGACTTTTAAAGCAATAAAGACGCAGCGCGAATTAATGGGGATTAGCCCTGAGGAGGCCAATAATCCTCCATAATCCTCCACTGCGAGGAGAATGGTTAGTGAAATCGTCGAACGTTCTATTTCTTCATGCCAAAGTGGCAAATGCCCGAGATTTAAAGAGTCAGTCCACCCAAAACCGATTTGTCAGTGTTTGATAGGTACTGGAGAGTTAAATGGTTTGACCCTTTAACTCCGATCCAAGGAATGAGGTTGGTTAGGTCTACATGTTCCTATATAAGAAAAAATGGAAATGCTTAGATTTAGAATCAAGAGTGAATTTTTTGAAGAAAGCATTTCAACATGTAACAGATTTAGCAGAATTTCCAGAGTTCTTCTGAGCAAGACTCCAACCTTTATTCACATGAATCCCTGCAACCAGGTAGAAGATAGTATAGGTGCCCATGTATATGTTAATCAGACAAATACAGGGATCATAGTTCATTTTGAGATCAAACAAAACAAAATAGCTCCAGTAGCATTGATGACCAGGTTTTGCTTCAGATTTCTGATCTGTTGCTGCCAATACAAAAAAAATTTCTAAAAAAGTATAATTTGAAAACATTATATAAAATTAGGAAACAAAAACCCTGTAAACATATCTCAGCGAGAGACTGTTATCACAGCGGAAGGGGTTAACTCGAGCGAGCGGTGTCATTCCCTCCAGTCTGTCATTACTGTTATTATTATTACCCGCAGTTGTTTCAAGTCGCTTTCATTTTCTTGATTTATTATTTACAAATTGCTAAAATGATTTATTCAAGTATGCAAATGTCCTAATCTGCTAATGAGGCGTTATTGCATTCCATCAAGAGCTAATATTTTCTTTCTGCGTTCGTTTTCGGAAGCGCACGTGACACATTTGTGGAGGCGTTGGATCACCGAAAGGGGAATTGGAATTATCTTTATGGAGATCACAAACCAGATTAGTTCTTACACAATTAAACTATATATATATATATATATGTGTGTGTGTATGTATAATATATATGTAAAGCGCTGCGTAAATTGATAGCGCTACAGTTGTGCTCGTAAGTTTATATACCCTGGCAGAATTTATGATTTCTTGCCCATTTTTCAGAGAATATGAATGATAACACAAAAACTTTTCTTTCACTCATGGTTAGTGTTTGGCTGAAGCCATTTATTATCAATCAACTGCGTTTACTCTTTTTAAGTCATAATGACAGCAGAAACTACCCAAATGACCCTGATCAAAAGTTTACATACCCCAGTTCTTAATACCGTGCATTGCCCCCTTTAACATCAATGACAGCTTGAAGTATTTTGTGGTATTTGTGGATGAGGCTCTTTATCTTCTCAGATGGTAAAGCTGCCCATTCCTCTTGGCAAAAGCCTCCAGTTCCTGTAAATTCTTGGGCTGTCTTGCATGAACTGCACATTTGAGATCTCCCCAGAGTGGCTCAATGATATTGAGGTCAGGAGACTGAGATGGCCACTCCAGAACCTTCACTTTATTCTGCTGTAGCCAATGACAGGTCGACTTGGCCTTGTGTTTTGGATCATTGTCATGTTGGAATGTCCAAGTACGTCCCATGTGCAGCTTCCTGGCTGGTGGATGCAAATGTTCCTCCAGTATTTTTTGATAACATACTGCATTCATCTTGCCATCAATTTTGACCACATTTCCTGTGCCTTTGTAGCTCACACATCCCCAAAATATCAGCGATCCACCTTCGTGTTTCACAGTAGGAATGGTGTACCTTTCATTATAGGCCTTGTTGACTCCTCTCCAAATGTAGCTTTTATGGTTGTGGCTAAAAAGCCCAATTTTGGTCTCATCACTCCAAATGACTTTGTGCCAGAAAGTTTGAGGCTTGTCTCTGTTCTGTTTGGCGTATTGTAAGTGGGATACTTTGTGGCATTTGCATAGTAATGGCTTTCTTCTGGTGACTCGACCATGCAGCCCATCTTTCTTCAAGTGCCTCCTTGTTGTGCATCTTGAAACAGCCACACCACATGTTTTCAGAGAGTCCTGTATTTCACCTGAAGTTATTTGTGGGTTTTTCTTTGCATCCTGAACAATTTTCCTGGCAGTTGTGGCTGAAATTTTAGTTGGTTTACCTGGCCGTGGTTTGATTTCAACAGAACCCCACATTTCTGGATTAGAGTTTGAACACTGCTGATTGGCATGCTCAATTCCTTGGATATCTTTTTACATCCCTTTCTTGTTTTATACAGTTCAACTACCTTTTCCCGCAGATCCTTTGACAATTCTTTTGCTTTCCCCATGACTCAGAATCCAGAAGCGTCAGTGCAGCACTGAATGAAAGATGCAAGGGTCTGTCAGGAGTCCAGAAACTCATTGACCTTTTTATACACACACACTAATTACAAACAAACAGATCCCCGGTGAGGATGGTTACCTTTAATAGCCATTCAAACCCCTTTGTGTCAACTTGTGTGCATGTTATCTGTTATCAGGCCAAAATCACCAGGGTATATAAACTTTTGATCAGGGTCATTTGGGTAGTTTCTGTTGCCATTGTGATTTGCCATTATGATTTAAAAAGAGTAAACACAGTTGATTGATAATAAATGGCTTCAGCCAAACACTAACCATGAGTGAAAGAAAAGTTTTTGTGTTGTCATTCATATTGTCTGAAAAATGGCCAAGAAATCATAAATTCTGCCAGGGTATGTAAACTTATGAGCACAACTGTATATATGTACCTGTAATAAATAAATATGTATACACGTACAAAATATAAAAATTTCATATCTATATATAGATATAGATATCTATATAGATATAGATATCTATATCTATATATAGGAAAAATCAAAAAGGGGGTTCAACAAGGACCCCCTGAGCGGACTTTAGAGGCACAACAAACCTGAGAAAGCATAATCAAAATAACAATCTAATCAATTTTATTAAATAGAAATACATACAATACAAAGACATTGACAAAAGATAATAAAAAATCATCTATATAGAAATATACATGATACAAGCCCTGATGTGTCTACGCGTTTCGTATAGAACTTCTTCAGGACACATTCAGATTTCAGTTAATACACAAGAGGTTTTCACTTGTAAAGAGGCTAAAACAAGTTCAAAAACGGTAGTTCAAATTTGTTCAAATATAGACGTCAAGGTCTTAGCAATAGAGGTGGATGACCATCAACTGTTTCCATTTACAACCAATCTCGGGGTTCAGTTCCAACGAGGAAAAAGCCAATAAATAGCCAATAATAAATAGTAGTACTACAGCAACCATAGAAGGGCATCAAAGAGCCCATAGACCGTATCTGCTCAATGGTCCATGTGGAACCGTGCAAATGCACTGGGAGAGCTTAAGGTAGAATTGGATGTAAATCTCTGTATCCTCCTGGGGATTTACATCCAATTCTACCTTAAGCTCTCCCAGTGCATTTGCACTCCAAGCGTCTCTGAGTGTCTCCGAGCGTCTTCGAGCGTCTCCGGCACCCCCCCCACCTCTGGCCATATGGGGTACCGCACACCCCAGTGGCTTGAATCCTGCTCCTCTTGCAAGACAACGTTCGCAAACCGAGTCAGGATTAAAAAAGAAAAACAGCTTGTATTGCGAAACGCTAGTAAACCGCGTTACTCGCAATCCAAGGTTTTACTGTATATGTAAGACTTTGAAAATGGAGGTTGTTAGTACAATGTCTCATTGCGTATCTGTTTGTGTGGTTTCCATTGTGCGGCTTTAAATTTTTTTCCTGTTAGTCATAAAAGAGATTTACAGGTTAGACATTGCATGGCCTCTACGTCTCTTAGCCTCTACAATCTATGGTTCCCAACCTCAGTCCTCAAATACCCTCCCTCAACAGGCCATGTTTTGGGAATTTCCCTTAGCTAAAATAGCTCTCATAAATACCAAGCCATTGACCTTGATTTAAAACACCTGTGCAAGGTGAAAGGAATCATGAAAACATGACCTGCTGGGGGGGGGGGGGGGACTTGAGGACTGACATTGGGATCCACTGCTCTACAGAAAATAAAAATGGACTATTCAATGATCCCTTGTGGGGGCAGGGAGTCCATGGTTCGAGGCACACTTTGAAGGGGCCGGAAGCAATACTTCAATGAACTGTTATCAACGTCAAGAACTCTTTTAGCGGTTCAATTAGTCAGAGGTAGATCACAAAATTTTGTCAACATTTTGCCTGCAAGTTTGGCTGTTTTGGGCAGAGGGTCCATGGTTTGAAGCACAATGTGAAGTGGCAGGAAGCAATACTTGTTAGAACTGTTATGTGGCATCAAGAATCCCTTTCGTGGTTCAATTGGTGAAAGCGGAACTTTAGATTTTGGCAAAATGTTGTCTGCAGGTTTGACTGCTTTAGGCAGGGAGTCCATGGTTCAATGCACAAGGTGAAACAGCAGAAAGTAATACTTGATCGAACCCTTGGGTGACACCGAGAACCTTTTTTAGCGGTTCAACTGGTGGAAGTGGATCACAAAATTTTGTCTGCATGTTTTGGTGTTTTGGGCATGGAGTCCATGCTGCCAGGCACAGTGCGAAGTGGCAAGACGTAATATTTGATCGAACTGTTGAGTGGCGTCAAGAACTCCTTTAGTGGTTCACTTGGTGGAAGTCAATCCCAAAATTTGGACGATACTATGCCTGCAAGTTTGGCTGTTTTGGGCAGGGAGTTCAAGCTTCGAGGCACACTTCGAAGGACGACGGAAGCAATACTTCAATGAATTATTATCGGCGTCAAGAACTCTTTTAGTGATTCAATTAGTCAAGGCAGATCACAAAATTTTGGCAACATTTTGTCTGTAAGTTAGGGCTGTTTTGGGCAAAGAGTCCATGGTTTAAAGCACAATTTGAAGTTGCAATAAGCAATATTTGATAGAACTGTTTTGGTGGCATCAAGAACCCCTTTCGTGGTTCAATTAGTTACAAGCAAAACATACAATTTTGGCAAAATTTTGTCTACAAGTTTGACTGCTTTAGGCAGGAAGTCCATGGTTCGAGGCATAGTGTTAATCAGCAGAAAGTAATAGTTGATCAAACTCTTGGGTGGCATCGAGAAACTTCTTTAGCATTTCAACTGGTGGATGCAGATCACAAAATTTTGGCAACATTTTGTCTGCATGTTTGGCTCCTTTGGGCATGAAGTCCATGATGTGAGGCACAGTGTGAAGTGGCAGGACGCAATATTTGATCGAACTGTTAGGTGGCATCAAAAACTAATTTAGTGGTTCGTTCAATTGGTGGAAGCAGATCACAAAATTTTGGCAAAATGTTGTCTACAAGTGTGACTGCTGTGGTTGAAGGGTGGAAGTTCTAGACGAGATAACCCTGCCAATAAGCATGGAAGGGAGGAGAGAGTGTAGATCCTCTGTCTGTAGAATACATCTTTAAACATCTATCCATGCATAATTTTGTTTCTCATTTTCCTTGTCTGCAAAAATTTGGCACTCCATCACTATGATCCTGATATGCATCCTCCGCAAAGCCTTGGCAAGCCCCAAAGATTTCACGGGGGGGTCGGTAAACTAATAATCTGCAGATTACTAGCGCATAAAGTGAACGCGTCTTCCACCGCCGAGTCAAATAATGATATTCTGTGGCGCGCAGGGCTCCGGGGTCGATACTTACAATTTCAGCAAGGCGATATGAGAGAAAAAAATTGACTTAAGCCCTTGATTAAAGACAAATCAAGTAGACAAGATCCATTATAACGGGACACGGCAGCATACAGCGCAGTAATAATGCTGCGTGCAGCTATCAGAGGTACCGCTCACGTTTCCAGAGACGCTCACCGGTGCTCCGTGAGACTGCAACTAATTGACTTACCAATACAACAGCCGGAAGCATACTACGTCTAGTGTTTAGATTTCATGGCTCGTTGTGCGGTCCCCTTACCCCCTCCCTCTCTTCTCTGTCTTCTTCTCTCTGTAGATGGGAATTTGTATTCAGCCACGGTGGCCGACTTCCAAGCCAGCGACGCCGTCATCTACCGAAGCCTGGGGGAGAAGAGCCCCGTTCTCCGCACCATCAAATACGACTCCAAATGGCTTCGAGGTAAGGTGACTGGGCAAACTTTTTTGTGTAAACAGCATTTTTAATTCGAGGTTGGGAACTTTTTTTCTCCTTTTTCGTCTAAAGCTCAATTGAACTTTCAGTTTAACTAAATACATTCCAGGTGCACCAAAACAAACAAGGTGTTCAAAGTCTTGGTTTGTTTTCTTTAGAAAGCAGCCACAGCCTGAGTAGGAAAGCCTGTCTCCTGCCAGCATGCTGCAAAAAAAAAGGACCCTTTCTCTCTGTGGGGAAGCAGTGGTCTCTCTAAAGAGGTCTGCTACTCTCCCAGCTACATCCAATCTGGAGAGCTCCGATCAGCAGGAAGTATGAGCTTTGTTGATTTCAGAGCTTTTGATATAACTCAACAGGGGTGTGTGTCGGACCTCTGCAGAGAGAAAGAGATGTCACCAGTACACCAAAATGGGTCCAAAGCTTTATTTAGCGATGATATCGTTACAGCAAATTTCAAGGTTTCAGAACCATGCAGGACCCCTTGTCACGTACCTGATGAACGGGTTCCTGCGTGGCTCCGAAATGTTGTGATTTGCTGTAACAATGTGCAAAATGGGTCACCAGCACACCAAGATTTCCAAAATGGGTCACCAGCACACCAAGATTTCCAAAATGGGTCACCAGCACACCAAGATTTCCAAAATGGGTCACCAGCACACCAAGATTTCCAAAATGGGTGACCAGCACACCAAGATTTCCAAAATGGGTGACCAGCACACCAAGATTTCCAAAATGGGTGACCAGCACACCAAGATTTCCAAAATGGGTGACCAACACATGAAGATTTCCAAAATGGGTCACCAGCACACCAAGATTTCCAAAATGGGTCACCAGCACACCAAGATTTCCAAAATGGGTCACCAGCACATGAAGATTTCCAAAATGGATCACCAGCACACCAAGATTTCCAAAACGGGTCACCAGCACACCAAGTTTTCCAAACTGGGTCACCAGCACATGAAGATTTCCAAAATGGGTCACCAGCACACCAAGTTTTCCAAAATGGATCACCAGCACACCAAGATTTCCAAAATGGGTCACCAACACATGAAGATTTATTCAGCGATCACATCGTTACAGCAAATCGCAACGTTTGGGAGCCACGTAGGACCCCTTCGTCAGGCATTTCACAAGTGGTCCTGCGTGACTCTGAAACGTTGCAATTTGCTGTAACGATGTCATTGCTGGATAAAGCTTTGGACCAGTTTTGGTGTGCTGGTGACATCTCTCTCTCTCTCTCTGACTCTTCACAGTTCCAGTCGGTGGTCCGTTCAGCACCCACTTACATACACAGCCATCAATACAGGAACGTTTGCTTTGGGAATAGTGCACTGGGACCTCTGCAGCGAGACCCCTGCTTCCACACAGAGTACAAATGTCCTTCTCCATGCTGGCACAGGACAGGCTGTTCTACTCAAGACAGTGGCTGCTTTCTAAAGAAAACCAACTGTAATACTTGGAATGGATTTAAAGCAGGAAAGGTCAATTGCGGTTTTAACTGATATAAAAGAAAATTGACAATTTTGGTAACTTCTAAACCTAAAAAGCTCAGCGGTTAAAATGTAACTCCTCTTTTGTTTAGGTAAGAGAGCTTTTTATTTCTGGGTTTTAATCCCCTGGAATGTCCCTACAAGGGGCATTTCCCCTTCCATTTTGGTCAATGGGACAGCGAATGGAGAAAAACGTCTCCAAAAGGGAACACAGACATAAAAATTTGCTTTAGTAGGGCAGTTTGGATTGGGTTCTTGTTGGTCCTTAATGTGTCCTTGTTGGGGAGATTATCCCTCGCTTCCTGTCTCTGAGACAGAAGTTCTAATCCTTCCTAATCCCTATGTTCTCTTAAAAAAATTCAGCTTTAAAAAAATAGAAATAAATCAGTAATGTTTTTGTTGTTTTTGTAAATTGAAACTGCTGTGCATGTGGTTGTGAAAGTTTACATCATACAGAGAGAATTAAATTTTTTACTACCACTCTGTAATCATAGGAGCTTCCGCACATTTTACTCTAGTGTCTCAAAGCTCCCATGTGTATCAGAAAATACATAATACCGAAGCACTTTCTCTGCCATTAAGGAGATGTTTTCATTCAGTTTTAGTAGTTATTTTTGTTTTGTCTTTTTGCCATTCCAGAACCCCATTTTATCCATGCGGTGGAGTATGGAAACTACGTGTATTTCTTCTATCGGGAGATCTCGATGGAATATACCACACTGGGCAAGGTACAGTTCCAATATAATGGCCACCAATGGTCTCTGTATTGCATGCTATCCTCTAGTGGTCCCTGCTTTGTATAGTAGCCACCAGTGTTCCATGAATTGTATGTTAGCCATCAGCGGTTTTTGCTTTGTATGGTAGCCACTGGTGACCTCCCGTATTCCATACTCTCCACCATTGTATAGTAGCCACAGATCATCTCTGCATTGTATAAATAGGCACCAGTAGTCTCTACACTGTATAGTATCCACCAGTGGTCTCTACACTGTATAGTATTCACCAGTGGTCTCTACACTGTATAGTATTCACCAGTGGTCTCTACACTGTATAGTATTCACCAGTGGTCTCTACACTGTATAGTATCCACCAGTGGTCTCTACACTGTATAGTATTCACCAGTGGTCTCTACACTGTATAGTATTCACCAGTGGTCTCTACACTGTATAGTATTCACCAGTGGTCTCTACACTGTATAGTATCCACCAGTGGTCTCTACACTGTATAGTATCCACCAGTGGTCTCTACACTGTATAGTATTCACCAGTGGTCTCTACACTGTATAGTATCCACCAGTGGTCTCTACACTGTATAGTATTCACCAGTGGTCTCTACACTGTATAGGATCCACCAGTGGTCTCTACACTGTATAGTATCCACCAGTGGTCTCTACACTGTATAGTATCCGCCAGTGGTCTCTACACCGAATAGCAGTCACCCATGCTTTCTGAATTGGTTTATGCATTGTATAGTAGCCACCAATGCTGTCTCCATTGTATAGTAGCCACCAGTGGTCTTTGCATTGTATAGTAGCCACTAGTGGTCTCTGCATTGTATGGAAGCCAAGCCTTTGCATTGTATAGTAGCCACCAGTAATCCCTGCATTGTATAGTAGCCACCAGTCCAATGGTCTCTGCATTGTATGGCGACCACTAGTTGTTATTGCACTGTATAGTAGCCGCCAGTGGTCTCTCTATTGTATAGTAGCAACAAGTCCAGTGGTCTCTGCATTGTATGGTAACCACTAGTGGTCTTTGCACTGTATAGTAGCCGCCAGTGGTCTCTCCATTGTATAGTAGCCAACAGTCCAGTGGTCTCTGCATTGTATGGTAACCACTAGTGGTCTTTGCACTGTATAGTAGCCACCAATGGTCTCTCCATTGTATAGTAGCCACAAGTCCAGTGGTCTCTGCATTGTATGGTAGCTACTAGTTGTCTTTGCACTGTATAGTAGCCACCAGTGGTCTCTTCATTGTATATTAGACACCAGTCCAATGGTCTCTGCATTGTATGGTAGCCTCTGTTTGTCTTTGCACTGTATAGTAGCTACCAGTGGTCTCTGCATTGTATAGTAGCCACCAGTTCTCTCTGCATTTTATAGTAGCCACCAGTGGTCTTTGCATTGTAGAGTATCCACTAGTGATCTCTGCATTGTATGGAAGCCAAGCCTTTGCATTGTATAGTAGCCACCAGTAATCCCTGCATTGTATGGTGTCCTTAGTTGTTTTTGCACTGTATAGTAGCCACCAGTGGTCTCTCCATTGTATAGTAGCAACCAGTCCTGTGGTCTCTGCATTGTATGGTAACCACTAGTAGTCTTTGCACTGTATAGTAGCCAACAGTGGTCTCTGCATTGTATAGTAGCCACCAGTCCAGTGGTCTCTGCATTGTATAGTAGCCACCAGTCCAGTGGTCTCTGCATTGTATAGTAGCCACTAGTTGTCTTTGCACTGTATGGTAGCCACCAATGGGCTCTTCATTGCATAGTAGCCAGCATTCCAGTAGTCTCTGCTTTGTATAGTAGCCACCCATGTTTTCTGCATTGTATAGTAGCCACCCATGCTCTCTGCATTGTATGGTCTCTGCATTGTATAGGTAACCACCAGCGACGTGGTAAAATGATTGGTTGTTACTCTTAAAATTTCTTAATTTTATTGAATAGCCACAGTGAACAAACGCAGATTAAGTCAGTTGACAGGTTTCAGCCTGTAAGGCCTTAGTCATAACCACAGACTTTTCTGTTTATACTTTTAGCCACCAGTGACCCCTGCATTGTATGGCAGCCAGTAGTGGTCCCTGAATAGTGGTCTCTCCATTGTATAATAGCTACCCATGGTCTCTCTATTGTACGGTAGCCACCATTGGCCTCTATTATGTGGTGATCCTCATTTCTTTTTCCTTTTACCAGTACCCAGTGCTCACACAAGTGAGAGTCACATAAGATATTTAATAAATAAATGTAGACATCCCTCCGCTCATTGAGCCGTCGGCCTAGATTTCCGGCAGCTGACCGTACGACCTCAGCAAAGCAGCTGAGGGGAACACGAGCAATGACGCCACACACCGCTGCCACCCCCACCACAACCACCCCCACCACCACCACCCATTCTCAGCAATTCGTGCCGAGAATCACTCTCTTATCTCTCTTACACCTCTGCTCCATCCCCTTAACAGCATTACAAGAAAATTACTACTTTGCCTGTGCTGCCACAGCGCCTGTACGACGCTGATAATTGTCAAAGCATCCCAAAGACGGGCTTATCCAATCATCTCCTGGGCAGCAAAGGGCAGCGCGGCTATCTGTGCCCAGCCAGTTAACGGGAAAATGAGCAGAAGCGGCTGTTCCGGATCTGATAAACCGCTGTCATTATCAGCCAGAGACACGGCCTGCTGGATTAATTGCCCCGCATCCTTTCAAGGGACTTGGGCGGCCCCGCTTTGCATTTAGAAATATATATTACTCCGTGTGATTGGTTTGTCATAGAACTGGCGGCGTCACTCAGCGCAACAAGCAAATTCGATTTCCTGGAACGCTGGCCTTATAAATGCCATTGGCTTGTTTGCTTAGTGCATCGTCCCTAAAGAGTTACGTTTAATGATATGGATGACCTTTTTAAAGGGGAACTCCAGGCAGATAGAAAAAAAAAAACGCAGACTAATGCAATCATTAAGACATCATTGAATGTATTTATTTTTAGATGGAAGCAAGTACCGAAATTTTGACCAGGTAGCAGACTCTTGTGATCCTGCTGTAGAGAAGAGCACAAAGAGGGGGAGGAAGAAACAGCACAAAATGTCTACTATAACTGCCTTTTTCAGCCTTTTTATCCCAGGGGAACCTTTTAAATAATTTTTAGGTCTCAAAGAAACCCTGCTAATTCACAGGGAGTCATTGAGAAGAATACTTCCTTCATTGGTGATCAGTGAGAAGATTACTCGTTATATTGGGGGGTCAGTAGGAAGAACGTCCCTTACACTGGTGATCAGTGGGAAGAATGCTCCTTTCATTGGGGGTCAGTGAGAAGAATGCTCCTTACATTGGGGGTCAGTGAGAAGAATGCTCCTTACATTTAGGGTCAGTGGGAAGAAAGCTCCTTATTTTGGGGGTCATTTGAAAGAATGCTCCTTACACTGGTGGTCTGTGAGAAGAATGCTCCTTACATTCAGGGTCAGTTTGAAGAATGTTCCTCATATTGGTGGTCAGTGAGAAGAATGTCCCTTACATTGGTGGTCAGTGAGAAGAATGTCCCTTACATTGGGGGTCAGTGGGAAGAACATCCCTTACAATGGGAACCAGTGGGAAGAATGTCCCTTACGTTGTTGGTCAGTGAGAAGAATGCTCCTTACTTTGGTGGTCAGTGGGAGGAATGCTCCTTACATTGGTGGTCCGTGGGAAGAATGCTCCTTACATTGGTGGTCAGTGGGAAGAATGTTCCTTATATTGGGGTTCAGTAGGAAAAATGCTTCTTACATTGGGGGGTCAGTGGGAAGAACCTCTCCTACATTGGTGATCAGTAGGAAGAATGCTCCTTATATTGGTGGTCAGTAGGAAAAATGCCCCTTACATTGGTGGTCAGTGGGAAGAACATCCCTTACATTGGTGGTCAGTGGGAACAATGCTCCTTACTTTGGTGGTCAGTGGGAAGAATGCCCCTTACATTGGAGGTCAGTGGAAAGAATGTCCCTTACATTGGTGGTCAGTGGGAGAAACGCCCCTTACATGGGTGGACAGTGAGAAGAATGCCCCCCTTACATTTTTGGTTAGTGGGAAGAATGTCCCCTGGCTCTGCAAAGTGGCCCTGGATCTGAAAAAATGTAGACATCAGAAAATGGGAGGTCAATCAGCCACAGCTGAAGGAACCTGTAGCAACCTTTGGAAGAAGAGTTGCTAGAGTTCCATGGATCCCTAGTTGAGAATGGTTGTACTATAATGTTTTTTAGTTCCTGGCTAATGTCCTATATTAGTTATGCATTTACTCTTTCGTGCAAAAAAGCAAAGTAATTTGTGCCTTAGCCAGCTGCCTGCCTTGCCTCCTCTTAGGCAGTCCTTTGATGTTCAGTAGTAATTCATTCTCAGTTTATGCTTACCCCCTCTCAATATTGAACGATGTGTCGTGAAGCCAAGAATAGATCACTGAACTTCACGTAAAGGGCCGATGGTCTCACCTTCCCGGGCCAAAAATAACTTCCCCCATTTATCTCCTGCCGTAATGCGGTTCTGTGCAGCATTTCATGGCCTCCACCTCTCCTCTGACCTATAAACATTTTGCTTTTACAATCCATTTAGTTTCAGGTTCTCCTTATTTTTTTTTCAATTTGAGACATTTTTCTCCGGTGTCTGCCTGTCTCTTTGTATTTAGGGCACTCGCTGTCCAGCTGATCTGTCTGCATGCTAGAGGAGGTGCTCTGGGCCTGTTACTGGGAAAATATTTTCTCTCTGCAACTCAATCATTAAGGACCGGGTCAGAAAAACGGCACCTGTCTCCTGAACGCAATTTTGTAATATTTTTTCTGCATGGGATATTTCTGATATAAATAAACAAAAGTGTAGCGCTAAATATACCAAACTGGAACACCATATATAAGGTGGACCAAAGGTATATAAATGAATACAAATGGTGAGTATAAGTGCTGTGACACAAAATAAAGATAATGTGGCATTCAAAACCTCATAAAAGTAAACAAAACGATAATGTGTTGTGACTATAACATAAAAAGTCCAAACACTGAATCAAGAGGTATAGGCGAACTTCATAAAACATGTGTCCAATCAGATGGTGGTTGTTAATTCCTCAGTGACAAATGATGCGATGGCGCAGGTAGAGAAATGGCTGTTTAGCACATTCAAAACGGGATGGACATTCGTCTAATGGAAAGTTGTAGATAAATACTACTTACCAGGCAAGGTGGACCCACCTGTCGTACGACAGTGGGTCAATCAGGCTTGTATAGGCCGAGAAATAAATGACCATCGGTAGTACCAAGTCTGATGCAGATGGAGCCTGTGGAGGGATCGCTCTAAATGCAGACGTCCGCTCGATCAGCAGGAATGAATCCCGGTATGGCTCTGGCTCTGGTTTGGATCTCAATAGAGGTGCTGGAAACCAGTGACAAATAAGACGTCATCACATTGGAACCATGATGCAAAAAAAAGAAAAAAGGCTTATGGTGCAGGTCATAAAAAGAAAAAGATTTTTAATCTAGATAAAAATAAATCTAGATAAAAATGTACAACATGAAGCAGGGCCGACGCGTTTCGACCTAATGGTCTTCAACTGGGGCCTGCATTAGGTCTAAATGCGTCGAGCCCACTTCACGTGCTTCCCACATTATGTTTACTACTCTTTTTTTGTGATCACGTTTTATGCAGCCATCTGTAATTGATGATTGTACATTTTTATCAAGATTAAAAATCTTCTCCTTTTTTATGACCATATGGAGCCTACCCATGATCATTTGGCTCTCGGCCAATACAAGCCTGATTGACCTACTGTCGTACGACAGGTGGGTCCACCTTGTCTGGTAAGAGGTATGGCTTTGGGATTCTTCATATGACTATTTGGAGATGGACTATGAAAAGAAACTCAACAAGTTAAAGCCAAACCCTAAACTTTACAAAATGCTGTGAGTTGTTAAGTCTGTTTGTCAGGGTCACAGGTTGCTTTGTGACTTGATAGTGATCAAACCCTACTCTGAACATCCAAAAAAATGTACTTGGAGTTACAGTTTTAAGGTGGCTTATTGTTGTCCAGGTGACCTTCTCTCGGGTGGCCAGAGTATGCAAAAACGACATGGGTGGCTCTCCTCGGGTCTTGGAGAAGTACTGGACCTCCTTTCTGAAAGCTCGACTCAACTGCTCTGTCCCAGGAGACTCCTTCTTCTACTTTGACGTCCTCCAGTCCATGAGCGACATCCTCACCATCAACAACCGTCCGGCAGTCATTGGAGTATTCAGCACCCAGGCCAACAGGTAAGGCGATGCGAACAACTGAGGGAGAAGCCAATGCTGGCATTTGCCGAGAACACTATTGTTATCATAGCCACTGAGGCTATGGATTTCTTCAAGGTTAGCTTAACAAAGTATATTAGAAGGAAACTTTTAATTTAAAGCAGCGAAAATGTGAGATGATGTTTCATATTTCTTATAGCATGTGGAAATTTTAAGGGAAAGATTGTATCCAGTATTCAAAAGGAGCAAGCTAGGATCAAATGTTCTTGGTGGCAAATTTTCCAAACCTGGGAATTACAAAAATGTTTGCTTCTGGTGGATGTCATTGCAAGAACGTATCAACTTTTCATTGGTGTGATACAATTACCATTAGGTTAAGTTAAGATTTAGGATTAGGGTCTAGGTAGTCTTTCTCAACCTTTTTAACACAGAGGAAGCCTTGAAATAACTTTCCGGTCTCAGGGAACCCTTGTTGAAAGTTACCATATCTACAACTCGTGATATATTAGGGTGATGGGTGATGGAAAGAATGCCCCTTACACTTGTGGTCATTGGGACAAATTACCCCCTTATAGATAGCTAAATCAATCAATGGTGTCAGTGGGAACTTACCTGAGAGGCAGAAATTGCTCATTGTTCAAAGAACCCGTAACAACCTCTGGAGGAACCTTAGAGTTCCTTGGAACCCTGGTTGAGAAACTCTGGTCCAGGTTGATGTTCAGAATTATGGTCAGGGGTTGGGTTGAAGATTATGGTTAGGAGTTGGGTTGAGGTTAAGATACAATAGAGTACCTGACTCCTTTAGGTTAAAGTTTGATTATTTGACTCTTTATAACCAGGACCCAAAAGAGCTGTTCATGTTTGTGCTGAAAAGTACTGGTCAAAATGCAACATAGTTTAGTTATCGAAGTAAAAGAATGGATTTGTAAGACATCTGTTATAGATATGTCAAACACAAGACCCGGAAGCTGAATCCAGCCAGCCAGGCCTTGTCCTTTGACCCTTGCACCCAGTTTTGCAGCTGGAACATGGCAGAACTCAATTCTGCCACCTCTGGCTCTCACCCTCCATTCCCGTTCCCTGCTGTCACTTCTGAAGCCTTCTGTGTTTACAAGGGACAGCTTTGCTCTCACCTTTTGAGGGCAACCATACTGATCATGCCGCCCTCGATGAAATTGAGTTTGACACCCCTGTGTAGCACAGTTGTTATTATTGTTAATATTATTATGTATCAATAATAATAATTGTGACGGCTTTTATAGGACCAGCAAACTCCCAATGTCTACGGCCACATTACAGTTCATTAAAGATTTCAAGTATATCACTTCTTAATCTAGATTCATTAACATGCAATCCTGGTTCGTTAATTATTCTAGAGTCTCAAATTGCATTATATGAGAAGCAGCCTTATCAGAACTAAATGCTAATCAGCCGAGCCTTTGCCCTCTCTCCTGCTCGCCTCCTCTTCTACCTGCTATTATCTGTACAACAATATTCCCCAATGTGCCGTGAAATTCCCTTCGAAAAACCAGACAAGTGTAGGGGGAAATTAATGGAAAGGAAACCGCCAATTATTGCCTGACAAAATATGACGGACTCAGGGAAAAAAAAACTAATATTACGAGGCATTACTATTAGTACCTTACGTAAGTCGAGCCAACCCGCAATGGCGAAGCCCAGTAGGGCCGTGAAACAGAAATTGAGTGGCTAAGAGAGTACGGAGGAAGATTTACGACTGTCTCTGTGCCGGTAGACAAAAACGTAATAAAGAAAGGAGAAAATAAATCACAAATTATAAAAGAAAACCGCAGGTAATGGAAGGTAATATATTACCGCACTATTGGAGAAAGTATGTGCAGAAAGAAAAGACACGCTAGCTGTACAAGAAGCCACAAAAAGCCAACTTTATCCAAGAGGCTTCTGGGACGAGGGTAAGATGTCCGCTGACAGATGTAGAACCATATGTATTGATGTTTTTACGGCTGGAAAAATGTCTTCTCATTAAATGAAGGGATCCAGTGGGATATGCTTTTTACTGCAAGAACTAAACTATGTACTGCTAGAATATGCACTTGTGTTTCAAAGAAAACAAGACAAGTACATATAAAAAGTATCTGAGAAGGAAACGGCACTATATAGCTAAATGTTTGTGGACACCCGATCATCACACCTAAATAAGCTTAATGGACATCCCATTTCAAAACCATGGCCCCTTTGTTGGTATAACCGTCTCCACTCTTCTGAGAAGACTTCCCTCAAGATCTTGGAGGGTGTCTGTGGGAATATATGTTCATTCATTTAAAAGAACATTTGCGAGGTCAGGTACTGATGTTGGATGAGAAAACCTGGCTTTCAACTGGCATTCCAACTTATCCCAAAGGTGTTCTGTAGGACTGAGGGCAGGCACTGATGTTAGATAAGAAGACCTGGATCACAATTGATGTTCCAACTCATCCCAAGAATGTTCAGTAAGGTTGAGCGTTAGGGTAAGGGTTAGGGCTCTGTGCAGGCCACTTGAGTTCCTTTACACCATGCTCATCAAACCATCTCCTTATGGAGCTGGCTTTGTGCATGAGGACACAGTCATGCTGGCATAGGTGTGCGCAGCCTATTGTATTAGGGTGTGCACCTCAAAGCTCCAACACATATGCCTTTGTGACATATTAACCGGCCTCTTCCCCACTCGTCATCCTAAAACAATGGGGGGGAGCAGGTGAGCACACAGGGGGACCTGGGCAGCAGAAGGAAAAGGAACTGGGACAAGAGGGGTGGCATACATTGGTACCAATCCCCTGTATTTTCCTCCCGTGGCAGCTTAATATTGGAGAGAGGAAGAGGAGGAGAAGCCTACTTTCAGCTGCTGCAGAAGAAAATACAGATCAGTCCCTTAAGTTCCACTCCAGCCACCTATCCTGTCCAGGTTCTGGGGGTCGGCAAGTAAGGATCGCGGCTTACCTGTCACCTGCCCACAATTGATGGGTTGCCAACTCCAGGATTAGGGTGTGCCCAGGCACACCTGGCACACCCCTTGCGCACGCCTATGCATGCTGGAACAGAAACAGGCCTCCCCCAAACTTTTACCACAAGGTTGGATGTGACTCTGAATTCTATATAAGCAGAACCCTTCAATGAAAACAGCTGAACTCAATCAATAGGAGGGGGGGGGTTCTCATACTTTGTCCATATGGTGTATTATTAAACACTTTCTTCAATGTGACATTAAACATTTCTTAGTAAATATCTGTTGTGAATAAAAAAAGAGGATGGGAAAACTGGTTGTATTGACAAATGTCTAATAGGGGATTTACCTCACCTTGAAGAGTCTTCTATTTACTTCCTGTTGTAACGTAAGAACAGAAAGTGAGGTAAAATCTCTTATAAAACCTTTCCATACCCTATCCAAATTAGAGGGGAAATGTTTTGGCATTAGATCTACTCTAGTAAAACATCTTCTAGGAATTGCAATTTTGACTAAACTAAATTTCCTTCTTGTTCTTACCAGCATCACTGGCTCAGGAGTCTGTGCCTTCTACATGGACGACATTGAGAGGGTCTTCAATGGAAAGTTTAAAGAGCAAAAGACCACTGAGTCTGCTTGGACCCCCATCCCAGAAGACAAGGTTCCCGTGCCCAGGTAAAAGGTTGCTAATGTCATCACATTCAGAGCTGTGAAGGTCCATGCACAAGGCTGAGCCACTCTCTTCCTTCTCCAGGCCTGGTTGTTGTGCGGGGTTTGGCAACGCCGCATCCTATAAGGCCTCCAGTGAGTTCCCAGATGAGACCCTCTCCTTCATCAAATCCTACCCTCTCCTGGACGAGGCTGTGCCTTCTATAACAGAGACACCATGGTTCACTAAGACAACTAGCAGGTAGGTACAAAAAATGCACGGTTCACCAAAGACTTCTCTAATTTATAGGCAGAAGTTTCAACAATGAGCAAATGGCAGCAAGTAAGCGTAGGGTCCTTAGTGTCATTGTCTACATACAATTAGCAATGGGTTTGACAAAGATAAACGATTCCTGGAATACCTGGCCATGATTTTTTTTTCTACGTTTGATTAGTTGCCATAAGCAAAATGCTAATGAGCTCTAAAAATCCAGGCCCCTGGGGAGCTTGTTACCATGTTTTACGTTGACAAGCAAAGCAAGATTCTTACAAATGTTTTATGAAATTTGCGTCACTGCCTTGATCTGACAGACCTATAGGAAATGGATGTTTCATTCGCTTACAGTATTCGGTTATTATGTTTTTAAACTGAAACATAATACAGTCAACCTACACAACTGAATCTTGCTTTGAAACAAAGGATCTCTCAGTCTTGCTATGCCTGTTTTTAAAGCCAAAGGGAGAAGTAAAAGATAGGACTTTAGCAATTGTAGTAAACAAGTAACTGCCTTTTTAAAATGATTCTGCTCCTTTGATATTGTTCATCATATCAAGTTTTCAAATACAAGCTCTCATGTTTTTCCTTTCTCTTGCTGTCTTTCGAAAGCTGTGATAATGCTAATCAGGGGTGCTTGAGGTGCAAATTTCCTTTTGGTTCCTAATAAAGTCATTTCTAGATGAAGGCCTGTTATGAATTGCTACTATCACCACACAGGTGGACCTTTTCTTTATAGTAAACGGTGGCTTTGTTCATTCAGGTCAAAGCAACAAGTTTGCTTAGGTTCCCTTTACCACCTCAGTATACTTACATTTTCTTTGCTCCCAGTGTTCAGCAGTGGGCATCATAGGAAGTGCCCAGTACTTGCTGTGTCAATTTAGACGATTCTACTCTTCCAACCTTGAGACAAAAGTTTGGTGAAGGCCCTTTTGACTGACTGAGTCCCTGTGCACAAAGCCAGCTCCATAAAGACATGGTTTGACCAGTCAGTTGTGACGGAAGGTAGGTGACCTGCACAGCGCCATGACCTCAACACTACTGAACATCTTTGGGATGAACTGAAACACCAAAGGCAAGCCAGATCTTCTCATACAACATCAGTACCTGATTTCATAAATGGTGGCCAACACCATGAAGACATGGTTTGATGAGTTTAGTGTGGAGGAACTTGAGTGTTCTGCAGAGAGCACCAACCTGGGGATAAACTGGAAAGCAAGCCAGGTCTTCTCATACAATATCAGTACCTGACCTTATAAATGGTGGCCAACGCCATGAACACATGGTATAATGAGTTTGGTGTGGAGGAACTTCTGATATTTTGATGATTACTTCAATATTCTTTTACTGGGCACTTGCTTGCTTATATTATATATATATATATATATATATATATATATATATATAAATATAGGTTTTTTTTCACTGTGGACTTGCGGAAATTAAGAGTTTTTGATATTTTGATGTTTGCTTTAATTTTTTTATATTTTTGCACCATTTATGTTCTTTATTTGGGAATTCAAGTTGCTCCAACATTCACTCATGCATTGCCCACGGCAATTACTGTATTTATCGGCGTATAACACACGCCGGCGTATAACACGCAAGTTTAGGAGGGAAGTTTAAGGAAAAAAACTTTTAGGAGGGAAGTTTAAGGAAAAAAACTTACATTTTAAATGGCCATCAATGCAGCTATATCAGTGTCCATCTGCAGCCTTGCCCAGTGTCCATCTGCAGCCTTGCCTGAAATTTCAGCATGATCGGTTTTTAAATTTTAGCGCCGCCGAGATACACCGAGTTGGATATCCTGTGTATTCGGCTCCTCTCGGCTCATCTCTCAGTCCCGCCCCTTGGTCCGGCTCCTATGATGTACACAACGCGGTTCAATGGCGGGACGTAAAGGCTAGGAGGCGGGACTGGGCGTGACTGCGAGCGGAGCCGAGCAGAGCCGAGCCTAGCCGAGTACACAGTACACTCGGCTTGGTCTATTTCGGCGGCACTCGCTCCTCTTCCTCTCAGAGACAGCGGGGATCGGCGTATAACACGCACCCACGATTTTCCCCTGATTTTAAGGGGAAAAAAGTGCGTGTTATATGCCGATAAATACAGTATATATATTTTTTTTTAGTGATATATCACATAGCGCTGCATTTGTTTATTTTTAATCAGTACCTGACCTCATAGATGGTGGCCAACTCCATAAAGACCTGAAATAATGAGTTTGGTGTTGAGGAACTTGAGTGTCCTGCACAGAGCCCCATCCTAAACCCTACTGAACACCCTTGGGATGAACTGGAAGGCAAGCCAGATCTTCTCACCCAACATCAGAACATGACCTCACAAATGTTCTTTTTGCTGAATGGGCAAAAATGTCCCCAGACACATTCCAAAATTTTGTGAAAAGCCTTTCAAAAAGAGTGGAGACAGTTATAGCTGCCGAGGGAGAGGGGGCAACTCCTTATTTGCCCATGGTTTTCAAGGGGATTTCAAACAATCTCACATAGGTGTGGCAGTCAGGGGTCCACATTGACCATATAGCATAGTTGTTAACACATTTTACTCAGTATCACAGATCAAAATCTTACGGTATGCGGCCCCATATTTTTAATGTAGGATAGGAAAATACCTTTTTTTCTTTTTGTTCCTTGTGGTGGGTGCTCGGTTATTGTGTTTACGTTACAGAAAAAGCAGCAATTAACAACTGAAGTGCAGCAAGCGAGAAGGTATTGGGTATTCTGCTCTGTAGTAAATTACCCCATTCATCATTTGCTGCAGAGAACAAGATGTAGCTCATAACTAATCCTGAACTGTGATTGACAAATAGACTGTTCTGGCTTCTCCAAAGTTCTATGTACAATCTTGCCCTTTGCATGATAGATGAGGTAATTTGTATCCAAAACCCATTTATCAGAGATTCTCTTGTTTCTTAAACCTTGATAAACCTCCATCTGCTTTTTTTCCTTTTAAAAACCATCCCTGTTCTCCGAACACATACTGTCATTTGTTACCTGTTGTTCCGCCGACTATGCCAGATTTGTCATGCCACGGTTTTCCAAATACACGAGAGGCAGCTCTTATCCTCAGTTGCCATTTAAAGGGAATACAAAGTCTTTTCAATTACTTTTGATACGCCTGTAAAAAACATCTGGTCTATACAATATTATCAATGCATGTTAATGTTTTGAAAACCCCTATATGTCCAGAATCTTGTGGACACCTGATCATCACACCTGCCTTTATGACCAAAAGTATGTTTCCAGTGAAGGGTATTATAAATGCTACAACATGCCTAGGCACTTTATACAGTTGTGCACTTGCAGCTTTATGGTGATGCCCTATTCTGTTTTTTGCATGATTCTGCCCCTACGTACAAAGGCAGATCCTCAAATGAGATGGTTTGACCACTTTGGCATGGAGAAACTTGAGTGTCCTGACCTCAACTCTACTGAGCACCTTTGGGGTGAATTGGAACCCCAATTGCAAACCAGGTCTTCTCATCCAACATCAGTAACTGACCTCACACAATTCTGTTTTTGCATGATTCTGCCTCTACGTACAAAGGCAGATCCTCAAATGAGATGGTTTGACCACTTTGGCATGGAGAAACTTGAGGTCCTGACTTCAACTCTACTGAACACCTTTGGGGTGAATTGGAACCCCAATTGCAAGCCAGGTCTTCTCATCAAACATCAGTACCTGACCTCACAAAATTCTGTTTTTGCATGATTCTGCCCCTACGCACAAAGGCAAATCCTCAAATGAGATGGTTTGACCATTTTGGCATGGAGAAACTTGAGGCCCTGACCTCAGCTCCACTGAACACCTTTGGGGTGAATTGAAACCAAAATTACAAGCCAGGTCTTCTCATCCAACATCAGTACCTGACCTCACAAATGGTGGTCAGCTCTATAAAGACTTGGTTTGACCAGTTTTGTGTGGAGAATCTTGAGTGGCCTGCACAGAGCCCTGACCTCAACCCTACCGAATATCCTTGGGATGAAGTGGAACCCCAATTGCAAGCCAGGTCTTCTCATCCAACATCAGTACCTGACATTACAAATGGTGGCCAACTCCATAAAAGACATGGTTTGACCAAAGCGGCGTGGATGATGTTGATTGGCCTGCTCAGAGCCCTGACCTCAACTCAAAATTCCCACATACTCCTAAATGTTGTACAATTCCTTCTCAGAAGGGCGGAGGTTATTATAGCCCCAAAAATTGGGGCCAACTCCATATATTGGCCAGTAATGGAATGGGATGTCCAAGAAGTTCATGTAGGTGTGATGGTCAGATGTCCACAAAAGTTTGTAAGCATAGTATATCTTATCTCAGCAGTTGTTAAAAAGTATTACAAAAACTGGAAATTATATGCCTGCATTTGGGTAAGAGAATCCCCCTCCCATCCCCTCCTTTACTTGGGATCAACTTTGTGGTTGCACAATGCCTACACACGGCCTCTTAATGCCACCTATAGTATTCATTATGCAGGAGGGCTTGTAGGTGCTCTTGTCATGAAGCCATGGTTTGTAACCCAACATTATACATGCACATCTTGTAAAAGAAGAAACTCTATTACCGTAACAGACATCATTTTATTCCCAGAGGCAGATCCTTCGAAATGGTAAAAATCATACATTTTCTCCTTTTCTAGGTACAAATTGACCCAAATTGCTGCTGACACGTCGGCCGGCCCCTATGGAAATTACACGGTCTTGTTCCTTGGCTCAGAGGACGGGAAGGTGTTGAAGGTCTTGACTGGCACTACGGAGAACTCCACCGTAGAGACGGCTCTCTTAGAGGAGATTAATGTTTACAGCCAAGATAGGTGAGCTCATCCCCATGAAACGACAGGGTTCTAAGATATATTTATGCCGGAATAATGTTATCTCACAAATCTGCCACTCGCTAAAAGCCTTGTCGTTGCCTCCCGTAGGTGTGGGGTGAGGGCGGAGGATGGGAAGATATTGGGGCTGCAGGTGGACCGTGAAAACCATGCCTTGTTCGTCGCATTCTCCAGCTGCATCATTCGGGTTCCTCTAAGTCGCTGCGAAACCTATGGAACCTGTAGACGGTAAGTAATGGAGATGGGGAGAGCCTCTTTTCCTGTTTGCTTAATTTAACCATAACAAACGTTTGTATAGATACAGTATATTCTTGCCATCGGAATACTCCAAATACTGTGCCTACAAGGTAAGTAGCATGTTAGGTAGCAAAGCCCACCAGGGCCTAGCCAGTGGGTAGTTAGAAGAAGCAGTTGCCTTGGACACTTCAGAAACAGTCCTCTGGTCCTCAGGATCATCTATATTGCCAACTTTTTATTGCTGTTGGCTCTTTGGGTGGATTTACCCTCATGTCCTATCCCAGTGACACCAGTAGAAGAAAACAGAGGGAATGGGTGTCAACAGGAGAAGAATGTGCTTGACAGATTTCCTGCCTTATTTGTCCCCATCAGAGAGACATCCCATCATTTCCTATTGTTTTGACACCCTGTCATCAGGACAGGCATTGAGATTAAATTGGACCTTAGATACATATTAAAGTATTACTAAAGGGAATTTTTTAGTTTTGGATAGATTGGAGAGGGATTAGAACCGCTGTCAGGTTTTTATTGCTGTCTGTGTCCCTGTTAACGAGACTCACCCACCCTATTGGCCCTGGTGAACGTTACCAGTGAAAGCGAAAGAAAAACCCAAATTTTGAGCTGTCGCCACAACAGGAGTAAAGGGGAAATCTTCCAATGGGGATATAAGTTCTGGTGACAACCAGGGATTCCCTCACTTTGGAAGGATTTCCTCTTACTTCCCATTGTGGCTATAGGACAGGAAGTGAAGGGAAATCTCTCCAAAGGGGATACAAATGGTAAAGGGATTAGCACTCTCGGCACAGGTCTTCAAAAAAATCGTAGCTGTCACTGACATGGCTGGTGTACATCTCAGTGCATATGACCACAGCAGCTATTAATGATCTCGAAAATAGATCTTTACAAAGACCAATGCTGACAGCGCTGAGAGATCTCAGAACACATGACCCCCTCAGGTGTAGGTCTGTAAAAATCCTGGTGGTGACACTGCTGATGTGGAGATATACAAAAGATATCCAAGGCTGGAGAGTTTTATTAAGTGGATGGCTTGTATTCTTATTGATTGATTGATTTTGTTTAGTCAGCCTATCTGTTTATGGAGATCTTAATGAGTACGGGTGGACAGACTTCATCATTGTATTTCATTTTCTGGTTATTACTGAGTTTACCAGAATGTCAACCATGAAAGGACCGTATCATGGCTTTGTATGTTTCCTTTCTCTATTATGGTCACGAGTCTTAGGACTTAAAAAAATATATATTTAAAAGCATATTTTCCTTTTACTTTGGGTGAATAGAATATATTGCATATTATTAGTATGTTTTTCCTCCTGGTGAACAAAAAACATTGTTCAGGGAGCTCAGTAGCTCAAGGTGATATTAATACACAAGAGAGTGAGTTATAGCAGTTACTCCTCCCTGTCTGAGGTATCAATGAGACAAACCATCTCTGTTGTGCCATCTCTTCAGAATCTATCTATCTATCTATCTATCTATCTATCTATCTATCTATCTATCTATCTATCTATCTATCTATCTATCTATCTATCTATCTATCTATCTATCTATCTATCTATCTATCTATCTATCTCTCTCTCTCTCTCTCTCTCTCTCTCTCTCTCTCTCTATCTATCTATCTATCTATCTCTCTATCTATCTATCCCTGTCCTTCAACTCTCCCCCCCCCTTTTCTTTCTCCCTCTTTCTCTACTTTCTTTCTTTCTCTCTTTCTATCATTCTTTCGTTCTCTTTCTTCTCTGTCTTTCTTCCTCTTTTTCTTTCTCTCTTTGTTTCTTCCTTTCTTTCTTTGTTTCTCGCTCTCTCTCTCTCTTTCGTTCTTTTTTTCTCTCTTTTTTTATTTTTGTTTCTTTCTCTCTTTCTTCCTTTTTCTTTCTTTCTCTCTCTCTTTTTTTTATTTTTTCTCTCTCTATCTATTTCTTTTTTTCTTTCTCTTTCTTTCTTTTTCTTTCTTTCTTTCTTTCTTTCTTTCTTTCTTTCTTTCTTTCTTTCTTTCTTTCTTTCTTTCTTTCTTTCTTTCTTTCTTTCTTTCTTTCTTTCTTTCTTTTTCTCTCTCTCTCTTTTTTTCTTTTATCTCCCTTTTCTCTCTTTTTTGGTTTTCTCTCTCTATCTGTCTATTTTTTTTTTCTTTCTTTCTTTCTTCCTCTCTTTTTCTTTTTTGTTTCGTTCTCTTTCTTTCTGTCTTTCTTTCTCTTTTTTTTCTTTTCTCTTTTTCTTTCTCTCTTCGTTTTTTCCTTTCTTTCTTTCTTTCTTTCTTTCTTTCTTTCTTTCTTTCTTTCTTTCTTTCTTTCTTTCTTTCTTTCTTTCTTTCTTTCTTTCTTTCTTTCTTTCTTTCTTTTCTCTGTTGTTTCCTGTTTTTTTCTCCCTCTACCACTCCTTTTCTATCTATCTATCTATCTATCTATCTATCTATCTATCTATCTATCTATCTATCTATCTATCTATCTATCTATCTATCTATCTATCTATCTATCTATCTATTCCTGTCCTTCAACTCTCACCTTCCCTCCCCCCTTTTTCTCTCTCTCTTTCTCACACTCTTTGTTTCTTTCGCTCTTTCTGGCTTTCTCTTTTCTTTCTTTCTTTCTTTCTTTCTTACTTTCTTTCTTTCTTTCTTTCTTTCTTTCTTTCTTTCTCTCTTTTTTCCCAAAAACACACCTAAGCCGCATTTTTGCAAATGCGTTTTGGGCACATTTAGGAGCGTCAAGCGCTTGGGCTTTTTCCTCATTCAAATGACCAGAGTATTAAGTTATTTTGCCCACTGAAATGAACAAAAAGGCTCAAGACGCTTTTAGACACATTTACCCGTGTTTAGGCGCGTCAGGCGGTTTTTCTGCCAAATGCTTCTCTCTTAAACGCACAAGTTATGTTTTTTGTGTGTGTGTGTGCATGGACACATAGGCTAACATGGAGGGGCGTTTAGCAGCAGTTAAAAAAAAAAGTCACACGCCTGTGAAACAGGCAATTTAAGCTCAAATGTGGCCTAAAATGCATATACCCCCCGCTGTGGTTTGGCCGCAGAACTAGACCATATAGTCTTATCTATATCTTTGTCTGAGTATGTACTCCATAGGTGCGTGTCTTTGGCGGAATTAATGTTGTTACTTTATATTCCTTTTAATACTAACAGAAATGATTTTTTCTTAAGATCAAAAACTCATCCGGTCCCCGTTTTTCCCACATTCCCGCTTTCGGCGAAAGCCTATTAGCCGACAGCCGTCTGTAGAGGAGACGGAGGACCCGCCAAGAACCAGCTCATATCAAAAAAAGACGATCCCTTCTCTTCAGACCACGATCTGTCCATGCGTGACATTGAGAAAACACAATACGCAATAATAACATTTGTCAGAGGGGTTGATGATAAGGAGAAGAAAAAAAAAAAAAAAAGAACGCGGTTGATTAGGTCTTTTTAACAGCGTGTATTCATTTCCACAATGGCCTGTGATCTATTGTTCCGTGCCAGTTTTCGGTTGAATAAACCCCCTTGTGCTGTAAAGGGAAATATAACCAGCTTGGAAATAATCTCATTAATAAAGTCACATCGTGTGGATCTCCGGAGAACAAAAGCAGCTTCAATTTCACAACGGTTCATGCGTTCGCGGCGCGAAGTGCAACAATACCAGCGTGCCCGTGGCCGCCCCCCTCTCCTTCCACCTCGCCCCAAGCGGGTCATCATACCGGCCTTCCTAACCCTACCACAAAGTCATTGGCATTAAGAGCCATGCAATAACATCTGAAGAGGTCCCAGGGGTTCTGGCGACAGAAAAGAAGGCTCTTTCATGCCAGGCTTTGTATCGGCGTTGGGCGGGGGGGGGGGGCTACCAGAGACAAAGCGCAAGAGGGGGAGCAAGCTTCTTTTTTTCTTGCTTGTGCCAGTGGCATGCTGGCGAAGGCTGCAGCTCTCTGGTACGCTGCCAAATGAATGCCTACGGGTGCAGCTGTGTACAGAAATGGAAGTAAATGACTGCGATATGAGCGGCTGATCTTAAGGGGTATGAGTGGGGGGAGGGGTACTGGAAGCTTACTCTACTCCATTCCA
The DNA here is from genome assembly GCA_037952925.1 of Lithobates clamitans. Classification (NCBI taxonomy): domain Eukaryota; kingdom Metazoa; phylum Chordata; class Amphibia; order Anura; family Ranidae; genus Lithobates; species Lithobates clamitans. The sequence continues at coordinate 268,141 of JBBGZY010002204.1, forward strand.
AGATTCCGGATTGAGACAAATATGAGCATTCCAGGAAATTCGCAAAGCAGTGATAAGCAATTGACTTGGAAATGTACTCGGCATTTTTTGGGGTCTATAGCAGCAAACAAAACCTGGATCCTTGAGGTGTATTCGTAAAAAAAAAAAAAAATTCACGCATTGAAAGTGCATGTGCATTCGTTCGTTCTTTTTTAGGCTATTTCTCATGCTGATCGAATGGCTGCCATTGATTTAAAATGCAAAATGCTGTATTTGGCCACTAGATGGCCCTAAGGATCATAGGTAATTCCTGTGATACTTAAAGCCACCTAGTGGCCAAATGTGGTATTTTCTGTTTTACATCAAGCACAGCAAATTGCCCTAATAGCATGTACTTTCACTGAGCAAATTTCTGTGCAAATTTTTTATCAACACACCCCCTTGTTTTTATTAACGTAAAATAAACCCTAACAAAATGACATTTGGCACCTTTTACTGGTTTATGAAAGATAAAAGAAAACATTCTGCAATTATTGATTTTTTTTTTTAGGTGGGGGGGTCTATGGCAGCAAACAAAGTCTGTACACTTGAGGTGTATTTATTTAAAAAAAAACCATCTTGTGAAAGTGCACATACATCCCCTCTGTGCGAATGGGGCAAAAAACAAAAAAAGAAAAGAATGTTATTGGGCGTTTTCCTGTGCTGGTCGAATGGTTGTCATTGATTAAAAATGGAATATCCTGCATTTGGCCACTAGATGGCCGTAAGTATCATAGATTATTACTGTGAAACTTAAGGCCATCTGGTGGCCAATTGTGGTATTTTCCATTTTACCCACTTGCCATCCATCGACATACCGGTATGCCACTTACTGTCTGCATGCACTCCAGTGATGATTGTATGGTGATGGTGACAACACTGGACCATACCTGTGTAATGTGTGTTAAAATTGCCAGGGAGACAGGGACAGAGCGTTGTCACTCTATACCAGAAAGTGCCTGAACAAGAACCTTCATGGCAGGATTATTTTAATGAAAAAATATTCAAAATTGTTGATGACAAAAAGGACTATTGTTAAACGCCAAAGGTAGTGTCAGGACCTGGATAACCACCGTGGTTCCCAGGGCGGAGGGTTGGAATTCCAGTGTTCACCAGCGGGTGTCTCCCAGCAGATCCCAGGAATCAGTTTCCACCTGGAAAAGAGCAAGATCAAGATAAATGGCAACAGGATCTGGCAGCAGCAAAACACTGGAGCGAGAGGCCTTTAGTATGGAAGGACCTAAATACCCTCCCAGCAGCCAGCATCAGGTAGAAACTGATTACTGAGAGACACCCGCTGGTGGACACTGGAATTACAACCCTCCGCCCAGGGAGCCACAGTGCCACCAGCAGGTGATAAAGGTCTGCATGGCTTCCTGATGGTGACAACACTGGACCATACCTGTGTAATGTGTGTTAAAACTGCCAGGGAGACAGGGACAAAGCGTTGTCACTCTATACCAGAAAGTGCCCGAACAAGAGCCTTCATGGCAGGATTATTTTAATGATAAAATATTGAAAATTGTTGATGACGAAAAGGACTATTATTAAACGCCAAAGGTAGTGTCAGGACCTGGATAACCCGCTGGTGGCACCGCGAATCCCAGGGCGGAGGGTTGGAATTCCAGTGTTCACCAGCGGGTGTCTCCCAGCAGATCCCAGGAATCAATTTCCACCTGGAAAAGAGCAAGATCAGGATAAACGGAAACAGCATCTGGCAGCAGCAAAACACTGGAGCGAGAGGCATTTAGTATGGAAGGACCTAAATACCCTCCCAGCAGCCAGCATCAGGTAGAAACTGATTACTGAGAGACACCCGCTGGTGGACACTGGAATTACAACCCTCTGCTCAGGGAGCCACAGTGCCACCAGCAGGTGATTAAAGTCCTGACAGGTAGGCTGGAAATAATTAGAAGTTGATGCTACATTGTAAACGATATGATGCCAGGATTGTGTTTTAGAAGTGCGTTTATGTTGATCTCCCTTTCGATATGACATCATAGCCAAGGCATACACAAATCTTAGAGAATGATCTGAACGGTCATACAAGTTTCCGGTATCCAACTTTCACCGTCTTTGTTTCATTCATTGCACAGGAGCTGCCTGACCTCCAGAGACCCGTACTGCGTGTGGTTGAAATCGGGGACCTGCGCCAACTTCCGGGGCGACCCAAGGTAACACAGCGCCATAATAAATACATCACTTGCCAGATTATACCGGAGCCTCCCCGGCCTCATTTATCTAACCACGGATTAGCGGTTTAATGAACGGAGTTGCTTTCCCATAAGATCTAATTATGCAATAAGCACCGAAAATGCTGAAATATGAATAATGGTTCAAAAATAATGAAGCTCTATTTCTGTGAAGCAGATGTAGTCTCCAGATTATACTATGGAGGTATTTACTTAAAGTGGAACGCCTTTTTTTTTTTTTTTTTGAGTTTATGATAGCATGGAGAAAAGTTTAGACCAACCATTCTCAACCAGGGTTCCTTCAGAGGATACTAGGGGTTTCTTGAGCTGTGGACAAAGCCCCTTGGCAGAGTCAGTGTCACTTTTTTTGCTGACTACAAGGGTGGCATCTTGACCACAACTGCAAGGGGGACCTTTTACCTACTGATCCACAAGGAACTGGTTTTAGTAGGGGTTCCCCAAGATCTGAATTTTTTTTCAAGGGTTCCTCTGGAGTAAAAAAAAGGTTGAGCAAGGCTAGTTTAGACCCTCTATCTGCATCAGTTCTTCCTTACTTCCCATCCTGGTGACTATACAGGATAGAGTGGAAAGGGGGTTAGATCACCTGTCAGGTTTTTATGGCTGCCTGGCATGATTCGCCCTCTATATTTGTCCTGTTTACCAATATCTCCAAGAGTAAAAGTGAAAAAGAAAATCCCAAATTTTGGGTTGTCACCAGAACAGGAATAGAGTGGAAGTCTTCCAATGTGGAGAACCAGTTCTGGTGACAACCAGGGATTCCCTCACGTTGGGGGGGATTTCCTCTTACTTCCTGTTTTGGCTATGGGACAGGAAATTAAAGGAAATCTCTCCAATGGGGACACTGATTCTGGTGACAACCAGGGATTCCCACACTTTGGAGGGAGTTCTCCTCCTTGCTTTCATGATCGGGACCTGGTGAAAGTCTCCCACACCCAATCACTGCTAATTTACTATGCCACCTAAACCACCAATAATCCTTGAATGTCATTTTTTTATGGTTTCCAGGGCCGGGGTTGAGCAGGAAGTTGAACAAACAAAACATCGGGGCAACTGTCAAGGTGAGTGAGAAGATTCTTTAAAAAAAAATAAAAAACACATTTAGTTGCAAAATTAAAACTAAAAGCCAATATAAAAGACATAAATAATCTGTATTCATTAATATACAACATAATTGAATGTATTTTTCCTAATGCAAGCAGTACGAGTACCTTTGACTTGTTATCAGCCCCATGCAATCCCCTGTACAGGGGAGCTCAGACTGGGGGAGGGAGAGACAGTAATGGGGAGTCAATCAGTTATGCTGCAGTGCTCATATGCTATCAAGGAACACGCAAATAGGAGGAGGAGAGCAGAGAGATGAGCCTGTCAATCTGCTGCTTCTCCTTTCACAAGCTGGGACAAGACCTGTAAGTTTTAACTGCAGCAGAGAAAAATCAGTTCTCCTCTCCTGACGGACAGGGCTGTGCTGAGCAGCAGAGCTCTGTAAATCTCAGGACTGGATGGACAGAAATACAAATCCTTTGGCAAGTTAGGCGGACTCATTATATGTATTTGCATGGGGTTCAATTTTAATACAGAATGGGGGGGAGGTTGCAAAGATTCCACTCACTGGCTCACTACATGCCTTGTATTCAGATCGCGAACCATATTTTTTTAAGGCAGATAATATAAGTACCTAAATCTTTGTTCATCTCTGCCTACTGCTGCCTGCTGTACAGCATCACTCAAGCAAAGGGCGGGAACTGCACAAGGAGCCGATCGGGCTGTGCTCTGTACATGTGTGCTGACAGGGGACACGCTGACAGGAGGAAAGAGCACAGTAAGTTGGCTCATCAGTGTGCTAGAGTAGATCAAGACTTACTGTATAGGTGACTGAAGTTATGCAGATTGCAGCTTTTTCTGTAAAATTCTGGATCTGTCCCTCCTATGTCACAAGGCATCTAAGTAGGGGAACGATCTCCCTCCAAGGTGAGGCAGGGCTGCCTGCACTGGGAGGTGCTAGAGCTGCACCAGGTAGGAGAGAATAGAGATGTGGGGAAGCTTTAGTGGGGATGTTGGGGTTGGGGTTGCACACTGTGCATAGCGTGCCCTTAAATCCTGCACTCTATACACAGCACACTCCTGAAATCTGCACTCTGTACATAGCATACCCCTGAACTCTGTACTCTGTACACAGCACACCCCTGAAATCAGCACTCTATACATATCGTACTCCTGAACTCTGCATTCTGTACATATCATACCTCTAAACCTTGTACATAGTACACCTCTCAACTCTGCACTCTGTGTATAAGGCACCCCTGGAACTGCACTCTGTACATAGCGCACCCCTGAGCCCTGCACTCTATACATATCACACTCCTTAACTCTGCACTCTGTAGATAGCGCACCCCTGAACCCTGCACTCTATACATAGCACACCCCTCATCTCTGCACTCTGTGTATAAGGCACCCTTGGAACTGAACTCAGTACATAGTGCACCCCTGAACCTTGCACTCTGTACATAGCACACTCCTTAACTCTGCACTCTGTAGATAGCACACCCCTGAGCCCTGCACTCTGTACATAGCACACTCCTTAACTCTGCACTCTGTAGATAGCGCACCCCTGAACCCTGCACTCTGTACATAGCCCACTCCTTAACTCTGCACTCTGTAGATAGCACACCCCTGAGCCCTGCACTCTGTACATAGCACACTCCTTAAAGTGGAGTTCCACCCAAAAGTGGAAGTTCCGCTCATCGGATTCCTCCCCCCCTCCGGTGTCACAAATGGCATCTTTCAGGGGGGAGGGGGGTGCAGATACCTGTATAATACAGGAATCTGCACCTACTTCTGGGAATAGACTCCTGCGGGAGTCACACCCCCTCCCGCACTCCCCCGCTGTCTCCTGGGAAAGACACAGGTCCCAGGAGATAGCGGGGACCATTGAGAACTCGCAGCGCGACTCGCGCATGCGCAGTAGGGAACCGGGAAGTGAGGCCGCACCGCTTCACTTCCTGATTTCCTCACTCAGAATGGCGGCGGCAGCACCCAAGGATCAAGAGACGGTTGGGTTTCGGATGCCGTCATCGCTGGACCCCGGGACAGGTGAGTGACCTTATTTTAAAAGTCAGCAGCTGCAGTATTTGCAGCTGCTGACATCTAAAAAAAAATTTTTCGCTGGACTACTGCTTTAACTCTGCACTCTGTAGATGGCACACCCTTGAACCCTGCACTCTGTACATAGCACACTCCTTTACTCTGCACTCTGTAGATAGCGCACCCCTGAGCACTGCACTCTGTACATAGCACAATCCTTAACTCTGCACTCTGTAGATAGTGCACCCCTAAACCCTGCACTCTGTATGTAGTGCATTCCTGAACCCTGCACTCTGTACATAATGCACTCTTGAACTCTGCACTTTGTATGTAGCATAATTTTAAACTATGCACTCTGTACGTAGCACACCCCTAAACCCTGTACTCTATACATAGAGCACTCCTGAACATGGCAGTCTGTATAAGGTGCACTCCTGAACTCTGCACTCTGTACTTTCCGCACTCCTGAACTCTGCAATCTGTACATAAAGAACCCCAGATACAACTGACCCTTTGAGGGCAACCATACTGCTGATGTGGCCCACAGTGACATTGAATTTTATATTCCTGCTCTAAAGGACCAATATGGAAGCTCCAGAGGAGCAGCCTTGTATATCACTTCAAATCGACTCAACCTAGAAACTTGTTTTTTTGCTTTCTGAGCTGCTCAAATTTGTGAAAGATTTGCTAATAAAGTAAGAAAAAAAAAATAATTTTAATGAAGAGGGCTTGTCATTGTCTTCAAAAGCCCCACATGACCCGATAACTTTGATACGAAGGAAGAACCCTTAAAACATTCCGCCCTTTTCATCATAAAACGCATGTAAAAAGCAATTCATTTGCACCCAGCGGGAAGCCCATGTAAGCACTTTGATTCATAACATGAAGATGTTTTTGAAGAGTTTTATGTCTGTTGGCTTGCGCCGTTCCCCGGCACTCAAGTCCTCTTCCATTCTCATATTTCATCTAGTTGAAGGGGAAGATTATGGGACAACGTATTAATAAAACACAATCCATACAACCAAAACTTAGCTTGAAGAAGAGGCAACATTATGGGCTGTGACGTTTACAAGACAAATGGACGCGAGCGGGTTTTCTATCCTGCCGGCTGGTTTCGTAAATTTATATCAGTCAATAAAACTGCATTAATTTTTAACATCACCAACAAGCCTCGGTGATGTATAGGCTGGCTTTCAAGTCTTTATCTTTTACTTCATCTTTTCTTAATCGAAGCCATAGTCTGTTGTCACTAAGCATATGGTTTTGAGTTAAATTGTATCTAAAGCCAACTTTTTTAGAGTGGGTAATAATTAGAACCCTTGTTGGGATGTTTATCTTTGAAGAAGGGGATGAGTGCCACACCGTAGTGTAAAAGTCCAAAGTCAGTGGCCCCAACTGGACCAATTTGGTATAGAGGCCTTTGCCAGAAAATGTGTCGATCTCCTATTCAGGCCTAGGGCCTACAAAGAGAACCGACAAGTGACTAAACTGCAAACCGGTGGGACGAAGTGGTGTTTGGCATACCATTTAGGCAAAGCTGCTGTATGAGGGGTCTCCTGTAACTCCAGGAACTGGCTTAACAACATGGACTTGTCTAATGAAAATGTCATGCAAATATTGTAAATCTGGGCAATGCATTTCTGGGGCCACTCAGTGCTTCTGTCATCAGGGCTCAAGGGTAAATGAGAAATCTGGGAAATGGACGTAGTAATACTCGCCTTTCCAGAACTACCCCACTACGCCTTCAGTGCCACAATCCCTACAATAATACTCAATTGGTCATTTCAAGCCATTAGCTGTAGTCAAAAAAATCATTCCTAGACCTATATTGGTCTCATGGCTCTACAAAATGAGCCTTAAAGATTAGACCCAATTATATTTAGATGCAGCATAACATACACTGTGTACACAGATTATTCAGCAATATTAACAGTCTCTCCTTGACTGAACTGTTCATTTACAAACCAACAAAAACGTCAGGTTTTGGCTTACTATAAAGGTTCAATCCTGCCCGAGGTTGATGGCTTAATGAGGTTTATGGTTTGGGATCTCTGCAACGAAGAGTTGGCAACAAGCACTTCCTAAGGTTGATCTAGATCAGTGATGGCAAACCTTGGTCTAGATCAGTGATGACAAACTACATTTCCCATGATACTCATGCACTCTGCAGTGTAGTTGAGCATCATGGGAAATGTAGTTCCAAAACATCTGGGGTGCCAAGGTTCGCCATCACTGATCTAGATGCACAACATGGGCACAATCTATGGATAGATGATGGCTCCTTACTTATGGTTTTGATGTAGACATCTGTTCAGCTGTGGGCTCCCTTTAGAAAGGGTCACTCAAGAGTGATCTTGCCCCAATTCGATGTCCCAATGGGGCTCATGGGTTTGGCTCTATATGACCAACCTAAGGGATGACCACAAGTGCTTCCTAAGGTTGAAGGTACTCCACCATACACATACTGCTCCATTGGGTTAAACTAGATACAGGATATGGGCACAATCAAAGATGAACAGATGACTCCATAGTCATGGTTTTCTTGTAGACATCTATCCACTTGTGGACTTCTTTTAACAAAGATCACTCAAGAGTGATCTTGCACCAATGCAATGGCCCAATTGGGCTCATGAGTTTGGCTCTATATGACAATCCTAATGGGTGCCCACAAGTGCTTCCTAAGTTGAAAGTACTCCACGATGCACACAGTACACTATACGGCTGACCTAGATGCAAGATATGGACACAATCGAGATGGACAGGTGAGTCCTCGCTCATGGTTTTCATGTAGACATCTGTCTACTTGTGGGCTCACCTTAGCAAAGATCACTTAAGAGTAATCTTGCCCCAATCTGAGGACCCAATGGGGCTCATGGGTTTGGTTTTATATTTCTACCCTAGAGATGACCAACATGCAGTGCAATTGCATACCGATTGGCACATAACTTAGACCAAGTACTTAGGCACTAAAATACAACAACCTCTCCAGAGATACGAGTCCTAGCTTAGTACACAGAAGTGTACTAAGAAGTTTGACTACTGCAACTCCCTTCTCATTGGCTTACCTCTACATAGTCTATCACCTCTTCAATCCATCATGAATGCTGCTGCCAGATTCATCCACCTTACTAATCGCTCTGTGTCTGCCACTCCTCTCTGTCAATCCCTCCACTGGCTTCCGCTCGGCCAAAGAATTAACTTCAAAATACTAACGAATACGTACAAAACCATCCACAATTTTGCCCCCAGCTACATCACTAGCTTAGTCTCTAAATACCAACCTACTCGTTCTCTTCATTCCTCTCAAGACCTCCTGCTCTCTAGCTCCCTCATCACCTCCTCCCATGCTCACCTCCAGGACTTTTCCAAAGCCTCTCCAAACCTATGGAATGCCCTACCCCAATCTGTCCGCTTATCTCCTACTTTATTAGCTTTTAGACAATCCCTGAAAACCCTTCTCTTCAGAGAAGCCTACCCTACCCACACCTAACAACTGTATTTTCATTTTCTCCATCAGCTCATCCCCCACAGTTATTACCTTTTGTTTCCACTTGACCCTCCCTTCTAGATTGTAAGCTCTAATGAGCAGGGCCCTCTGATCCCTCCTGTATTGATTTGTATTGTAAGTGTATTGTCTGCCCTCTTGTTTTAAAGCACTGCCCAAACTGTTGGCGCTATATAAATCCTGTATAATAATAATAATAATAATAATGACCACATGTCCACCATGCACACACTACTCTATGAGGCTAACCTATATGCAAGACATAGGCACAATCTAAGATGGACAGATACCTCCTCACTCATGGTTTTCACATAGACATCTGTTCACTTGTGGGCTCTCTTTTAACAAAGATCACTCAAGAGTTATCTTAATCCAGTTTGATGGCCTAGTGGGGGCTCATGGGTTTGGCCATATGCAACCACCCTAAGAGATGAAAACAAGTGCTTCCTAAGGTTGAGAGTACTCCACCATGCAAATACTACTCCATGAGCTAGATGCAAGACATGGGCACAATCAAAGATAGGAACATGACTCCTCACCCATATGTCAACCTGTGGGCTCCTTTTAGCAAGGATCACTCAAGAGTGATCTTGCCCCTATTCGATGGCCTGATGGGGCTCATGGGTCTGACTCCATATGACCACCCTAAGGGATGATCACAAGTGCTTCCTAAGGTTGGAAGTAATCCACAATGCACACACTACTCTATGAGATTGACCTAGACCAGGGGGTCTCCAAACATTCTAAGTTTACTGTCCTTTGGGCTGGGGGGGGTGCTGGATTGTGGCCAGTGGTCATAAACAATGCCCCATCATTGTTTTTAATGAGAGGAAGAAGGCCCCATTGTTGGTATTAATGGGAAGAATAGTGTCATTAATGGTGTCAGTGGGAGAAATAGTGTCCCATCATTGGTATCAGTTGCTAAAATCGTGTCCCAAGGGCCAGATAAAGGCAAGAAAATGGCCACATCCAGCCCCCGGGCCGCAGCTTGGGAGCCACTGACCTAGATGCAAGACATGGGCACAATCAAAGACAGGTGACTCCTCACTCATGATTCTCACATAGACATCTGTCCACCTGTGGGCCCCCTTTAGCGAGGATTACTATTATAGCATTACTATAACATTAGGATTATAAATCCACTGGCATTTAAAAGTTTCTAATGATGAATCCATGACCAAAGGTTCCACCAAATGGACCTGTGTGTGCCTTCCACAAAGATTCTCACTCCATATGGCTAGAGGAAACATTCGGAAAGTGTAACACAGGTCATGTTAGTTGAGATGAAGTCATAACCAAACTACTCTCTTTTTTGATCTTTCCAAGAAACAGGGATGGTAAAGCATAACAACCCAGAGATATTATCAGCAGGGACACAATCTTAAATTCTAACAACCATGAAAGACAACTTGTAGTCTGAGTTAGGAGTGTGATACATTGCATAACTGAATGGTCTTATGAAGTTGGATCATGAGTTCTGAACAGTGGAGGATTGTTCTTTGCAGTCTCCTGACAGTCTATGTGATCGTTCAGGCCTCACCGACTACGAAATGTGCAGTCCCACATTCAGAACTTCCTTATTTGCTATGAGAATGTCTGAATATCCCGTGACATAATTGCTATCATGATATTTTAACCTCTAAATTGTAATATTTCATTTTCGTGATTTTTTTTTGAGGAGTCAAAGAACAATTTTCTGCCATCTGCTTTGGTAAAAAACAAACATAAAAAACATACCTAGTGTGAAAATGAATATGCCTTTCCTGTAACATTCAGTCTGTGTGATATTATGAAGCAGTAAAGAAAGATAAAACCCTATCCTGGAACAATGATCTTGTGAAATGATCAGTGCCAAGACACTAGTTACAACTTACATGGTCACCATTGATCCATTGAGGGAGGCTGATCTTTAGGTGAAGATGACCAATCAGGGTCTCTGCTTGGATGGACCCCTGACCTTAGTCCTCCGTGATCCTCTAAAAAATACAAAAGAAAGAGGGCTCACCAGCCTACAGCATTTTAGCTATAACAATTTATTATTAAAAATGGGTAAATATCTACTTATAAACATAAAAAAAGACAAAACTCATCAAGGTAGTAGTTGTTCGGACGGCTCCATATGCTCTTAAGGTTTGGGGGGGACATCTCCTGGATCCAACTGGCGTTTTGAAGGTAATACCCTCTTCCACAGAGCCAAAAGGTTTTGCCAATTGGCTCCAGGAGATCCAGGAGATGTCCTCCCAAGCCTTAGGAACCTATGGAGCGATCCAAACAACTTTACTATCTTGATGAGCTTTGTCTGTTTATGTTAGATATTTACCCATTGCAAGCAAATTAATTGTTATTGGGATAATGCGCTAGGCTGGTGTGACCTCTCACTTTTTTTCTTTTTATATATTTTGTTGGGACTCTCCCCAGTCCAGAAAGGTCAACAAAGCATGGTGCGCTTATTTCTATAGCCAAAAATTGGATGTGTAGGAAGATTCTGTGCTAGACCACCACACTCATGCGCAGGAGGTGTATCCTTTAGTTGGCTCCATGATTCTGTGCTTTAGCAGAGGCCATGTGCCCAGTGATATTAGAGGGATGGATAAATATTATTTCAAGACAAGGAAGAGCTTCTGTATTCTTTTATTTCTCTGCGATAATATCTTTTAGACTGAAGTTCTATTAGTTCACTTTAAGTACTTAAGCTGGGAAACATAGAAAAATAATGAAATGTATTATTCATTCTGAGTAAGACTTGTCAAGAGGTCCAAATAGGTCCATGGGTCTGAAATGACAGTTGGCTGTGATTTGAAAAAAATTCTTGTCTAAAGGATCTTTTAACAAACGGGCATGCTTGCTTCGAAAAAGCATACATGTTTATAGTGGCAAAGAGTGGTCAAAGTAGGAGACCATCCTGAACGTAAACTTTCCTCTGAGGCAGTGCATCAGCCAGGAAAATCCCACCCATTCAGTCAATTCCAGCACCCAAAGACACTTGGTCTTGCATGTTAATTCCTATGGTGACAGAGAGTGTTAAAAAGAGGTGACCATCTTCAACATAAACTTTCCTCGTAGGCAGTACATCAGCTGGGAAAATCCCACCCATTCAGTCAATTTCAACACCCAAGGACACTTGGCCTTGCTTGGTTATTCCTATAATGAGAGAGAGTGGTAAAAAAAAAAACTATCCTCTGCTTAAACGTTCCTCGGGGGCAGTACATCAGCTGGGAAAATCCCACCCATTCAGTCAATTCCAGCACCCAAGGACACTTGGCCTTGCATGTTTATTTCTATGGTGGTAAAGAGTGTCAAAAAGAGGCAACCATCCTCAGCATAAACTTTCCTTTAGGGGCAGTACATCAACTGGGAAAACCCCACCCCTTAAGTCAATTCCAGCACCCAAGGACACTTGGGCTTGGTAGGTCAGGGAGTGCCCAAGAACTGATTCCTTGCAGCTTCTAAAAGTATTTAGACATAGAGAGAACATTTAATTTGGCATCCATGGCAAACAGTTTTCAGATACAAGATATTTTCCAAAAATACCGAAATTTTTAGCAAACAGTGGTCCAAATTACTAGATATTAAAGTATTATTCTGTGTGTTTTTCTGTTAAGTTACATGTGGATCCAACACATTTTCAGGGTTTAATGTACCCAACTGACCAAACATTCTCTATTTTTCTATGAAATCATAATTTAGCCTTCTTGAGAGAGGAGCACCTTTGACACCCAAAATAATTACTATTTTGATTGAAAAGATCTATTTCTACATTTAATAGAGTACGGAATGTTTAGGTTAGGGTAAGGGTATTTTTTAGGCTATGGTTGTCCCATTTAAGGGGCCTCCCTTTACTTCTCCCATAGATACAGATAAAGCCCCATCTAAACAGTTGTCAATGGAAAGGGTGTCATTAGAAGATTTCTCTTCTACGCCTGATCACAATTTAAAATTTTGGGTTTTACCTCACCTTCAGGATTGTCTTCAGGACAAATAGAGAAGATAAGTCTCCCTAAAGGGGAAACAGACAGCAACCAAAAAAGGAATTACTAAATTTGATTATTGATGCCTTTCAGGGATAACAATTAAAAATTTGAATGGTGGATACCTACTTATATGAACTTGAAAATCGAATGTACTCCAAAAAGGCTTACACAGCCACCACCACATACAAATATTTAAAATCTACCTTTTAATTAATTTCAAAACAAATATTGCCTAAAAGGGTGAAAGTCAAATACCAAAACACAAGTACTCTGCATAGACCTGGCATCTAATATATGTATAATGATGACCACCCTTTCGGTGTATCCATAGATCTTTTATGCCCTGTACACACAGTCGGATTTTCCAACGGAAAATGTGTGATAGGACCTTGTTGTCGGAAATTCCGACCGTGTGTAGGCCCCATCACACATTTTCCATCGGATTTTCCGACACACAAAGTTTGAGAGCAGGATATAAAATTTTCCGACAACAAAATCCGTTGTCAGAATTTCCGATCGTGTGTACACAAATCCGACACACAAAATGCCACGCATGCTCAGAATAAATAAAGAGATGAAAGCTATTGGCTACTGCCCCGTTTATAGTCCCGACGTACGTGTTTTACGTCACCGCGTTTAGAACGATCGGATTTTCCGACAACTTTGTGTGACCGTGTGTATGCAAGACAAGTTTGAGCCAACATCCGTCGGAAAATGTTGTCGGAATGTCCGATCAATGTCCGACCGTGTGTACGGGGCATTACATTAAGTCAGAGGAGTCAGTGACTCCCACCTCATTGTGTGTATTAATAATTGTTCTTCAACAAAATCTTTTAATCTTTGGTTAAGAGTCCAACCCAAGAATATAAATCCGTATATGCCACAGGCATACCTATATAGACAAATATGTGACATTGCAATAGCATGAGAAATCCAACATATCCTCCTAAGTGCTACTTTCCACAAAGCAATATATGTTAATATAGGCAAGAAAGCATCGTCTTCAATCAATACGGAATAATATTATAGTCCTCCCAGATACGGCTCTCTGGCAAACAGATTGTGTCTGCAATCAATATGAAATGAGTTATATAGTGCCATATAGTGTGAATACCCGATGCAACTGTAGATATGGAAGACATTACATGGTGAGACTGTATTGTTTATCTTATACAGATCACGGAGAGTACTTCTATGCCTATGCAATCTGTTCAGATGGAGAGTTATATTTGTGAGGACTATACTGCTTGTTTCTTATTGATTCCAGGCAGTGCATTCTTGCCTATATCAAACATATATTGCTTTGTGGAACACTTATGATGAGATGTTGGATTGTTCATGTTATTGCAAATACATATATTTGTCTATAGAAGTATGCCTGTGGCATATCCATAAGGACATACAGTTGACCAGCCTCCCTCAACCTCTGTACAGTGCCTTGAAAAAGTATTCACACCCCTTGACATTTTCCACGATTAGGCGCCCCTGCGACCCTAATGGACCGGCCCCCACTGTCTTAAAAATCTGTGTGTGGTGGCTGTGTAAGCTTTGTTTGAGTATATTCTATTTTCAAACGACACCAACCTGAAAGGGGATCTAACCCCTTAAAAATAAAAAAAAGTTTTGGCTGTAAAATAAATACAAATATTCACGGCAGATGAAAGAAAATCATATTTTATTAGGTCATTCACAGTATGTAACGTATCATTTGGTGCCAATGACTATTTTCTCTTTCATATTCACTTGCAGATCTTGTCACTGCATCGGGGAGTCTTGATGGCGATGGAGACTCTGCTTACGGTAAGTTGCCTATATTTTTGCTTACCAAAAAAAAAAATCACCCCTCTCCTTCCCATTCTCTGCTCCCCTAAAGGTCCCTGCTTTATGTCTTCATTTGTGTGCTATCTAGTTGGCTTAAACCCACCTCACTGTAGTTGAGAGAGAAAGAGAGAGCATGCCAACCACCAGATAGGATAACAATCAGCAATTCGTCTAAGCTTGTGTTTGTCCAAATAATGCGAATCCTAGAGCTTCCAATATAGTTTAATTTTACATGAGCCAACGTTGACAAGCAGCCAACAGTGGTATATGTCAATCGTAAGACACCAGGCAGCCAAAAAAATAAAATAAATAAAGGTGTCCAAACAGAATTATTGCTCACAAGAGACCCAAACCTACACCAATGGCTCCCCAGTTTGGTGGAAGCCAAAAATGAAGTAATCAGAATTCACCATCTGGCTCATCAGTCTCCATCGAGGTATGCCTCTGGCTTAAAGATTGCTCGTGAGAAAGGGCTCAGGAACCGACATGCTTAATGTCTGCCAAACTACTTCAAAGTAACATAGTTACATAGTTGGTCAGGTTGAAAAAAGACACACGTCTATCTAGTTCAACCAATAGAAAAAAAAATAATAAATAGAACAAATAAATTGAAAACCTCTATTTGTTTTTTTCTATTGTTTGAACTGGACTTGTGTCTTTTTTCAAGCAGACTAACTATATGTAACTATATACAGAATCCTAAAGCCACAGTTGATCTAGAGGAAGGCAAAAAAAAAACCTTATAAAGCATGGTCCAACTTTGAAGAACTCTATTGCAGAGTTCTTTACTGTGTGGACCTGCCCATTCATTCCTATGGCCGGTCGGTGTTCATGGTGGCCCCCAGCCATCCAGAGGAGTATCGATTTAGCCATTTTAGACCACATCCTGAAAGGTTATGCAGCACCGAACAGTCAAGAATGGGGCTGAAGGTCAGGATTTTGGTGGGTGTGTCTCTCAGTGGGGGTTGGGAGAACATTTAAAAGGAAAGTTGTCCTTTAAATGTTCCGTCCTCCCCCCTGAGTGGCCCCTACATGCTTAACGTCTGCCCCACTTCACAGTTACATAGTTGGTCAGGTTGAAAAAAGACACAAGTCCATCTAGTTCAACCAACAGAAATAAAAAAAATATATATATATATATATATATATATATATATACACACACAGTATATAGAAAACCTCCATATACAGAATTCTATACCCACAGTTGATCCAGAGGAATGCAAAAAAACACCTATGGGGCATTGTCCAATTTTAAAGAACTCTATGGCCTAAAGTTTGCAAGTAAGGACAAGTTAAGTACCCTACAATCTTAATGTCACATAGTTGGTCAGGTTGACCAAAGACAAAAGACCATCTAGTTCAACCATTAGACAAAAATAAACAAATTGAATAAATAAATTGAAAACCTCCATATACAGAATCCTAAACCCAGAGTTAATCCAGAGGAAGGCATTTCATTCCTATAGCCGATCTGTGTTCATGGTGGTCACTAGCCGTCCAGAGGAGTATGGCTTCAACCATTGGAATCAATAGGCTGAGTTGCGTGTAGGTACACCAGCTGGCTCTTCAGCCTCCATCAAGATCTGCCTCTGGCTTAGAGATTGATAGAAGGAACAAGCTAAGGATCTTACATGCTTAAAGTCTGCCCCACTTCAGAGTTACATAGTTGGTCAGATTGAAAAAAGACACAAGTCCATCTAGTTCATCCAATAGCAAATAAATAAATAAATAAATAAAATGAATTTAAAAACTCCATATACAGGATCCTAAACTCACAGTTGATTCGGAGGAAGGCTAAAAAAAAAACAACAAATAAAGTATGGTCCAGTTTTGAAGGATTCTATTGCAGAGCTCTTTACTGTGTGGATCTGCCCATGCATTCCTATGGCCGGCCTGTGTTCATGGCGACCCCTAGCCATACGGAGGAGTATGGCTTCAGCCATGGGAATCAATTGGCTGACTGATATGCATGTGCAGTAGGAGCCGGAGGTGGTAGGGACTTAGAAGGTTAGTATTTGGGTATCTGCCTCTCGGGGGGGGTTGGGAGAACATTTTAAAGACAAGTTCCATCTTCCCACCTGAGTGGCCAACACCTACCTACATGCTTAACGTTTGCTCACTTTAGAGTTACATAGTTAGAAGAAAGACACAAGTCCATCTAGTTCAACCAATAGAAATAAAGAAATAAATAGAATAAAACCTCCATATACAGAATCCTAAACACACATTTGATCCAGAGGAAGGCAAAAAAAACCCTATAAAGCAACTTTGACAAACTCTATTGTGTGGCCCTGCCCATTCATTCCCATAGCCAGTCTGTGTTCATGGCGTCCTCTAACCATCCGAAGAAGTATGGCTTCAGCCATGGGAATGAATAGGCTGAGTGGTGTGCACGTACACCAGTTGGCTCTTCAGCCTCCATCATGATCTGCCTCTGGCTTAGAGATTGCTAGAAGGAACGAGCTAAGGATCCTACATGCTTAACGTCTGCCCCACTTCAGAGTTACATAGTTGGTCAGATTGAAAAAAGACACAAGTCCATCTAGTTCATCCAATTGCAAATAAATAAATAAATAAAATTAATTTAAAAACTCCATATACAGAATCCTAAACTCACAGTTGATTCGGAGGAAGGCTAAAAAAAAACAAACAAATAAAGTATGGTCCAGTTTTGAAGGATTCTATTGCAGAGCTCTTTACTGTGTGGATCTGCCCATGCATTCCTATGGTCGGCCTGTGTTCATGGCGACCCCTAGTAATACGGAGGAGTATGGTTTCAGCCATGGGAATCAATTGGCTGACTGGTATGCATGTGCAGTAGGAGCCGGAGGTGGTAGGGACTTAGAAGGTTAGTATTTGGGTATCTGCCTCTCGTGGGGGGGGGGGGTTGGGAGAACATTTAAAAGACAAGTTCCATCTTCCCACCTGAGTGGACAACACCTACCTACATGCTTAACTTTTGCTCACTTTAGAGTTACATAATTAGAAGAAAGACACAAGTCCATCTAGTTCAACCAATAGAAAAAAAGAAATAAATAGAATAAAACCTCCATATACAGAATCCTAAACCCACATTTGATCCAGAGGAAGGCAAAAAAAAACCCCTGTAAAGCATGGTCCAACTTTGACAAACTCTATTGTGTGGCCCTGCCCATTCATTCCCATGGCCGGTCTGTGTTCATAGCATCCTCTAACTATCCAAAGAAGTATGGCTTCAGCCATGGGAATGAATAGGCTGAGTGGTGTGCACGTACACCAGTTGGCTCTTCAGCCTCCATCAAGATCTGACTCTGGCTTAGAGATTGCTAGTAAGGTCGAGTTAAAGAACCTACATGCTTAAAGTCTGTCCCACGTATATAATAGAATACGTTAATTGACAACCTCCATATTCAGAATCCTAAACCCACAGCTGATCCAGAGGAAGGCAAAAAAAAACAAAAAACAATAAAGCATGGTCCATGGTGGCCCCTAGTCATCAAAAGAAATATGGCTTTAGCCATGGGAATTAAGGGGCTGAGTGGTGTGCATGCATGTGTAAGAGCTGGACTTAGAGGAGAACTTTTTCCCACAAACCAAACAGTCAAGAGCGGGGCTGAAGATAAGTGTTTGGATGAGTGTCCGCCACTTGGGGAGGTTGGGAGAACATTTAAAAGACATGTTGTCCCTTGAACCTCCTTCCATTCAAATGTTGGTGCCCCTATGGGGAACAGACAGCAAAAAAAGATTGCAGAGGGGTTCTATCGCTTCCCCACCCTATCTAAAACTAACGAAAAATTTCCCTCTAACACGACGTAGGGTATAAAATTATAAAATTTTAATAATTCGAAATTTTGTTGGGGGTCGCTGGTCAGCGAGACATCCTCTAATGTCTAATGTATTTAACGCTCCGATATGCTTAAAAGGAATGCGTTCCAGTCTTTCTGTGTGACATTTTACTTGTCTTCATTAGACTTTAACATTATCAGACCGTTTCCGCTTGTCTGAATAAATTGACACTCTAAAGAAATGAGCGGGTCGTGTCAGATGGAGCAATCGTTCCCAGAAAAAAAAAAAAAAAAACATAATTGGGCCATCACAACTTTATTCCCCGATAAGAAAATCGCCAACGCCTCTCCTAACTTGCAGCGATGGATGATGGGATTTTCCAAACTGGGGATGAAAATGGCTTTTAGCAGGCAGCGGAAATAAAATTTTAAAAAAGAGCCAGTGTAGAGACAGTAGACTGACTGAGCCGCTGAAGAGGATTAGAAGAGATAGTCTATCATTAATTTAACAGCAGGCCCCCATCTTGTGTCTTTAAGGCGACATGATTTAAGCTCGGATTTGTCTCTCCAGAGAAAGGTGTTTGTCAGATGGAAAGATTTAGTGACGTGCGAGGCGTGTGCGCGGATAAAGAAAAGTGTTAGCCGCATCGCAGGAAATTTACCAAACCGGACAGCTCGCCAACGCCTACGACCTAGACGTGGTTTACACTGCGGAAAATGCCGCTTTCTTATTTTAGAGCACTTGTGAGAAGAAAATAAATAAAAACAATGCAGGTGTAGGTGTGAAATAAAAAAAAAATAAAAAAATCAATATGTAATAAACTAAACTTTTCACAGAAAACAAATCTTAAGTGTGCTGTCAAAAAAATATATAAAATGTGTGTGTGTGTGTGTAGATAATGATTAGATAATCATTATAATATATAATATATATATATATATACATATATTTATATTGCCAAATTGACAATAATCTTAGTTATTACAATTAAAAAAAAAAATAATAATAATAATATATATATATGAATAAATATATATAAATAAATATATAATAAATATAAATAGATAGATAGATAGATAGATAGATAGATAGATAGATAGATAGATAGATAGATAGATAGATAGATAGATAGATAGATAGATAGAAACATATATAGATATAATTCTTATTATTTTTATAATATTAAAAAAAAGCTATTGCGAGACAGAGAGAGGGATAAATGCCAAAATTACAATAATCATATAACATATTATAATATAATTTTCAGAATAAAGAATAAATCATGTTAAAAAGTATATACTGTATAATATATATATATTATATTCTGTATATATATTTTTAATATATTTTTATATTTAAAAAAATCTATCTATCTATCTATCTATCTATCTATCTATCTATCTATCTATCTATCTATCTATCTATCTATCTATCTATCTATCTATCTATCTATCTATCTATCTAATCTGTATATACATACATACATATTTATATATATATTTTTATATATATATATATATATTTTTTATTTTTTTTTAATATATATATATATATATATATTTATTTTTTTTAAATATATATATATATATATATATATATATATATATATATATATATATATATATATATATATTTATATTTTTATATATATATATGTATGTGTGTGAGAGAGAGAGAGAGAGAGATAAATGCTCAATGCCAAAATTACAATAATCATAATAATATAATATAATATACTCATTTATCTAATTATGTATTTTTTTTAAATACTAAAGAATAAATCACGTTAAAAAGTATATACTGTATAATATATATATATATATATATATATATATATATATATATATATATATATATATATATATATATATTATATACTGTATATATATTTTTAATATATTTTTATATTAAAAAAATCTATCTATACATACATACATATATATAACATATTATAATACACTCATTTATCTAATTATAATAATAATAATGTCACAGTCAGCTAAATTGACATTTACAATTCAGATATCGCCCCTACTTCTTCAGTCTACTCTATGAGCAATGAATTAAATGTGGTGTGTGGAATCACAAGACAGAATCGGAAGCAAAGCAGTTAACATACGTGTATTTTAAAGGAATAATTAGCTGTTGGGCCTGAATTACAGATGAAACACCCTTTGAATGCACATGCCATCACTTAAGGGGTTAGCGACTTATCATCATTTTGAATGCTAATAAAACTAAAAATGATTTAGCCCGATTCTGCCACCTGGTGGCAAAGCAAGCTTACTGCAGGAACATTCTCACCCACACACCGCCGGCTGGCCTGCCACTTTGCTTCCATTGCTGACTATGTAAGCATCCACAATGCTAGTAACAATCAGGAATAAATTCATGGAGTGGGAAATGACATGTTGTATAAAACATTTCATCGAGCCCAACTTTTTAAATCGCAATTTTTTAATACTCTGCTAATTTAATGAGAGGCAATTTAAACAGCGGGTTCTTTTGAAAGCTGAATTATTGGAAAGTCAGGTGATTTAAAGCTTTACTCCCGTTTAAGTCGCCACATTTGTCTTACCCTTTGTCATGTACCCCACACAGCAGAGCTCGACCTGGGAGAGGGGGAGGAAACATCAGGTGTGCTGCAGCGCCCATGTGCTGACAAGGAAATTTGCAGACAGCAGGAGAGAGATGAGTGAGCAGCGGGATGACTAATTTGTCTGCTGCTGCTCCTTCATTGTCCAATCACAGGCTGAGGCAGCAGGGAAGTGACCAGGGTGTATTTCTCAGAAAGGTCTAATCATCCTTCTAGCTATGCTGTCTGGTTGGGTAGATCTCAGAACTGGATCAACAGAATTACAAACTTTTTGGCAGATAGAATATCTCTCATATATCTATTTTAAAAAAATGTATTTATAATTTACCCATAGTTCTTTTTTAAGCAATATAATAAATTAAAGAATAAATTAATACAATTTCTGAAATAGTACAGAGTGTTTATTTAGAGGCTTCTGCATGATTGCATTTGATATATTAATTGCTTCTCAATATTTAGATGGAATTATAATAATAAAAAAATAACAAATTGATCATTTAAAAAATTCTTAAAATTTATGATAAAAATAAAGATGATAATAATAATAAAAATAATATATTGATAATAAATAACAATATAATTATATTTAAAAAAGTATTAATAATAATAATACATTGATAAAAAATCTAAAAAAAAAGTAATGAAAAAATAAATATGATAATGATGATAATATTAATAAAAATAATAAATTGATAATAAATAAGAAAATAATAATAATAAATGAGAAACTAATAATAATACAACTGTACGTAAACACAACATTTCATACCCCCGATAATGTGCCTGCTGTACCATGTACTCGTATGAAAAAGTATCCTTTTTTTCTTTGTATTGCTTCAGGTATTTCACACTAATGGTTCTCCTACCAGTCCCTCTGCTTTCCTAATAAAAACTGACCACGCTAAGCAGAAGAGCACAGCGTGGTCAGTTCTCTAGCTATGTTGGGAACATGATGGGTCCTCCTCCAATGATCAGACTTGTCCTGACAACCCCCCCCCCCCTGCACCGCACAACAGCCTTTTACTGGGAAGCTCAGTGTACTGCTGCTTCTCCTCCCCCAGCTCTTATGTAGCTGAGAACATAGGAAATGTGATCACTTATTCACTTATAAAAAAAGCAAAAAAATATATTTATTATGTTTTTTTTGTTTTTTTTTATATCTATACACAAATGTTTTGCCTTTCATTTCTATTTTAAAATGAATGGGTTGTTTTACAAGGTGATCATTTACAAACACTTTAATCAAAAATTATATATATTTTTTTTTTTAAGTAGCGAAAAAAGAATATAATATTGATAATAATAGTAATAAATTGATAATAAATAAACTAATAATGATTAAAAAAGTAGTAAAAATAATAAATTAATAAATGTATTTAAAATAATTGAGTTGTTTTACAAGGTGATCTTTTACAAACACTTTAAATAAAATATATATATTTTTTTTAAAGTAGTGAAAAAAGAATATACAAATGATAATAATAATAATAATAGTAATACATTGACAATAAATAAGAAACTAATAATGATAAAAAAGTAATAAAAATAATAAATTAATAAATTTATTTAAAATAATTGGGTTGTTTTACAAGGTGATCGTTTACAAACACTTTAATCAAAAATTATATATATATTTTTTTTAAGTAGCGAAAAAAGAATATAATAATGATAATAATAGTAATAAATTGATAATAAATAAACTAATAATGATTAAAAAAGTAATAAAAATAATAAATTAATAAATTTATTTAAAATAATTGAGTTGTTTTACAAGGTGAACGTTTACAAACACTTTAAATAAAATATATATATATTTTTTTTAAAGTAGTGAAAAAAGAATATACAAATGATAATAATAATAATAATAATAATAGTAATAAATTGATAATAAATAAGAAATGTATAATAATTAAAAAAAAGTAATAAAAATAATAAATTAATAAATTGATTTTAAAAAAATACAATTAGAAAATAATTATGATGATTATAATAATAATAATACAAATAATAAACTGATAAATAATAAGAATATAATAATAAATATTATGATAATGTCAATGATAATAATTAAGAAAAATAAGCTAAACTTTGGGTTTGTCCTCATTACTAATGGTGGGACGGGTATCGACCACAATTTTCCTTTTTGATTGCGCAGTTAAAAAGATCAGCTGGATTTCTCAATCTTCCATATTTTAATAAGTTATTTAAAAAGCTTGGCCATCGGAAACTATAAATTTTCATTAAGACCGGCGCTTTATTTTAATGGACTCTGTTATAATTTACCATCCTCTATCCTGAGTCTGAAAGCTGCAATCTGATTGGCTGATACAGTTTTTTATAAACATTTTATAGCAAAAGGCAGAGTATGGCGCCATGGTTGATACAAAGTGTATTGGACTCTGAAATAGGGAATTAGGATTTAGTCTCCTCTTACGCTGGGTTTATACAGCTCCATCCGCATCTGCTCACAGTGAATGGTGTATTGTAATTATCACACTGAACACGCCCCCCTCCCCTCTTTTCCCTCCCACTTGCTTCACCCCTCCCCCTCCCCCTCCTCCTCCTAACCCCCCCCCCGATAATCGCACACCATACCGCAATTGTCAATGCTGTTGCCTTTTGCCTATGTTTCATGATGTTTTATTTGTCGCTGGTAATGCAGGGAAAGTCCCGCTCAGTGGTGACATCACCATGTCCAATGTTGCCTCCCTTGGGGATGTGACTCTCCCAGGCGGGCGCGGCTACCCCCCGCCAGGTGTGACATCAGACGGTTACTACCACCTTTCTGCCTGGCACACTCTTAGAACCCAGGGTAAGAGGGGAATTCTTTCTTATGCGGTCCTAGGCTCTCTCCGTAGTTGAATTAACTCGAATTATCTAGACGCTGCAGGTCAGTCCTGTCGCTGGCTAACACCCGCTGGGCCTTGTTTCCCCCCCCCCCCCTCCATCTCTCCTTTTTTGCCCATCTTTCATGCAAGTTTTAACAGCTTCGTCCATTCTGTGTGCTGATTAGATGTCCCTGGCTGCTGGCGGGCTGGTGGGCCACTGTGCATGGGCCGTGCATGAAACCGCGCTGAACTCATTAGCTGTGATAATTGTGTTTGTGTTTAGACTTGTCTGCCTAATTCATCTCCTTTTCCTGGAAGACATCACACGAAAGAAGGCGCTAATGAATTATAACGGCACATATGTGAGGGTGGGGTGTGAAAGTCAAGATATTTTTCTATGTTCCCTTGCAGGAATTAAATGAGTTTTCTTCATGAGTGGAGCACTGAGTTGATGAATGGTAGTAGTATGTTGGCCTTTCTAAAGGTCATGAGAACATTGACAAACAGCCCCTTTACATGTTGGCAGCTAAAATATATTATACCAAAGGAGTCAGTCTGTAAGTTTGTTGAGAACAAGTGCAACAAAAAATGAGAAAACCACACCAAATTATCAAGTTTAGGTGTTTCTAGTCAAGGGTACTCCTAATACTACAGCATACAAAGACATTTTTAGACAATTGTTCTCTTCCAACCTTGTGGTAACAGTTTGGAGAGGGCCATTTTCTGTTTCACCATAACTGTGCCACTGTGTAGAAAGCCAGCTCCATAAAAACATGGTTTGACCAGTTTGGTGTGGAGGAACATGAGTGTCCTGCACAGAGCTCTCAACTCAACCCTACTGAACACCTTTGGGATTAATTGGACAGCCGATTCATCTCATTCAACATCAGTATCTGACTACATAAATGGTGGCCAACTACATAAAGTCATGGTTTGATGAGTTTGGTGTGGAGGAACTGGAGTGTCCTCAACAGATCCCTGACCTCAACCCTACTGAACACCTTTGTGATTTATTGGAAAACCGATTATGAGCCAGGTCATATCATCCAACATCAGTACCTGACCTCATAAATGGTGGCCAACTACATAAAGACATGGTTTGATGAGTTTGGTGTGGAGGAACTGGAGTGTCCTACACAGATCCCTGACCTCAACCCTACTGGACACCTTTATTAATTAATTGGAAAGCCGATTATGAGTGATATCATCCAACATCAGTACTTTAACTTATAAATGGTGGCCAGCTCCATAAAGACATGATTTGATGAGTTTGGTGTGGAGGAACTAGTGTGTCCTACACAGATCCCTGACCTCAACCCTACTATACACCTTTGGATGAATTGGAAAGCTGATTACAAGCCAGGTCATCTCATCCAACATCAGTACTTGACCTAATAAATGGTGGCCAGCTCCATAAAGACATGGTTTGATGAGTTTGGTGTGGAGGAACTGGAATGTCCTACACAGATCCCTGACCTCTACCCTACTGAACACCTTTGGGATGAATTGGAAAGCTGATTGCAAGCCAGGTCATCTCATCCAACATCAGTACTTGACCTCATGACCTTGAGTTTAGGTGTTTGTAGAAGGGTGCTCCCAATGCTACTTATCATCCAGGTCATCTCATCCAACATCAGCACTTGACCTCATAAATGGTGGCCAACTACATAAAGACATGGTTGGATGAGTTTGGTGTGAAGGAACTGGAATGTCCTACACAGATCCCTGACCTCAACCCTACTGAACACCTTTGGGAATAATTGGACAGCAGATTCATCTCATTCAACATCAGTAACTAACTACATAAATGGTGGCCAACTACATAAAGTCATGGTTTGATGAGTTTTGTGTGGAGGAACTGTAATGTCCTCAACAGATCCCTGACCTCAACCCTACTAAACACCTTTGAGATTTATTGGAAAGACGATTATGAGCCAGGTCATCTCATCCAACACCTGTACCTGGCCTCATACATGGTGGCCAACTACATAAAGACATGGTTTGATGAGTTTGGTGCGAAGATCCCTGACCTCAACCCTACTGAACACCTTTGGGATGAATTTGAAAGCTGATTGCGAGCCAGATCATCTCATCCAGCATCAGTACTTGACCTCATAAATGGTGGCCAGCTCCATAAAGACATGGTTTGATGAGTTTGGTCTGGAGGAACTTAAAATGGAACTTCACTCCCTCAATCAAAATTGACTATTTTTAATCCTTATGCTGCTAGCATTAGTAAATCAATAGGAAAGTATATTATATTTACTTGTTTTAGACTTTATTTTTTAGATTTCTTCAGTTACTTCCTGGTTTCCATATTTAGGCAAATGATGTCATACATCCCAGGAATCTTCAGGAGGGGAGGAGGGGCTTTCTCAACTAAGTATACTATCCTGCACGCATGCATGCCTTTGCTAAGGACAAATGGATTCCAGGAACTAACTGCTAAATGAATCATCTGCCCTTACTCAAGATGGCCACAGCCAGGAATGCTAGGGGGTGTTTTTCAAAGTGATTTCTCAGCAAAAAAAGCTTGGAGACGTAGATGGATTTGGGAGTTTGCTTTAAATATTATAAATTAATTAGATAGTGTTTTTTGTTTGTGGTGCTCAGGTGCAATGTAAGACTGTTTTAAAAATGCTCTATTGGCTGAATGGGCAAAAATTCACACAGATATAATTTTATGGAAGGTCTTCCCAGAATACTAAAGGTTTTTACAGCCGTAGAGGATTGGACAACTCCATAATAGTGGCCATGGATTTGGAATAGAATTTCTAAAAAAGCTCATACGCTGTAGATGTCCACAAACATTCAGACAGTTGGCCATATATTGTATATATTTTATCAATGGAAGTCGTTTTGTAAGCTGACTTGATACTGCTAAGAACAAGTCCAACGTTTAATTAGAAATCAAGTGGATTAGTGTTATTCCATTGAACAATTGTTCAGCCACTCTGTACGTC
Organism: Lithobates clamitans; assembly: GCA_037952925.1. Classification (NCBI taxonomy): domain Eukaryota; kingdom Metazoa; phylum Chordata; class Amphibia; order Anura; family Ranidae; genus Lithobates; species Lithobates clamitans. The sequence continues at coordinate 294,905 of JBBGZY010002204.1, forward strand.
AATGCTATTGATTCTTAGTGGTTCCATAGGCTCCGTTCTCATAAATAGTGAAAGGAAATTTACCGCTTTTAAGTTCCTTCTATCCAAGTGATCCGACCGCTGACTAATTGGCTGCTAGATAACTCTTGTTTCTAAATATTGAACATAGAGGCCTCATCTGCATCTAGCCATTAAATACAAGTACAAAAAAGTAATGAATTTGGACCATAATAGTCAGGGCTGTGTTTACTGTAATTTCACTCATGAGGCACTGCTTAGGGTAGCAGGATAAAGGGGGTCAATGCTACGGTTCAAAAATTGAAAGCTGATATTTTTAATTTGTTGCCCTCTTCTGTGGACATGTGTGGGAGAAGCACGGGAAGGTGGCGATTCCCCCTGGGGTAAGCGGACGGGGAGGCGGTGACAGGAGGAGGCAGATGACAAGGATCCGGGGTAGGGCTTGCTGCTCCTCGCTGCTACTCCTCACTCTGGGGCAGTTGCTTCTCCTCCTAACCGAACAGGAATTGGGTCCTGAGACCCGATTGGGTCTCAGGACTTGCTTCCTGATTGGCCGGGAGGAGAATCAGGAAGACAATAAAAATATTAGTTTGCTATTGTCACGAAAACTAGGTGGGCTCCGAGCACACATTTTTTTTTAAGGCAATTAGAGGCAAAAACCCCATTGATATCCATGCGTCCGGCGCCCTGCATGTACCGTAGATTAGGGACCGGGCGCATAGATTAGGGAGGCGGCGCCCCTGCATCCCGTATGGGCGGGCCACCACTGGTAAGGAGCATCTATTCCATTGACCACCAATGTAAGAAGCCTTTTTCTCAATGACCACCAATGTAAGGAGCATCTTTACCAATGGCCACCAATGTAAAGAGCATCTTTCCCTCTGACCACCAAGAATCATTTTTTTCAAAGGTTCCCTAAGGCCTGAAAATTATTTCAAGGGATCCTCTTGAGTAAAAAAGATGAGAAAGGCTTATATAACCTATTCCATTCGATCTGTATTTTTTTTTTAACAATTTGTATCAAAAAGCCCTTTTTGGAGGAGAATCAGGAAGACAATAGCGAATATTAATTCACTATTGTCACGCAACTGGGTGGGCTCTGAGCCCAAATTTTTGAAGCCAATTAGAGCCTCAGCTCTAATCATGTGCTACAAAAAAAAAAAAAAACCCCATTGAAATCCATGCGTGTAGATTAGGGGACAGGCGCATGGATTAGGGAGGCACGGGCCACCACTGGTAAGGAGCATCTTTCCCATTGACCACCGATGAAAGAAGCATATTTCCCAATGACCAACAATGTAAGGAACATCTCTCCCAATGACCACCAATGTAAGGAGCATCTTTCCCAATGACCACCAATGTAAGGAACATCTCTCCCAATGACCACCAATGTAAGGAGCATCTTTCCCAATGACCACCAACGTAAGGAGCATCTTTTCTAGTGACCACTGATGTAAGGAGCATCTTTCCCAATGGCCACCAATGTAAGGAGCATCTTTCCCACTGACCACCGACGTAAGGAGCATCTTTTCTAGTGACCACTGATGTAAGGAGCATCTTTCCCAATGGCCACCAATGTAAGGAGCATCTTTCCCACTGACCACCAAGAATCGTTTTTTTCAAAGGTTCCCTGAGGCCTGAAAATTATTTCAAGGCTTCCTCTGGGGTAAAAAGCATGAGAAAGGCTTATATAATCTATTCCATTCGATCTGTATTTTTTGAACAATGTGTATCAAAAAGCCCTTTTTGGAGGAGAATCAGGAAGACAATAGCGAATATTAATTCGTTATTGTTACGCAACCTGGTTGGCTCCGAGCCCACATTTTTTGAAGCCAATTAGAGCCTCGGCTCTAATCATGTGCTACAAAAAAAAAACCCGTTGAAATCCATGTGTCTGGTGCCCTGCATGTAGATTAGGGGCCGGGCGCATGGATTAGGGAGGCGGTGCCCCTGCGCCCCATATGGACGGGCCACCACTGGTAAGGAGCATCTTTCCCATTGACCACCGATGTAAGAAGCAGATTTCCCAATGACCACCGATGTAAGAAGCATCTTTCCCATTGACCACCAATGTACGGAGCATCTTTTCCAGTGGCCACCAATTGTAAGGAGCATCTTTTCCAGTGGCCACCAATTGTAAGGAGCATCTTTTCCAGTGGCCACCAATTGTAAGGAGCATCTTTTCCTGTGGCCACCAATTGTAAGGAGCATCTTTTCCAGTGGCCACCAATGTAAGGAGCATCTTTTCCAGTGGCCACCGATGTAAGGAACATCTTTCCCACTGACTACCAAGAATCGTTTTTTTCAAAGGTTCCCTGAGGCCTGAAAATTAGTTCAAGGGTTCCTCTGGGGTAAAAAGCACGAGAAAGGCGTAAATAATCTTTTCCATTCGAGCTGTATGTTTTTTTTTGAACAATTTGTATCAAAAAGCCCTTTTTTTTACAGCTCTAGCGCAATTTTTCATTATATTAAGAAAAAAAAAAAATAATCACCCTACATGCCCACAATTAAAATGGTATACAGCAGATTCTTTTATAAACGTTAGGGATGATTGCTGTTTCCAGCTAGTCCTCTTCAACCAATCATCCACTTAAAAGAAAAAAAAAAAACCTTCAGCTTCAAAATACAAAAAGAAAAACAATTTTTTGAGTTATAGCCACCCACGGCCCTTCTCCAGAAGCAAAATAAATATAATCAAAGCCTATTTACACCAGCACTAGCGATGCACTCAGCTCTAAAAACTCGATTTCCGACACACACAAAAACATCAATCTCCTTCAATATGACAGGCCCGGTGTTTTTAACTTAAAAAAAAAAAAAAAAAATTTAAAATTTAAAAAAAAATAATTATCTTGCTTGGTGTATTCACAACGTCACTGCCCAAGCTGGCATTCGGCGGGCTACAATAATTGATTGGAGCCGGGATACAGAGAAAATGCTATTTCCCCAGCACTCTCCAAAGAGGAAATTGTTCAAAGGATGGAGCGCTTTTGAAAAAAAAAAAAAAGAAAGAAAGAAAAAGCCTTCGAGCCTTCATTGTAAGTGCGCGTGTGTAATTATAATAGTCTTATATTAGTTTATGTGATTGCTGTACCTGCTGTCCCATCTTTGAAGCGAATAGCTCATTACCTCTCTGCAGCTGAGCACACTCCGGTTTTGATTCGCTCTTGCCTTTCACGGCATTAGCGGCGTACGGCTCTCAAAATGAATCTTCGCTGGGTTGAATTAAGTTGTCTGAGGCCCTCAGCTAGGCGGCCTTTAGGGAGAAAGGCCGGTTACATTAGGCTAACATCAGAAACCCCCGCGAGGGACGGATGTCACCGTTTACATTTTAAAAAGGAAAGCTCGCCGAGGTTGAAGTCTCATTTCTTTTCAAATATTCTTCTGTTCTTTTTTTTTTTTTTTTTGGAAATGCTAATTTGTCAGCCAGGATATTCAGAAGGAAGAGTGCCATTGGTGGCCTTTATTAAACAAGACCGGGGAAAAAAAAATGTCACAGCTTCTTAAATAACTCACCTAGCGGGACACTAAGATGATATGGAGGAGCCGGCTCAATGGCTTATTAGAATGGTTGAGTTAATAAAATTTAAACCTTTTTGAGAAGAGACATTTGACAAGTTGGGTTTTTGGCTGTTTTAATTTAATGCTGCGTGCTCACTACAGGTCAAGTCCACCCAAAACTTTATATCTAAAGTCAAGTCTATTTTTTTTTATAGTTTTGGATGGAGTGGGGAAGAGTTGAAATCTCTCTTTGTTTGTTTAAATTTGTTTAAAGTATATCTAAAGTAGGGAATGGCTTGATCCCCTGTTTGGGTGTGGTTGGGGAGATTTTATATTCTCTTGTTGGCCTGGAGATACAATGGAAAGTACGTAAAAATATTTTCAAAATGAGAGGAAATCTCGTTGCTGTCTGTATTCCTGATGAAAAGATTCATTCCTCTCTATTGGTCTTGGTGACCATTTTCTGATTTAGCTTGAAGGGGAAATCTAAATATTTACAGTTGTCACCAAAACAAGTGTTTCCTTTTTGCTATGGTGACAACTTTACTTTTTTGGATTGTCCCTGTGACTATGGAAGAGTGTGAATCTCTATGGAGGGGATAGACATCAGTAAAAACCCAAAGTGGAAGTTCAGTCATAATCTAACTAAGGCTAAACCTACTTCCACCTCCATTCCAAACCTATTCTATCTAATTCTGTAAAGCAGTGGTCTCCAAACTGTGGCCCAGGGGCTGGATGAAGTCCTTTGCCTGCCTTAATCTGGCCCTTTGGGCGCTATTCCTCCCACTTAAATTAACAATGAGGCAAATTCCTGCCAATGACACCAACAGTTGGGCAATATTCCACCCACTGACACCAATGATGGGACACTGTTCCCCCCAGTGACACCAGTGATGGGACAGTATTCCTCCTATTGACACTAATAATTGGATATTATTTTTCTCATAGACACCAATAAAGAGGCATTGTTATCAACACCAGAACATTTTATACTCCCACTGGCCACAGTCCGGCCCCTCTAAAGTCTGAAGGGCGGTAAAATTGGCCCTTTATTTAGAAAGCTTGGAGACTCCTGCCTTAAAGAAAATATCTGTATACTTACCTATTCTGAAGCCGATGCGGTTCGCTCACATGATCTCTCCAGCGGCGGCTTCTGTGTAGAGGAAGATCGCCGACAACGACAGCAAATGCCTGGGCAATGACTTCACCCATAGGTTTATTATGGGGTATTGTCGGCCGACCCATCTCTACATTGAAGCCACCGCTGACAGCTGATCACTGGACCGGAGTGGCTTCAGAAGAGGTAAGTATGCACATCTTTTCTTTACAGGGTTAGATAGAATAGACTTAGAATGGGAGTGGGAGTAGGTTTAGCCTTAGTTCAATTTTGACTGAACTACCAATTTGGGTTTTTACTGATGTCTATCCCCTCCATAGAGATTCACCCTCTCCCATTGTCACAGGGACAACCAAAAAAATGTAAAGTTTTCACCATAGCAAAGGAAACACTTGTTTTGGTGACAACTATACATATTTAGATTTCCCCTCAAGCTAAACCAGAAAATGGTCACCAAGATCAATAGAGAGGAATGAATCTTTTCATCGGGAATACAGACAGCAACGAGATTTCCTCTCACTTTGAAAATATTTTTACATAATTTCTATTGTATCTCCAGGCCAACAAGAGAATGAAAATCTCCCGAACCAGACACAAACAGGGGATCTAACCATTCCCTACTTTAAAAATTTTGGGTTTGTCTCCAGAACAAAGCACCCACTGACTGGTTATGTCTGTGAAGGACTTTGTAAAGATTTCCATCACTTTGGTGTTACCAGAGTTCAATACTTACTGGATTCTCATTTCCTTCTTGGAGATTCCAGCAAAATGCGCTTGACCTTTATCTTCATACTAAAGTCTAGAACAGCCTTTCTCAACCCTTTCAACACAGAGGAACTCTTAAAATAACTTCCCAGTCTTAGGGAAGCTCTGCTAAAAATCACTATTAACAACTCATGATACATTAGTGTGGTGGTCAGTGGGAAGAATGCTTCTTACACTTGTGGTCATTGGGAATAATCACCCCTTTACAGATAGCTAAAAAGATCAATGGTGTCATTGGGAACTTATCTGTGAGGCAGAATTGGCTTATTGCGCAAGGAACCCCTAGGAACCTCTGGAGGAACCCTAAGGTTCCATGGAACCCTGGTTGAGAAACCCTGGTCTAGAATATAGTACAGCCTGACAATCCTTACTGTCATCCACCATCTGAAACTAAAATGCTTATTTTGAATGATCTTTAGAGCATATTTTTCTTGCTACTTTATTAGTTAACTAGTCCTATTGTAACTAACTGATTGTGTTGACTCCTAATGAATCAACAAGATGCAATTTATTTCATGTTCTCGGACTTGACATTTGCAGCCTTCACAGAATTTCAATGTCTGCAAGGGAACTGGAAAGCCTTGATTTTATGGATGTTGGTTTGGCAGGTTAGACGAACCTACATCGTGGTCCAAATGGCTTAACTATTATACAGTATCTCAGAGATAGTAATTGACAGTTGTGCTTGTTAAAGCAGGCTTGGGTTGTAACAGGTTCCAAACCCAGTTCCAAACCAGTCCTTGGGATGCCTGAAAGGCTGACTGGCAACCACTCAATAACCAGTTTTCAAAGACAGCTTAATATAGACTTAGTGGCCTTTGTTCAGTAGTCACTTGTTAAGTGTTTGAATCGCAAAAAACACCAAGCAGAATTACTCAACATGGCTTCATATTTATGAATTCAGGAGAGGCACTGAATTTTGCTCAAAGTGTTTATCACTCAGTACAACTTCACTTTCATTCTGGCATGCTGGTCTTTGGTGGTAACTAATATCAAGGTAAAAGTTCAGCTGAGCTTAGCTTTCATATCCAGTCATGAAAATCCAAGAGTATGCAATCAGAGGTTCCCTTCCACAACCATATAAGCCAGTGGTCTCCACACTGTGAAGGAAGAGCAAGGTGCACCAAACTAAGTGTGGAAGTTAAGCCATGGGGAAATCTAAGAGACAAACAGCCAAATGGGTACTCATATAACATGAGAAATAAAAGGCCGTGACGTCAGGACGTTGAGGTGAATCGGGTGACGCGTTTCAAAGCATCTGCTTTTTCCTCAGACAGAAAAAGCGGATGCTTTGCAATGCGTCACCTGATTCGCCCCAGCGTCCTGACGTCACATCCGTTCCCGCTCCGAGTACTCTGAGTTCATTCCATGCTGGTTCTATCCACCGCGAGGCAGAGACCTTGCCAGCTGTCACATCTATCCTGCCGATGCCGAATCTCCAGCGATTGATCATGGAGCTCCAGCAGTGACACAGGACTTTTACAAATATTCCTTTTATTTCCCATGTTATGTGAGTACCCATTTGGCTGTTTGCCTATTAAATTGCCCTATGGCTTAACTTCTATAGTTAGTTTGGCGCACCGTGCTCTTCTTTTGCTTTCATTTCAGAGAATTGCTTCACTCACAGGGGATCTGCCACATGTGTAGTTTTTTTCAACCTCTAGAACATTAAGAACTTTACATATGGACTTTGTTCTTATGTTTGCTCAGTCTGTATAGTACCATGCTGTTATCATTATATATATATATATATATATATATATATATATATATATATATATATATATATATATATATGAATATATATATATAACATTCTTCTATGTTTGTTTGGTCTCCACACTGTGGCCTGGGGCCACATGCAGCCTTTTACTTGTCTATATCAAGCCCTTGAGACAATATTCCCCCCACTGACACCAATGATGGAGCACCATTCCCCCCACTGTTGCCCACAATTGGACACTATTCTTCCCAATGATACCAACAACGGGGCACAATTCCTCCCACTAAAACCAATTGACACTGGGGCTTTTTCTACTCCCACAGCCTGGCCCTCCTAAAACTTGAAGGGCACAAAAATGGCCCTTTGTTTAAAAGGATTGGAGGCTCCTGATATAAGCCAAGTAAGATGATCAAAAAATTCCTTACTTACAGTATATATTAAAACTTCCCACATATTTCAATCTCTTTAATATCATTGCAACAAAGTTTCAAATCAGTCAGTAACTCTTTTTGAAACTACAAGGTCTTGTTCCTTTGCTCCTTGGTGGTATTTGAAAGCTGTTACTTAGTCACCTTGATCTCCAAAAGAAACCTCCCTGGCATCTGCTAGGCACCATCCTGGTCCAGTTGGGCAGCCATGTTGAAAACTGGAGCTTAACATCCTCACTTGTACTTTTGAGTTGGGAAGGAACCCAAAAAACAGGGTTGGATGGAGAAGGGGCCATGAAGTCCATTATTTGATATCTTCCGGGCCAACAGAAGGCTGTATGGCTATTTTTATACATTATAATTTAAAAGAGGCCTGTGCTGGGAGGATACAAGAAGTTTTCCATTAAACACTACAGAATTTCTGTGAAAAAAAAAATACAGTAAGAAAAATGTTCTTCTTTTTAAGGAGTGGCAACTAGTAAACGTAATGGCTGCCTGCACTGTGTGTAGGTGGAAGATATATTTTAAGTAAAGCTGTGCTCCACCATTCCTGTCTCTTCTCTCTCTTCTTAAGTTTGAGCTGCATTCTCCAGAGAATAAAATGAACACTTATTTTCATACTAAATCTCCAAAAGCCGAAATCTTTCTTGGTAAACAACCTTTATATTCTTCCAAGAATTTGGGAACAAATGCATGGGTCTGTTTTTTAAGGAAAATACATTCCTAGCTGATTTTTTTTTTTTTTAAAGCCCCTGAGATGAGGAAAACACATAGGATTTACATTTTTAAAAGTGCAAAAAGACACTGGTAGAGAAAAGGTAGAGAATATGCTTACTCTATTCAGCTTCAACCCCTGGCACCTAGGCAAGGGTGACAAAATAATTATTCAAGCCAGAGATCCTGGGATAGCTGAGGATCCCAAATTTTGCGAGAACATGTTCCTGCAAAGTACAGGAGTTTTTTCTTGTAAGGTATGGGTTCAAACCTTGGCCTGGGTGCACGGTGGAAAGTGGTTGAATTTCAATGCAACATGTGCTTTAAGCAGGAGAAACCAGCCAGTAGAATAGAATGACAAATCAATATCATGCTAACTGATGGAAATGTTGTTGTACTGCTAAAACAGATTCAGGATTTGTATATTTTTTAGAACTATTCTGACCCTGCTTTTCTGTTTCCTCTAAAGGTGTGCGGCAGGAGGCTGCAGGCAATGAGGCCACCAAGACAGTCCATTTCACGTTCCTCATCGGGTGTGTCTTTGTAGCCTTTGTGGTAGGATCCATCTTTTCAGGCCTTTTTGTGTCCTGTTACTGTAACCACATGTTTCAGAAGAACAAGCACATTGGGAAGGACCCAGAATCCAATCTACAACGGCCTCTATCTTTGAGAAGCCTGGCAAAGATGAATGGACTTTTAGACACCCAGTCAAAGGAAGGAATGGAAGCAACCTCACCAAAGCTCTACACCACCCTACTGCATGGAGACAAAGACCAGCAAGCAGAAACAACCAAAACTGGATCAAAAGACCATCCTGAACTATCCGGTCTCCCCACTCCAGAATCCACTCCAGAATTGCCAATGAAGAATCTCAAAGCCTTCAAGAACCAATGGGAAAGAAATCAGAATTGTAATAATGCCAAAGAAATCCAAAGCAAAAGTCCGGTTTTCCATTTTCCTGTCTCAAATTCCCAGGTCTTTCAGTTTCCTAGCACAGTTGCCCTCCCGAGCAGCATGCATGGGTATGATCAGCCTCTTTCTAGCTATGCAGATGACAAGAAGATACCCAACTCTGAAAGGGCTCTGATCCGTCATTCACAGTGCTATCTCCCCAAAGGGGTTGAAGTGACAACTCTAGATGAACTTCTAAAACATCTTCCAGAAGGTGGTGGCTCACCGAGAAAAATGTCTGGCATGATGGCTATTAGCCCTCAAGCTGTCAGCCCTCATTCACCCATGTCATTCATGAACAGGGTCCAGCCCCAAATTCCTGAAACTGAAAGCGCTCCTTATTACAGCTCCTCAACTCTTCCGAGAGACAGTCTGCCCAGAAGATTGGACATCCCACCAGATGTTAATCCTCAATCCTGTCTGGAGAAACAGTCAAGGCACCCCTCTCAAAGACATTCTCTATCCTCTGGGCACAAACTCATGAACATAGGTCCAGGACCGCTGGTTTCCAGGCAACATAGCCTGGGTCAAGGAACCAGACAACATCCTCCACCGCTTCTCACAAGGATGCACTCTACAGGCACCCCAGTGCCAATGGATAGCCACAACATCTATCTCTCCCGCCAGCATAGCTACACAGAGCAAACTCCAATGCAGAGGGGTATGGTGAAAAGGACCTTGTCCTTGAGACCAGAAGTATCATCTGCCCCTGTGTTTCTCCCATCATCCCCCATAAAGGATGCAAACCAGTTTCAGTATTAAGACACATATTTGGCTGCTCTACCAACCAAAGGACACTTAAGACAACTCTAAACTCAGTTGACAAACTGTGAAAAACTATGCTGTGAACTTTGCCTTGGTGTTCTGAAACTTCCTTGATCGCAACAACATAGAACTAATATCTATTGTCACGTCATCTCCAGCAAATATGAGTGTTGCGTAAAAGGAATACAATGTGTTGGGAAACAATGAACAAATCTATGCCACCAACACATTTTTGAACTGCCTTGTTCTATGTTGGAGAACCTGTGGAAAGCATTTCGAAGGCAGGAGATTTAATGTTAACATTAAAGTATTCTACCTAACATTGAAAGCCTTTACTGGGAGCAGATGTCCTTCACATGATGACATTCAGTGGCCTGCAGTCTACTATGTGCCTGGATACTAAAGAGTAAGCCCCAATTTCTGGTAGATGGGCAGCACTTAGTGAGGCACATAAGTGAAGCATAGATCATGGATCATCCTTAAAAATGGATTACTCCAATAAACTAACCTGTGTCCCTGAGCCTAAACAGACCCTGAATGAAGAACGTGAAACTGTCTCTCATGAACTCAATGGCAAACTTGGTTGACATGAATGGATACCTCAAGAGGAATAGATCAAATGTAAATTAATTTATATATACATCTATGTATATATAGAAAGATATATATATATATATATTTCACAATCTAACTCCATATAAAAGGAGGTTTTTAATTTACCCTACTGTGTAGGGGCAAGAAACTAACTTCTATATTATTAATTCTGAAATGTATGGACTGAAAAAAAGATGAAGAAAAAAATTTAATGATGGTGCCTGAGCTAATACACCCTTGTGACCCATCCAACCATGTGTAGGTAACAAAGACAGACCGCAGCACCATCATTTTCCCACCGCATCAGTATCGCAGCAAACTGACCCGTACTGGCTATTCCCTAAATCACTGGTGACTGGCTACAACTCAATATCATTCGAGATGAGGGTGACGTAGAACAGCCAACCTATAAGCACTGTGTGCTTAAAGTGAATGGGGTTGACTTTTTCCTTATTTGAACTATGAAAGGTCGGATGGAGGTGGCCAAGATGGAGTCACTCTTGGCCTTGTGGCTTTGTCCCCATTTTAAATCCAATTAGCTCAATGGATAGTCTGTGTACATGTGTGCCTTATTTCAACCTAGTATTATGAACAGTGAGATTGTAGCAACACAAGTCTGTGATTATTTTGTCACTGAGGGGGTTCCTTTTTTTTTGTCCGCAATGGTGCTTCTTATCTTGTGGAGCATCCCAGCTTTCCACGCGTGTACACTGTTGAGATTTTGCTCCTTTGAGGTCGTAATGGGCAGATTGAGGACATTGGGTGCCTTGGATTAATTTTTTTTCCCCTTCTTTGCTTTTGCTTGCTTCCCCAGTGCTTTAAAAAATTAAAGACTGACGACCTCCCCAACCCCAAGACACTACCAGCAAACCTATGTGTGAACAAACTACTACATCTTACCAACCAACACTGGTACTCCAAAGTATACATGGCTACACTGTAGGCCTCTTTGCCTTTTCCATTGGCTCATATTACACTGCCACCCTTTGCTGTATAATTACGAAAATGGGAATTGTCATAAATATCTAGTCATCGAACTATGGAGTATTTTTGGAGCTAGTAGTAAAGTTTCAAGAGCCATACTAGTGTCCTTTAAAAGCACTTTTTATAAAGTATTTCTTTGATTACTAAGACTTAAATATGTATCAGATGTACACTTTTCGGCCAAAAATTTGTAAACACCCTATCGTCATACCTACTATATGGCAAAAAGTCAAATGACTGGGTTCAGGTGTTTCCAATGAGGGGTATTGTTAGTACTATAGCATACAAAAACATTTTAAACAATTTCTACTTTGTGGCAACAGTTTCGGAAAACTTTTTAGTTTCATCATGGCTGTGCCCTGTGCACAAAGCCGGCTCCATAAAGACATGGTTTGATGAGGTTGTTGTGGAGGAACTTGAGTTGCCATCAGAAAGCCTGGGCCTCAACCTTATCAAACACTTAAAATGAATTAGAACTCTTATTATGAGGCCAGCTCTTCCCAGATTAGGATCAGTTGATTTGATCAGTTTGGTGTGGAGGATCTTGAGTGGCCTGCTCAGAGCTTGACCTTGCAAATGTTCTTTTGGCTGAATGGGCACAAATTCCCATAGACACCCTTCAAAATCTTGTAAAAAGCCTTCCCTTAAGAGTGGAGGCTGTTTGTAGCCACAGAGGAGGGAGGAGTGGATCCAACTCCATAATAATGGCCATGGTTTTGGAATGGACATATATAGATGTGAAGGTCTGGTGTTCACAAACTTTTAACCATATAGTGTATATTTAATTTGCATATATACTTTGTTTTTGTAAACGCAAAGGGTGATACTATGCTATCATTAATTACAAGGTAAAATGACCTGGACAAAATAGAGGTCTCCCACTGGATATGCTCCAATAGGTGTATTTCCTATGGAGGATGGGTTATACTATCTCTCTGGAAGGATATATCTCCTATCTGATCAGAGAGCACCTTGGACACTGCACCACGCTCCTTACTACGAAAACGCCTCGATCCAAGGCCAAGCTACCAACCTTTACCGTCCAACAATGTACACTTGAAGGCTTACTTGCAACAGATCCACATAAACAAAAAAAAAATATATATATATATATAAACATATGAATATATGTGATTTTGTTACCTCTTTGGATTGCAATTTAGTTAGTAGGTAATGGGCACCCAAGACAAATTGTAAGGTTGTGTACCATGCAAAAATTTACACAGGATCCCGAATCACAAAATTGCACCATCATTTTCCCTCATTAAAAGCGCAATCCCCCCCCACACCCCAACACCCCCGAACCCACAGGCTGTGCTGCTCACTTGAGTCAATAACCTTTTGTCCCTGTGTAAGGACTGGCATCATCTGCATTTTTTTTATAAAGACATTGAATGTACAATTTGTAACAAAAAAAATCAAAAATAAAGATGAAATAAAAATTTTAAATGGTCTTGTATGGGTCTACGTGTCCGCCTAGAAAGCATGCCTGTGCCTGTTGTATACTATTGATGTAAATGTATTCATGAAAAGAAGACTTTACCACAAAAAGTACAATTGTATATACAGGAAATGGCATCAAATTCACCACCAGCAGAAAAATTCAAAAGACTTGAAGACTTATGAAGACTTAAATTGGTTGCAAACTTTGGACCACATGTCAAAACCATCTGGAGCTCCAGAAATATAGGTAGATAAAATTATAGGCAAATCTTGACTTTTCTTGTAGAAGTTGAAACTGACTCCACCTCTCTGGTTGATCCATCAGGCTGCCTATCCCATTAAGTGCCCCTGGTCAATATGTTGTGGTAACTTTACCGTGCGGTAGTTCCCTTGTTTGAAAATTGTCTGCCAATACATGGCAATGGACCAAAAACTGGATTTGGAATTTTATTTTAACACTGCATACCACAACGCATGGTATGTGTACTGTGTTGATCTGCAACGCTGGTCTGTTGGCACCTACTAAATGAATGATTCAACAAGGCACCTCATAGAGTGCCATTTTACCACGTCACCGCAATACATAGATGTAAGGCCAACCTCAACATTTAATAAGGAGACTTGTGAGTGGGTGGACCTAGCTTTACTTTAAAGTTCAATTCCAGGTATGATAAGTTACATTGGTCCAGCTTGGACCATACTTGTGCCATACCTGAGGGATCCCTCTAGTCTAGAAGCTGGAAATCAGTTTAGTAAGCACTGCAACTACCGTGATCTCCACTAGCTTCTCGGTCATGTGCCCAGTGGCTGCCCTGCTGCATAATATGAACACAGGAGGTCACTCATTTGGCACAGGCACTTTTAGGGACCACTTTCCTTTTTTTCAATGAATGCGAAGCAATCTATGATTGGATGAGGTAAAGAGCCAGGGTGGTGACATCGCGATCTCCACCTTGTCCAATCAGAGAACACTTTCCATTCATTGAGAAAATGGAAAGTGTTCACTGAATGGTGCTTGTTGGTGACCCCCTGTGTTCAGTAAGCAGAGGTGCAGCCAACAAGCACTGTAGTGTTGGCTACTACAGTGATTTCCAACTTCCAGGGGCTACTGTGTCAACTTAGTTTTTGGCTGGGCTGTAGTTAGCCCAGACTGATTGTATTTTTTTTTACCTGTTTTTTCCCAAAACTTAAGTTGGATTTTGATTTCTCACTGGCGCCAGTAGATGTCACTGGTATCACTGGTCATAGTAAGAGATTTCACAAACAAAACAAAGGTATGAATATTTTCTTCATCCAATCCAGTAGGAGGTTTATGCCACTGGGTGCATGCTGCAGGAGATTATAAATATCTGGGAAAAGCCATGTGCTTGCTCTCTCGCCTCAGGCTGATGCCTGAGGAGGTGCTACTGGATGGAGCCAATAGCCTGGTATGGGGCCTAATGTGTGCTTAAGTGGTCCTGAAGCGGCCCTGCCTGGTCTGGGGGAAGTTGGGCCAAGGAGGAGGACCCTTGCTGGAGAGAGCCAGGAAGAAGGTTTGTCTCTTATTTGGAGGTCGATGGGCTTACAGTGTTGCCAAGTCAGCTTAAAGGTTCTGACACTGTGGACATTGGTCTGGATCTGGAGAGTCTGTAAGTGATCAGCTGCAGTATCTAAAAACCCTAACCCTCACCTCCCTAACTGTTCTGCAATAAACTTTAAAAAGAGAAAAGAAACTAGCGCCCAATATCCTTTCTTGGCCCCCCCCATTTTAGCCATTGTCTCAGCCCCGGGGTGAAATCCTAGCCCCACCCTGGCAGCTGGAGTTGCTATCCTGCCTTTGGGGTGTCAGAGAGATGCTCCACTTGCATAGGTCCAAACTGGACCAGTGTAACTGTGAAAAAATAGCCTTACCTGGAATTCAGCTTTAAATTTCTCATCTTAGAGGGAGGCATCTCCATGACATAGCCAACTTCCTTCATACTGACCCCACTGAGCCCATTTTAATTTTACTTTCCATAAACAATTTTTATTCAGTTACAATGTGCCTTTGACCTTGCTAGAGAAGTTTACCACTCCAGGAAGAGTTGAAGCTCTTGCACAGCCACAGTTCTTCTCTAGTCCTTTGATGTCATAGCCCCCTCCTCTTCTAGGAGCATCTAATTACTGCCTGTGTTGGTCCAGCCCCTCTCCTCATCCCCTCACCTTATTACACAACCTTTCTAGTAGCTGCCGGGGAGGAGTGAAGGAGAATACTAGTATAGAGCAGGGCAGCTGCTAAAGGGGTAGCTCCGGTGCTCCTGTACCAGGCCAGCAGGGGGGCACAAGCAGCAGGGAAATCAGATGTGGGAGAAGGGTGATCAGTGTAGCAGGAGGGCAAATACAGGAACGGATCCCCCTTTGTGCCTCTCCCTGCAGCAGCTGAAAGCTGGCTTTTCCTCCTCTACCTCCCATCGGCTTTACAGGGGATTGGTTCCAGTAGTTGACACACCCACCCCCTTCCCCCCATGATCACCCCCTCTGTGCACTGTGTGGTACCAATCACTCAATGTGTTCACTGATAACTGAAGCATAGTAAACTGTGTTTACTATGCTTATGTCTGTGAATGAACAGGAGCCCCTGTACAGAGCACCTTCTGCTCATTCACTGTTCAGTGCAGCTAAGGCTGCAGAGAAATGGATGGTGGGATCTATGTCCTCAGTCCCTTTTTCTATCTCAAAAGTAAGACATCAGGGGTCTGTTTAGAACCCTAATATTTCACCAAAGCCCCCCAGCAGCATTGTGTAAAAATAAGTAGAAAATAATTTAAAAATTGTAATAAATAAAATAAAGATTTAAAATTATAAAAAAAAGCCATAAAAATATTAATGATAAAAAACTGAGGGGTTAACTCACACTGGTTCTCCTGCTGATATCACATGCAAGATGGCGGCACTCAGCAGCAGTCTCAGGGCTTTTTAGATGTCTACACAAGCGAGGCTTTTACAGGTAAATTACATGACTAAAATCAATAAGACGATTGTTGTTGAAATGAATGGTCTGTCAACAGGTTCTCTTTGAGTTACCTAACACGGTTCCCGTATCTATACTAAGCTGTGGGAGATGAAGAAAATGCAGAGTTAAAGAAAGGCCAATTATAATGGTAAAAGATTAAAGAAGTGCCCTGAAAAGAGGTTCTATGGTGACGCATAATAGGTCAACTCATTTGGACACCTCAAGAAAAATAATCGACTTGCCCCTTTGATATTATTCCCTGGCCCCTTACTGCTGCTGCCATTCTCCAGAATCTAATTCTGTGTATTTTTCAATCATGGTATCGGAGAAGCAGCATGAATACGAAACAGCCGTTAGAGTGGAGGTGTGAATATATTCATGAGCCGAGCTCTGGAAAGGAAATGAAAAAAGAGATAGGAATGTTACGAGTCACAGAGACCGAGCCGGACAACAAAAAGAAAGCCGTCTCGAGAGGGCATCTAACCATGAGCCGTCATCGTCTGAGAGTCCTTAGCCAGTTAGATATTGCTTTTCTTTTCATTTTATCCAAGGTGATCGGTTAAGGGGTCCCTAGAAACAAAGTGAGAAGTCTTAATGTAGACTTTATGGCTACTCTACAAAATACAGCAATGAATGTGTCTTTTTTAATAAACCCGGGATGGGTGGTGAGCCCCTATAAAGTGAACTTGTATCATCCCCACACATATGAAAGTAAAAGAAGCCCAGCAAAATGGACACTGCAAGGTGGCTGCATGTAATATTCATTTTGTCCAAAGCTCTCATGGAAGTACCTAACAACCAAATGCACCTTTCTCGAAGTCCTCAACTTGTATTGACTCGGGTCTCTGGTGTCGGTCCCCTCCACTGGTTTTATCATCTCTGAGATGCATTATGGTAGAACTCAAAGTTGGAGTAAAGTCAAAAATTTTAGAAAGCATATACCAAAGCTTTTGGAAAGAGGGCAAAGTGGTGCACATAAGAAGCTCTTAACATCCCTTTTTCGCTGGGTAGCTGTTCCTAGGACTGGTTTACTGGTGGGATCTTTACAACTTTACATACAAAAATTCCCTCCAAAAATTCTAAATCATTGATATCATACCTGTGTATACAATACATCCCTAGGTTCCAAAATAAGCCAGACTGTTCGTCTGTAGTCCCATCCATAGTTCCACAGGAGTGGTTTACTGGTTTCTAGGCCTTCTTGGTTAGCTCTTCTTCAGAGACAACCAATATTTGGTTGTATATAGCCAGGAATGGCTGAAACATTTGATATATTGTGGCTAAGTTGTTTGCAAGCTAGTTTTGAATGCTTGGGTACTGGGTTTGATTCCCTCAAGGACCTCAACTACATAGTAGTGGTAGGTAAAATGGCATCTGACTACACTAGTCATGGTTTAAATCTCTTGGATCAATCCCTAGCAATTCTGAAGCTTATATAACTGGCCAATAAATCCCAAGGGATGGCCACAACAAGTCAACTATCCACAAGGTTACCATGAGTCAACACTAGGTAGTCTCATTGACCAATATTTCTCTCTTACCCAGAGACATGACTTTCCTACCCAAAAATATGATTTTGACAGACAAACAGAATCCCACCCCACAACCAATATTTGGTTATATGCACCCTAGAATAGCTGAATGATTTGACATATTGTGGCTATGTTGTTTGCAACATAATCTTGAAGACTTACTAATTTTGATTTCTTCAAGGACTTCAACTACACAGTAGTAGTAGGTAAAATGGCATCTGACTACACTGAACATTGTTTCAATCTCCTTGAGAAATACCTAGCTGAAGCTTCTATACCTGGCCAATAAATCCCAAAGGATGGTCACAATAAGTCAACTATTCAAAAGGTCACCATGAGTCTACACTAAGGAGTCTCTCTGACCATTATTTCTTTCCTGCCCAAAGACATGGCTTTAACAGACAAGCAGGTTTCCGCCCCATGACCAATGTTTGGTTATATTTACCCAGATAGAGCTGAAACATTTGGCATATTGTGGCTAGGTTTTTTTTTTCGCAAGGTAGTCTTGAAAGCTTGGGTACTGGGTTTAATTCCCTCAAGGACCTCAACTACATAGTAGTAGTAGGTAAAATGGCATCTGACTACACTGGTCATGGCTTCAGTCTCCGAGATTCAACCCTAGCAATGCTAAAGCTTCTATATCTGGCCAATAAATCCCAAGGGATGGTCACAACAACTATCCAAAAGGTCACTATGAGTCAATACTAGGTAGTCTCATTGATCAATATTTTTCTCTTACCCAGAGACACGACACTCCTACCAAAAACATGACTTTGACAGACAAACAGAATTCCACCCCACATACAATATTTGGCTATATGTACCCAGGTATAGCTGAAACATTCCATATATTGTAACTAAGTTGTTTGAAAGCTAGTCTTGAAGGCTTGGGTACTGGGTTTGATTCCCTCAAGGACCTCAACTACAAAGTAGTAGGTAAAATGGCACCTGATTACTCTGGCCATGATTTCCCAGCAATTCTGAAGTTTCTATATTTGGCCAATAAATTCCAAGGGTTGGTCACAACAACAACTATTCAAAGGGTCACCATGAGTCAACACTAGGTAGTTTCATTGGCCAATATTTCTCTCTTACCAAAAGACATGACTTTGATAGACAAACAGAATCCCACAAGCAATACTTGGTTACATGTACCCAGGAAGAGCTGAAACATTTGACATATTATGGCTAAGTTTAATCTTGAAAGCTTGGATACTGGGTTTGATTCCCTCAAGGACCTCAACTACAAATAAGTAGGTAAGATGGCATCTTACTACACTGGTCATGGGTTCAATCTTCTGTATCAATCCCTAGTAATGCTGAGGCTTCTATATCCGGCCAATAAATCCCAAAAGATAGTCACAACAAGTCAACTATCCAAAAGATCACCAATACTAGGTAATCTCATTGACAAATAATTCTCTTTTACCTAGAGACATGACTCTCCTACCCAAAGACCTGACTTTGATAAACAACTGAATTCCATCCCACATACAATATTTGGTTATATGTACTCAGGTATAGCTGAAAGATTTGACATATTGTGGCTATGTTGTTTGCAAGATCATCTTGAAGGCTTGATTACTGGGTTTGATTCCTTCAAGGACCTCAACTACACAGTAGTAGTAGGTAAAATGGCATCTGACTACACTGGTCATGGCTTCAGTCTCTGAGATCCATCCCTAGCAATGCTGAAGCTTCTATATCTAGCCAATAAATCCCAAAGGATGGTCACAACAAGTCAACTATCCAAAAGGTCACTATGAGTCAACACTAGGTAGTCTCATTGATCAATATTTCTCTCTTACCCAGAGACATAACACTCCTACCAAAAACATGACTTGACAGATAAACAGAATTCCACCCCACAACCAATATTTGTCTATATGTACCCAGGTTTAGCTGAAACATTTGACATATTGTTGCTAAGTTGTTTGCAAGTGTAGCACCCTCTAGGTAGGTAGGTGCTAGACATAGTATTTTGCAGCATAGGTAAATTTAGGCAGGTGTGGCTGGCAGCCAGGCCTGTTTGTTTTGATTTGGTCTGGGCTGGGAGTGGCTCAGGGTAGCAGCTGGTGACTCACAAGCAACATCACTGAGACCTCCCTCTTCTTTCCAGAAAGTTCTGAAAAGAGAGAAGGAGAGGAGAGGTGGAGCTGCCTGGGGTGTTTTAGGGAGCCCTGACCAATCCCTAACCTGGATTGGCAGGGGGCAGGCCTCCTTAAATACTCAGGGTCAGCCCAGCTTGGGAGGAGTTGTTTGGTGAAAGAGCTGAAGTGAGAGAGTGTGGAGGTTGTCGGGGCCTTTGAGGGAGCTCCCCAGTCTGGGGGCGGGTGTCTTTGGGCCTGGGCTCGGGTGCAGTCGGGACCACTTCCAAGAACACATGGAGAGGTCCTGGACTGGAGGCACAAGAGAGAGCAAGGAGAGGACAGCGGGAGAGAGCACTGCTAAGAGACTCCAGGGAGGACAACTGGTCGCAGCCAGGAGGGCTAGTGAGTGAGGCACATTTGGGAGGACTGGGGAGGCACACCTGAGAGGACTGGGAGGTAGCAGTGTGAGATGGGTGCAGAACCATAAGTGTGGACTATGGTGGAAGGAGCAGTGGAAAGAGGCAGCTGCAGCCAGGGGGGCTGGCAGGGCCTGAAGATGGGTTACTGAAATAGGAAGCCTCATGTAGGGCAGTATAACAACCGTGGTTCCAATCTTTTTTGAGAAATACCTAGCAATGGAGTTTCTATATTTGCCAAATAAACCCTAAGGGATGTTCACCACTGGTCAACTATCTAAAAGGTCACCATGAGTCAACATTAGGTAGTCTCCCTAGTATTTATCTCCTGCTTAGAAAAATTACTTTGATAGACAAATAGAATCCCACCCCACAACCAACATTTGGTCATATGTACCCAGGAACAGCTGAAACATTTGTGGCTGAGTTGTTTGCAAGCTAGTCCTGAAGGTTTGGCTACTGGGTTTGATTCCCTCAAGTAATCAACTGCATAGTAGTAGAAGGTTACATTTGCATCAGACTATAGTGGCCATGGCTTCAATCTCCTGGAGAAATCACTAGCAAAGCTTCTATATCTGGCCAATAAATCCCAAAGGATGGTCTGAACAGATCAACTATCTAAAAGGTCACCATGTGTCAACACTAGGTAGTCTCTCTGACCAATATTTCTCTCCCTCCCAGAGAATCTTCTATATTTGCCTAATAAATCCCAAGGGATAGTCACAATTGGTCTAAAAGGTCACCATGAGTTAACACTAGGTAGTTTCACTAGTATGTCTCTCCTTCCCAGAGACATGGCTCTTCTACCCAGAGACATTACTTTGATAGACAAATATAGTCCTACCCCACAACCAACATTTAGTCATACAGTATGTACCCAGGAACAGTTGAAACATTTGACATGTGACTGAGTTGTCTGCAAGCTAGTCCTGAAGGCTTGGGTACTGGGTTTGAATCCCTCAAGGGCATCAACTACATAATAGTAGAAGGTTAAGTTTGCATCTGATTTTAGTGCCCATGGTTTCAATCTCCTGGAGAAATCCCTAGCAATGCTTCTATAGCTGGCAAATAAATCCTAAAGGATGGTCTCAACAGGTCAGCTATCCAAAAGGTCAACATTGGAGTCAACACTAGGTAGTCTCTCTGACCAGTATTTCTCTCCTACCCAGAGACATGACTTTGATAGATAAACAGTATCCAACCCCTTCAATTTTGAATATAGCAGCCCAAAATCAGAAGAAGAAATCGAGCCTCGTTTAATACCACGTCTTTTTGTTTTCTGCAGCAGTTAATCATATTTTTCTCTTTATTATCCACCGTGCATTGGGAAAATGGCAGTTAGAAAGTGGTTGTTCCCGGCAAATTAGTTCCTTCAGACATTTTATATATTTAAGCTTTATGTGTGTTCGGAAGCTACACATTTTTATCTCTAAATGCAATCATGTAAAGTATTTTCTCCAATCTTGTCTGAAAGAGATACCGAGCATTGGGATCCTTTCAGCAAGGCGAAATATGTATACAACCTGAACCGGCATGAATAAGCTTTTGTGTACAGCGATTTTAAAGAGCTTTGTCTGATGTTTTGCAGCTGGTGTGAAAAGCCAAGGAAGCAAATGAGGGAATGTTCTTAATGTTGGGTGCTTTTTGTCTGGTGTGAAGATAACTCGATCGAAAGCACTTTTTCTGGGCTTCCCGTAGAAGGAACATAATAGAGATTTTATTCAATTCTGAAAAGCTATTTATTGTGACGATCACCTGCCATGTGGTCCAGAGGGGTCCTGGGAACATTGATGATGATGTGACCAGTAAAGTACATATCTTTATATGCAAAGGAAGGCAGAATCCCCACCTGGACCCTCAGAAGCTTCTGCAAAATCAGGATTTGTAGGTCTGAAATGTCAGTGTGTCTTAAACAAGAAAATAAAAAACATTTATGGTGATGATCACCTGCCATGTAGACCAGAGGGGCCTTGGTACATTGATGATGATGTGACCGGTAAAATATGTATCTTCATATGCAAGGGGAGACAGAATCCCCACCTGGAACAATAGAAGCTTCTGCTTAATCAGGATTTGTAGGTCTGAATTTTCAATGTGTTTTAAACAAGAACTGTCTGGGCTGCCTATAGCAACCAATCTGTATCTCGCCTTCCCTGGCCATGTACAGGAGAATGCAAATGTGGGACGTGCATGGAATTTGTAGCTTTCCCCATGAATTTACGTAAATGCTAACGTTTCCTTCCGAAACCCAAAGACTTCTACCTAAAACTTTTTGTTCTTTTGTAGCACCCTCCTAGAGTAGTGTAGGATGTTAGGTAAATGTAGCTTGCTCCTCTGTAATCAGTGGTGCAGGGGGTGATTGTTTAGGCCTGCTCAGTGTCTCACAGGCTATTACTCTGATTGCTTCCCGCTGTATTCTGGAGGATTCTAAAATGATAGTGGAAGAACAGCATGAACAGCTGGAACATTTTTGGGGCTCCAGCAAATCCGTGGGGAGGTGTATCCAGTCCAATAGGTGGTTGGAGAGCCCATAAAGAGTTGGAGGCCTGAGGCAAGGGGAGAGACTTCCTGGGTCCAGTCCTGCTGGAGGAGGACCCCCCCCCCCCCCCTTGGCTCTGCCCCTGGGGCAAGAGTGCTAGAGGTGCCACTAGAAAGACATTGAGGTCCCAGCCAAACTTTGGAGTCAGTTTGGGTCTGGAGGAGCTCACTGGAGAAAACCAGGAGGAAGTTGGGGGAAAATTGTCCAGCTGTTCTATGGTGGTGGGAACCTGCATCTTCCTCAGAAGAGGCTGGCAGATATTGGAAGGAGGCAATCATTGTGGCTGTGTGAGTAGATAAATGCAAGAAAGTCAGTGACTATGTGTAGATTTTGGTCCCTGGGAGAAGTCATAGTCACCATCAGCATAGAGAATCTATTTTTGTACAAGTTCACCAAGATAGTTAAGGCTTCCTTAAAGTGTTCAGTTCATCAGTTTTGTGGTATCCCATGCTCCCCCTCACCCCATCCAAGTTCATTGCTCTAATAAAACCCCAAAAAGACACCTAGGCTGTTCCTTCGAACCAGTAAAGATTGGAGGGTGGGGGAGCTACATTTTCAATGCATAGAGAGGAGAAATAGTAAGATATTGGTTAACGTAGGCAATGCAGGCCATCTAATAAAGTTCTTCCTATAGAAACCTTCATAAATGAGGTCCCAAAACTACTTCTTTTCTGATGTTCCCTGGATAAGGTCCATCATGGGAATTCAACTGTTTTCCTACTTCTTAGCGTGTAGTAGACTCTAAACTAAGTCCGAAAATGGCAAATGGATTTTCCAGTGATGCCCCGGACATTTGCTGTGGGACAGAAGACGTAATAATGGTTGACTTCACGCTTTACAGTTGACAGGAGCAAACTCTAAGCTAATGTTATGGAAGAGACAGAGTAACTTTGCTTAGTAACTTGAGCTGGGTCGGTATCAGAGGCCTTACTGCATCAGCTTAGGAGAATATGACAGAAACGAGAGTGGAACAGGTGTGCCAGACGACCATGAAGCATAAACAAGGAGGGGAGAAGATTGGCAGAAGGTCTAATCCCTCCAGCATGTGTGTGGCTGATGTCATTGGCTTTGGATGCCGCATATCTTGAAAGGACGTTAACTCCATGCTTGTAATTTGAAGCTGTCTTGGAGAGGTGGGGGGGGGGGGATAACAATATACCTGTCTAATCCGGTGCAAGCAAATGGGCCTGGGTTCCTATTAGCTGACAAACAAATTGGTAGCTTGTTATTTTAAAAGGTCACATCACCCAAATGAAGAAGAGAAAAAGAAGAAGAGGAAAAGAAGAGCAGAGGAAAGAAAGAGAAAAGGAAAGGAAAAGAGAGCTAGAGGAAAAGAAAAAGAGAGGAGGGAGAGAAGAGGAGAGGAGAGAACAAAAGAGATGGAGCGGAGCTAAGAGGAGAGGAGAGACAAAAGAGAACAACATAGTGGAAAAGAGAAGACAAAGAAGACAAGATAAAAGGGAGAGGGGGTGGAAAGGCAAGGAAAAGGGTGAGAAGAGTGAGAGGAAGGGAAGAACAGAAGAAAAGGAGTAGAGAGGAGAGAATAATAAAAGAGAAGGAGAGGAGATCAAAAGAGAGGGGAGGGAAAAAAAGACAAGAGAAGAGGGAGAGGGGATGGAAAGGCAAGGAAAAGAGTGAGGGGAGGGAGGGAAGAATAGAGGAAAGGAATATAGAGGAGAGAATAATATAAGAGAGGGAGAGGAGATCAAAAGAGAGGATAGGGGAGGGGGAAAAAAGACAAGAGAAGAGGGAGAGGGGATGGAAAGGCAAGGAAAAGAGTGAGGGGAGGGAGAGGAAGGGAAGAACAGAAGAAAAGGAGTAGAGAGGAGAGAATAATAAAAGAGAAGGAGAGGAGATCAAAAGAGAGGGAAAAAAAAGACAAGAGAAAAGGGAGAGTGGATGGAAAGGTAAGGAAAAGAGTAAGGGGGGGGGGAGAGGGAGGGGAGAATAGAGGAAAGGAATATAGAGGAGAGAATAATATAAGAGAGGGAGAGGAGATCAAACGAGAGGGGAGGGAGAAAAAAGACAAGAGAAGAGGAAGAGGGGATGGAAAGGCAAGGAAAAGAGTGAGGGGAGGGAGAGGAAGGGAAGAATAAAGGAAAGGAATATAGAGTAGAGAATAATAAAACAGAGGGAGAAGAAAACAGGGGCGAGGAGATTCGAGAGGAAGGGGAAAGAAAGTGGACCAATAGGAGACAAAAGGGGAAGGTGAGGTGATAAGAGAAAAGCAATGGAAAGGAGAGAAGAGGGAGATGCAAGGAAAAGAGGGTCAATGAGAGAAAAGGAAGGGGAGAAGGAGAGAGGAAGAGGAAAAAGAGAAGTTAGAAGAGCGATATGAAGAGTGAGTAGGGGAGTGGCAAACACAGGAGAGGAAAAGAGGAGAAGGCAAGGGAAAGGAGGAAAAGGATGCAAATAGAAGAGAGGGAAGAGGAGAGGGAGAGTCGTAGAAGAGAGTGGGAGAGAAAAGGGAGAGGAGAAGAAGAAAGATAAAGAGAAGAGCTAGGAAGAAAGAAAGAAGAGGAAATGGAGAGGTGGAGTTGGGAGAAAAGCAGGTGAAGGGAAGAGGAGAGGCAAAGAGAGGCAAAAAGTAGAGGGACAGGAGGAGAAGAGAGTGAGAGAGGAGAAGAAAGGGTGAGAGAAGCTGAGAGGAGAGAGAGAGAGGAAGGGAAGGGAAGAGGAGAGGGAGAGTCGGAGAAGAGAGTGGGAGAGGAAAGGGAGAGGAGAAGAAGAAAGAGAGAGAAGAGCTAGGAAGAAAGAAAGAGGAGGAAATGGAAAGGTGGAGTTGGGAGAAAAGCAGGTGAAGTTAAGAGGAGAGGAAAAGAGAGGCAAAAATTAGAGGGAGAGGAGGAGAAGAGAGTGAGAGAGGAGAACAAAGGGGGAGAGAGAGAGGAGGGAAGGGAAGAAGAGAGAAGGAAAAAGAAAGGAGGCGTTGGGAGGAAAGGAGGAAGAGGGAATGGAAGAGAGGGGAGTGGGAAAAAAGAAGAGGAAAGTTAGAGGAGCAGAAGAAGAGAGGAGCTGTGCGGAGAGAGAAAGAATGGAAAGGAAAAGGAGCGGAAGTGAAGAGGAGAGAAAAGGGGAGAGAAGGAGCTGGTAGGAAAGGGAGAGGAGGAAAGAGTAGAGGAATTCAAATAGGGGAGGAAGAGGAGAGGAAAGGAGAGGAATGGAATTACAAAGAGATATGAAAGTAGAATGTGAAAAACATGGGGAGGTGGAGAGAAGAAGGAGGAAGAGGGCAGGAGACAGAAAAAAAAGAGAGCAGAGGAAAGGAGAGGAGAGAGCAGTAGAGCTCAGTTGGAGAGAAGCAGGAGAGATAGGGTAGGATGGAGGGAAGAGATAATGATATCGAGAAGGAGAGAGACAAATGAGAGGTGGAAAAAAGAGCGCAAGAGACAGAGAAATAGATCTGGTAGCTGCACATTGATCAGAGTACAAATTACAGGAGGCATTACAAGCTGCCTCCTCAGTGTGATTTATCCGCGGGGATTAATAAATATTAAATACCTCTTTGCGGTTCGACCTGATTTACAGGCATGACGGCTAAGTATTCTCCATACATCATTTATTATACCTAATGCCGCTGTCCAATTTCCTTCATGCTTAGAACAGCTTGTATCATTTGCACAGAACAGGCTGTCCTTAATCAGACAAGGTCTACGTAGCGCCCCCCTGCTCCAACCTACCGCAGCTGTTCCTTCCTCTGCCGTTTTGTACATAACCGAAGCGCACTGCTTGGCTTTACGAAGCCGCACCAGTTATGGCGGCGCTGGTATGTAAACAACGCTGTGATTATAAGACGTGGCACTGGTAATCAGAATCCTGGTAGGCCAATAATAAATAGAATAGGCAGCATGCTACAGGGGGTAACAAGCCTCAAAATGTGATCGGTAATGGCTACCATGACAGGTTCTCTTGTAATAATGCTGGGATTGTAAAGTGTAAACCAAAGATCATCACTTTGTGAAGATACCTTTACCTTTGGGCTATTACAGATACTGTACCTTGAAGGTTGAGTGCTACGGTTAAAGGGCCCCAACACTGGCATACTGCATTTTTACCCACTGGACACCGGCCAGGTGTTTAGCTAGGGTCTGTTTGACTGTAGTTGGGCCCCTATAGATAGTTGCAACCCTCCTCTACCATATCGGAGATATTCGGTGCATTCATTGTTGTTTATTACTACTTGCAGCGTCATTCTTCACTCACCCAGCGTTTCAGTGAAGGCTGAGAAATTCGGAAATTCTAAAAAAAAAATCGGAAATTCGTAAAAAATCAGAAATTAGCAGATTTGATAAAGATTGTTTCCTTGCTGGCGGTAAAGGGAACGAACACCAATCCTATTCACCTTGCTGTGACATTGAGTTGTACCACTTGTCATTAAAGCAATGGATTGACTATTTTAAATCTTGTTACCATCCTATCTTGAGGGCTTATTGGTCTTTTTAACGTCATACGTGTGTTGGTGTGTTATAGGGTCCAGTTATGTAGAGGGGGTCATCACTGGAAATGGTAGGGGAACCTATCATTTACCAGAAGCTTCTACTACATCAGACCAACCCATCCGTTCACTGATGTTTGGGACACTTTGTGAAGATACCTTTACCTTTCTGCTACTACAGCTTTGAAGGTTGAGTGCTACGGTTAAAGGGCCCCCATACGATGGCTTTGAGATGTACCGTTGTCATTGAACCATCATATTTGCTATTGTCAGTCCCGTTAACCATCACCTTTCTTCAGGGCTTATTGCTCTTTTTAATAAGTTCCATTTATCATCATTGGTGCGTGTTGTCAGGTCTTGATATGGAGGAGTCGTCAATGGAAATGGCAGAAGAACCCATCATTTACCAGCAGCTTCTATGGGGGTAACACTAAGATAGATAGATAGATAGATAGATAGATAGATAGATAGATAGATAGATAGATAGATAGATAGATAGATAGATAGATAGATAGACAGATGGATAGATGGATAGATTCTGAAGAGATGGCACAACAGAGATGGTTTTGTCTCATTGATACCTCAGACAGGGAGGAGTAACTGCTATAACTCACTCTCTTGTGTGTATTAATATCACCTTGAGCTACTGAGCTCTCTGAACAATGTTTTTTGTTCACCAGGAGGAAAAACATACTATTAATATGCAATATATTATATTTATAGATTATATTTATAGATTATCTCACAAAAGTACACCCCTCAGATTTTTGTAAATATTTTATTCTATCTTTTTATATGACAACACTGAAGAAATGACACTTGTCTACAATGTAAAGTAGTGAGTGTACAGCTTGTATAACAGTGTAAATTTGCTGTCCCCTCAAAATAACTCAACATACAGCCATTAATGTCGGCTGGCAACAAAAGTGAGTACACCCCTAAGGCCACCTTTATGTAGAGCAACAATTCTTTTTTTCAGATCCTCAGAGAGTTCTTTACCATGAGGTGCCATGTTGAACTTCCAGTGACCAGTATGAGAGAGTGAGAGCGATAACAACAAATTTAACACACCTGCTCCCCATTCACACCTGAGACCTTGTAACACTAACGAGTCACATGACACCGGGGAGGGAAAATGGCTAATTGGGCCCAATTTGGACATTTTCACTTAGGGGTGTATTCACTTTTGTTGCCAGCGGTTTGGACATTAATGGCTGTGTGTTGAGTTATTTTGAGGGGAAAGCAAATTTACACTGTTATACAAGCTGTACACTCACTACTTTACATTGTAGACAAGTGTCATTTCTTCAGTGTTGTCACATGAAAAGATAGAAGAAAATATTTACAAAACATGTGAGGGGTGTACTAACTTTTGAGCAATACTGTAGAAAACGTTTCTTGGAAGAAAGGTTAGCAATGACCACAGGAGAGGCTGGAGAACACATAGAGTTTCCAAGATTTATAAGGTGATGGCAGTGTGGCTACACAGATGGATTGACTAATGATAGAGGATTATATGGCAGCCACGATTGATGTCTTGGCGCTACTACATCAGACCAACCCATCCTTTCACTGATATCTGGGACCCTGTGTGAAGCTACATTTACCTTTCTGCTATTACAGACACTTCACCTTGAAGGTTGAGTGCTACAGTTAAAGGGCCAGATTGCCGGCCGACTGCATTTTTACCTACTGACCCATATTTAGCTAGGGTCTGTAGGACTTTAGTTGGGCCCTCATAGATAGCGGCATACCTCTTATGCCATATTGAGGATATGTGCTGCATTGATTGTTAATTGCTTCTTTCAGCGTCATTCTTCACCTGTCCAACGCGTTTCAGCCAAGGCCTTTCACTAGCGGTAAAGGGAACAAACACCAATCCTATTCCTGTCCTAGGGTGACGTATTTTCCCTATACCATGTCTACGGAGGAGCAACATTGTCCCTTGAAGTGCTACAGTAAAAGGGCCGCACCACCGGCAGACCACATTTTTACCCACTGGCCGGGGTTTAGCTAGGGTCCATTTTTACCCACTGGCCGGCATTTAGCTAGGGTCCATTTTTACCCACTGGCCGGTGTTTAGCTAGGGTCCATTTTTACCCACTGGCCGGCATTTAGCTAGGGTCCATTTTTACCCACTGGCCGGTGTTTAGCTAGGGTCCATTTTTACCCACTGGCCGGTGTTTAGCTAGGGTCCATTTTCACCCACTGGCCGGCGTTTAGCTAGGGTCCATTTTTACCCACTGGCCATGTTTACCCACTGGCCGGTGTTAAGCTAGGGTGTTTAGCTGACTGTATTTAGGCCCATATAGATAGTTGAATCCCTCCTCTACCATATCGGGGATATTTGTTGCATTCATTGTTGTTAATCGCTACTTGCAGCGTCGTTCTTCCACCTCCCAGTGCGTTTTAGCCAAGTCCTTTCACTGGCGGTAAAGGGAACAAACACTAATCCTATTCACCTTGCTGTGATATTGAGTTGTACCGCTGTCATTGAACCAATGCATTTACTATTGTCAATCCCGCTAACCATCTTCTTTCTTCAGGGCTTATTGCTCTTTTTATATGGCCCATTTATCGTCATTGGTGCGCGTTGTCAGGTCTGGGTATGGAGGGGTCAATGGAAATGGTAGGAGAACCCATCATTTACCAGCAGCTTCTTACGCGGGTAGTATTACATCCATCTTCCTATCTTTCTATCTATCTATCTATCTATCTATCTATCTATCTATCTATCTATCTATCTATCTATCTATCTATCTATCTATCTATCTATCTATCTATGTATCTATGTAGAGATAGATATGTTCCCTGGAAGAAAGGTTATCAATAAACATCAGGGAGGCTGGTGGACACAAAGCGTTTCTTACAAGATTTATAAGGCGAAGGCGGTGTGGCTAAGTAGACGGATTGCCTAATGATAGAGGAATAAATGGCACCGCAGTGCCGTGATTGATGTCTCGGCGCTACTACATCAGATCTCTAAAATCGTTACCGTCTTGTGAGGTTTTGTCAAATGTCAGGACGGTGGAAAAAAAATAACACAGAGGGCCTCCGGGAATAAACACATCCCAACACAATAAGTGTGATACGGCCTCTGACAGCAGAGGGTTCCTACAAGACACGGGGAGATGAATGTAGTCAGGGTTTGGATGGGGTTGTCACACAGGGTAAAAGGTGACATTGGTCCTTAAAGAGCCAGTCCACCCAAAAATTGTGTTTATCTGATTTCTTTGCCATAATTCCAGACTGCCTGGGAGCTTTGGGTTTCTCTGCCTACCTTTGTGTGTCCTTGTTCCTCTTGTTACCTTTTTCAGTATATAAAATAAATAAAGAATCCAACAGGGATGGTGGGAACCCCTCATAATGGGCACAGCAGAAGTACAGAACCGGGAACTCAGCACAGGGATGGTGGGAACCCCTCATAATAGGCATAGCAGGTGTACAGACCCGGGAACTCAGCACAGGGATGGTGGGAACCTCTCATAATGTGCACAGCAGGTGAACAGACCTGGGAACTCAGCTCAGGGATGGTGGGAACCCCTCATAATGGGCTCAGCAGGTGTACAGATCTGGGAACTCAGCTCAGGGATGGTGGGAACCCCTCATAATGGGCACAGCAGGTGTACAGACCCAGGAACTCAGCACAGGGATGGTGGGAACCCCTCATAATGGGCACAGCAGGTGAACAGACCTGGGAACTCAGCACAGGGATGGTGGGAACCCCTCATAATGGGCACAGCAGAAATACAGATCCAGGAACTCAGATCAGGGATGGTGGGAACCCTTCATAATGGGCACAGCAGGTGTACAGACCCGGGAACTCAGCACAAGGATGGTGGGAACCCCTCATAATGGGCACAGCAGAAATACAGATCCAGGAACTCAGATCAGGGATGGTGGGAACCCTTCATAATGGGCACAGCAGGTGTACAGACCCGGGAACTCAGCACAAGGATGGTGGGAACCCCTCACAATCGGCACAGCAGGTGTACAAACCTGGGAACTCATCACAAGGATGGTGGGAACCCCTCATAATGGGCACAGCAGGTAAACAGACCTGGGAACTCAGCTCAGGGATGGTGGGAACCCCTCATAATGGGCACAGCAGGTGTACAGACCCGGGAACTCAGCTCAGGGATGGTGGGAACCCCTCATAATGGGCTCAGCAGGTGTACAGACCCGGGAACTCAGCACAGGGATGGTGGGAACCCCTCACAATGGGCACAGCAGAAGTACAGATCCAGGAACTCAGCTGGGCACAGCAGGTGTACAGGCCTGGGAACTCAGCACAGGGATGGTGGGAACCCCTTATAATGGGTACAGCAGGTTCAGCACAGGGATCTCAACAAAAAATAAAAGACAGTGATTTAAGTCTTAAGCATCCTCTAAACACTGAAATATTAATTCCCAGTGGACTGATTTTTCCTCATCGCAAGCCTATCAGTCAGGTCTATCTGTCATGAAAATACATTAGCATAAATATGGAGCAGCAAAATTGCATGTGAACGCAAACGATCAAAAATAAAAGGTAAAAAACAGCTCATAGTAAAAAAAAAATAAAAAATAAAAAGCTCTAGAATATCCTTTGGTTCCCCTTTAAGCAAGAAAAAGCAACAAGCAAAAAGGTCTGGAAATGTTGATGTTAACTACAGTCAGAACCGCCAGTTTTTTCTCGGAAATCATCCGTAAAAATCGCTGGACTGAACGAGCGGACGCTGATGGAATTAAAGTCAGCACTTATAGAGGGAGCTGCCAGCCTCCATCATGTCTGATTGAAGGCACTTGATAAATTTGGTTGTCTGTATTTTTGGAGTTTGAGCATCAGCCAAAAGGGGTGTAGGGACTGGAGGTTGCATTTTTTTTTTTTTTTTGCAGAGCGATCAGGCAGCAATCTTTAAATAACCTTCTGCGTGTCGTCTGCAGATAAAGTATATTTAACCGATAGCTGTAACCGGAGAACTGCAGCAATCTTATTAGTGTGGATCTGCTCCAGAAAAGCCAAGGCAACTTCATCCCTCTCCTGTGAAGGAGTCTAATTGCCTTCTTGGGTATGATGCTGCATTTAGACCATAACCATGTCTGGGCTCACAGTGACATCTTGTGGAGAAAAATAAGATGACAGCTGCAATGGTAACACATTGAGTCAATGTTGCAAAAATTAAAGTAGATGTAATCCCAATCGCTAACATCCCATGGCATTGTTCATTTCATTGCAATCTTTACGAATTGACAGCTTTTATTTAAAAAAAAAAAAAAAAAAGTACTTGGAGATCCTACCATGAAGGTCCAGGTTTTAGTTATGGGGTGACAACATGTCTTCATGCATTGTCAACCTGTTACATACACCTCTGGGGAAGACTACAAGACTACAGTGCCGGTGACACTGGATCCTTGTTCAGCCACTTCCTGTTATAGGGTGACAACGCTCCGTTTCTGTCACCGAATTGGGCTCCTGTGTTGTCACCATGTCACACAGGCTTCTGTTGGAGACTGCAAGTGGGCAACTCTACATGCATCACACAGGCATGGTCCTCCGCCTGATGTCATCGCTGGGGTGCATGTAGATAAGAAGTGGCTGAAAGGGTCTGCAGGAGATCAGTAAGCACTGCGATGTAACGAAGGATGGAAGCAAGTAAGAAATATGTGTTTAATGGGGGAAAAAAATGATTGGTTATCATACACAATGCTTTAGCACAATAAATGTCGCCCAGTTAGGGTGTAGATCTGCTTCAGAGAGCTATGAGCACCTCCAATGGGAGCATTGCTTCTACTATCCAGAATTTGTTGCAAGGCACATAAAAAACTGAACTCCAGATAGATATCAAAGACACAAAGTAATGCAGCTTTGTAGTCATTGATTCATCATTAAACGTATTTTTTAAATACCAGAAGTACCTGAGTCTAGTCCGGTATTAACCTCTTGCAGTCCATGTACAGCAGGGCTGGTGTGTGGAGGAAGCATGCTGATAGGAGGAAATAGCAAAGGGAAAAAGAGATTAACTTATCACTGCGCTGGTTTTTCTTTCACTGTCCAGTCACGGGTTGGGGGCTGGTCCGGGATAACCTATGCTCACAGGTAGTGGGTGGAATCAGGGTCCCTGTCAGAGTCCCCCTTATATCAGGGTCCTTATCAGAGTCCCCCTTACATCAGGACCCCCATCAATGTCTCTCTTAAATTGGGGCACCCATCAGAGGCCCTCTTTATATCAGGGTCCCTATCAGAGTCCCCCTTACATCAGGGTCCTCATCAGAATCCCCCCCCCCCTTACATCAGGTTCCTGGTCAGAGTCCCTCTTACATCTGACTCCCTATCAGAGTCCCCCTTACATCTGGGTCCCAATCAGAGTCCCCCTTACATCAGGGTCCCCATTTAGAGTCCCCCTTACTTTGAGGTCCCTATCAGAGTCCCCCTTACATCAGGGTCCTCATCAGTTTCCACGTCAGGTTCCCCATCAGAGCCCCCCCCCCCCTTACATCAGGTTCCTAGTCAGAGTCCTCCTTACATCTGGTTCTCAATCAGCGTCCCCCTTACATCAGGGTCCCCATCAGAATCCCCCTTACATCGAACTCCCTATCAGGGTCCCCTTTACATCTGGGTCCCCATCAGAGTCCCCCTTACATCAGGGTCCCCATCAGAGTCCCCCTTACTTTGAGGTCCCTATCAGAGTCCCCCTTATACCAGGGGCCCCATCAAAGTACCCCTTACATCAGGGTCCCTGTCAGATTCCCCCTTAAATCAGGGTTCATCAGAGCCCTCTCTACATCAAGGCCGCTATCAGAGCCCTCCTTGAATCCGGGCCCCCATCAGAGTCCCCCTTACTTTGAGGTCCCTATCAGAGTCCCCCTTACATCAGGGTCCTCATCAGTTTCCACATCAGGTTCCCCATCAAAGCCCCCCCTCCCCCTTACATCAGGTTCCTAGTCAGAGTCCTCCTTACTTTGAGGTCCCTATCAGAGTCCCCCTTATACCAGGGGCCCCATCAAAGTCCCTCTTACATCAGGGTCCCTGTCAGATTCCCCCTTAAATCAGGGCTTCGCCAGAGCCCCCTCTACATCAAGGTTCCTATCAGAGTCCTCCTTGAATCCGGGTCCCTATGAGAGTCCCCCTTAAATCAGGGTTCCTATCAGAGTCCCCTTACATCGGGGTTCCCATCAAAGTCTCCCTTACATCAGAGTCCCCATTAGAGTCCCCCTTACATCAGGGTCCCCATCAAAGGCATGCATTGAAATTTGCTGCCCTTGGGTTAAGCAAAGGAGCACAGGCTTCCTACCAGGAGACGTTTTGGGCACATCTCCCATAGGCTTGTTGGTTTCTCAGCCGCTCCCTCTGATCTGTTGGTTTCTTTCCATGTACCTTTGGAACCCCACTGAACCAGTATGGGGAGGGTTAAGCACTGCTTCCATTGGTGGCTTTGCGGTGATGCATTCAAATACAACCTGTCTAGGAGCTCCCCCTCCTCCAGAATGACGTCCACCAATCAAGACATTTTGATATTGGCATAACTCCACCCAAAACCCAGCCCACTACTTCCCACACCTACACCAGCCATGATCTGCCTTCCTTGCCTAGAAAAAAACAGAGGTGCAATGATGGCAAGGTGTGTAATGAAAAGGGAAAGGTTTTATTAAAAAAACTCCATTAGCATGTTGATGATGGGGGAGGGGAACGAACCAGGGAAAGCAAAATCTAAGAAGATTAAACCTTGGCTCTAAATAAATTGGATGTCTAGAATGCGGAGCCGTCTTGGAACATACAGAAGGCGCAGAGAGGGAATTAAACAGAATAATCACAAGCAAGCACAGGGAACACAAAACTAATTTTCGGCCGAAGGGCCTTACATTAACGACGACGGGGAGCAGGGAATAAATCAGGCGGTGGCAGCGATATTAACCGACAAGTGGGAGGAATACATTTCACAAGTAGAAGAGGGCAGATGAAGGATGTGGCTGAAGAAGAGCCCCTCTGGTTCTGGGAAAGATAAAGCAGAACTCCTAACAAAGCAAGTTTTCGATGGAGTGTGGAAGGGTTAGAACCCCTGGCGTGGTTTCATTGGTACCAGTGTCCCCATAGCACATGCCATCTGGGTGCCCCCAAGACCAAGGTGCTATAATGACACATCCTGGTAGCAGTTAGTACTGGTTTGCCCCCCTCTTGCACAGTCCAATTGGCCTTCTATTATAGAGTTAGGCTTAATGGGCCAATGGGAAGGTTCAGGAGACCAAGAGACTTAACAGGCCAATAGGAAGGTTCAGGAGACCGAGAGGCTTAATTGGCCAATAGGAAGGTTCAGGAGACCGAGGGGCTTAAACAGCCAATAGAAAAGTTTAGGAGACCGAGAGGCTTAACCGGTCAATAGGAAGGTTAAGGAGACCAAGAGGCTTCACCAGTCAATAGGAAGGTTAAGGAGACCAAGAGGCTTCACCAGTCAATAGGAAGGTTAAGGAGACCAAGAGGCTTAACTGGTCAATGGGAAGGTTAAGGAGACAGGGAAGAGCTCAATTTCTTCCCCTCTACACTAGAGAAATGGACCTTTCATTGCAAGTGTAATAGGCACATGTCGTAGGGACTTTGGATCTGCCATGGGTATGAATTTGGACTATATTCACTGTAGGGCATAGGGGCTGCCACATTTATGATGTCCTGTAAATGTTATATTCAATGTGGAGCAGTACAGCCATCATTTTGAAGGTTTCGGATTCATCAAATATACGTCAACCCTGAGTGTATGCCTCTTGAGATCAGTTTGCAGGACTTGCAATAGGCTCCATCTCATTGTTATCTCCTGGGAAAAGGGAGCACTGAGTTGCCCAGTGGTTTCAGAAATAAAGCCCTCTGTGCCAGTTCTGAAATGGGCTCCTCCACCAACTTGTAAGCATCCAATGCACAAGCACCCTCCTCCAAAGAAGCACATGGGACCCATGAAGAGACATCCCTTTGGGCACAGCTGAGGGAGCATAGCTAAGAAGTCTTCAGAGACTAGACTAATTATGTATTGCCTTCACAAATGCCTGTATTGCCTACAAATTGCCATGATTACCCATTTTTTGCCCGTGCATCACCTCAACTGCCCATTTTCGGCTCATATATTGCCACGATTGTCCCCTGGTTGCCCACCTTTCACCTCAATTGCCCATTTTAAGCCCACTAATTGCCATGATTGTCCCTTGGCTACCCACATATCACCTTCATTTCCCATTTTCTGCCCACATACTGCCATGGTTGTCCCTTGGTTGCCCACGTATCACCTCAATTGCCCATTGCCATGGCTGACCATGTTTTGCCATGATTGTCCCTTGGTTGTCCATATAGTGCTTCAGTTGCCCATTGGCTGACCACATATTGCTATGATTATCCCTTGGTAGCCCAACTATCATCTCAACTTCCCTTTGCTACTCACATATTGCCATGATTATCCCTTGGTTGCCCACGTATCACCTCGATTACATTTGCTACCCAAAAATTACTATGATTATCCCTTGGTTGCCCACTTATCACCTTGATTTCCTATTTGCTGCCCACATAGTGCCATGATTGTCCCTTGGTTGCCCACGTGTCACTTCAATTTCCGG
Organism: Lithobates clamitans; assembly: GCA_037952925.1. Classification (NCBI taxonomy): domain Eukaryota; kingdom Metazoa; phylum Chordata; class Amphibia; order Anura; family Ranidae; genus Lithobates; species Lithobates clamitans. The sequence goes on from JBBGZY010002204.1 coordinate 331,443, forward strand.
ATTGCTGCCCATATATTGCATGTTTGCCCCCTGGTTGCCCACTTATCACCTCAATTGCCCATTGGCTGACCACACATTGCCATGATTGTCCCTTGGTCACCCACATGTCACCTTAATTGACAATTTTCTGCCCACATATTGCCATGATTGTTCCTTGGTTGCCCACATATCACCTCAATTGCCCATTTGCTGCCTACATATTGCCATGTTTGCCCCTTGGTTAACCACATATCACCTCAATTGCCCTTTGGTTGACCATGTATTGCCATGATTGCCCCTTGATTGCTCACTTATCAACTCAGTTGCCCATTTTGACTGTGTATTGCGATATTTGTCCCTTGGTTGTCCATGTATAGCCTCAGTTGCCCATTGCTGACCACACATTGCCATGATTGTCACTTGGTTGCTCACGTATCACCTCAATTGTCCATTTGCTGTCCACATATTGCCATGTCTGCCCCTTAGGTATCCACATATCACCTCAATTGGCCATTTGCTACCCACATATTTCCATGTTTACTCCTTGGTTGACAACATATCACCTCAATTGCCCATTGGTTGACCATGTATTTCCATGATTGTCCCTTGGTTGTCCATGAATAGCCTCAGTTTCCCATTGCTGACCACACATTACCATAATTGTCCCTTGGTTGCCCAGGTACCACCTTGATTTCCCATTTGCTGCCCACATATTGCCATGATTGTTCCTTAGTTGCCCATGTTTTGGCTCGATTGCCTATTGGCTGACCACACTTTTTCCATGTTTGTTCCTTGGTTGCCCATGTATCACCTCAGTTTGCCATTTGCTGCCCACATATTGCCATAATTGCCCCATGGTTGCCCATATATCACCTCAATTACCCATTGGTTGACCACACATTTGCCATGTTTGTCCCTTGGTTGCCCAAGAATCGGCACAACTGTGCTCAAGTATTGCCACCATGGTTCACTTGTTACTCATACATCTTCACTATTTCTCACATATTGCCATGATGGACAGTGCTTTGCCCACATTTCTTTATACTGCTAGCGTGCTGCCCACATTTATTGCTTACATTCTGCCACAAGTGCCAGTGTGCTGCCCATAATTTGGCCCATTCACCCTTATATTATTCTACTTTGGCACCAAGTCAGCGCTGTTTGTTCAAAAAAAAAAAACAGCCTTTATACATAAAACAGAACTAAACTCCACTATACTTACCATCTTCTCCAGCACTCCCTCACCGATGCTTCGTCTGGTCTTCTTCTGGGTTCTACAAATCATGCCTCTAAAGTCACACCATTACAAGATGGATAAGAATAAACAATTTTTTACTGAATGAGAAGGAGTTGCTGTTTTTGAAGTGTAGACCGATGTAGCACCCTGATGTTTAGGCAGGGTTGCTCCTAAATGTACCTGCCAGGTGTATTTGCCTTGGCCAATTGTGAGGGATCAATTGAGTTCACCCTAAGTCTGGAATTGCTGCACTTCTCTCCTCTGGCGCTAGGTGGCCGGGTACCTCGTGAGATTAGATAAGACAAAGGGCAAAGCAAGGACAGATTAGGAGTATATGGGGGTATCTCAGCCAATGGGCAGGGCTTTTCTTAAATCCCTTGGCCTGCTGGGAGAACCTATATATTTGGGTGGAGTCAGGTGATCATTGTTCTGTGCCACCTGGACGGCTGTCTGGGTGGATGTGTGTTGTGCTGCCCTGGGCTGCTAGGTCAGAGTTTGGGGCTATCCCGGGAACATCTGGCTGCTAGGCTGTCTGAGGGCCTATCCAGAAGCAAGAGAGCAGCATAAGGTTGGGACTGCGGCTTGCAGTCCAACCAGAAGTGGCTGTTCTGTCGGCCGGAGAACCTGTCGTGAGGCGAAGCTGTCGCCACTAAGGGGCCTACCACCTTGTTACCAGGGACCACCGTGAATAGCTGAAGCAGTTACTGGAGCAGTATTCTCACCAATCGGGGACAGTGAACAATAGGGAAACTTCAGCAGGTGCCAAGCCAGGGAACCAACCAGTGGGGTGACGCTTGAGGAGCATCTGGAGTGCCAAGCCAGGGACCCAGCAGGGAAGCAGGGTTGACGCTTGAGGAAGATGCTAAAGTAAGAAGATTGGAGGAGCTTGCGGGATTCAGTGGCAGTGAATCAGCAGGTCTAGTGAGAGAGACTGGGAGCTAAAGGAGTTCGTTATAACTTGTGTTAGGAAGTGTTCGAAGACTGTTGCCATAGGAGACAGCATTCCTACACATGCAGATGTGGTGTCTTGCTGGATGCCTTTCCCTGCATGGCTCTCTACCTGTAGAAGTCTCCGAGTCTGCCAATTAACATTGCAACTACCTAAGGGTGTCCCGGCCCTAACCCTCTCTCCCACAGTTCTGTTCAAGAGAAAAAAAAAATCTCTTTGCATTCAAGAAGTGTCTGGCACCCATGAATCTATCTTGCATTACACCCACTATGCCTTATAAACTCACTCTATACAGAAGGATGTCCGCTGTCGCTGGCTCTGGCGGTTCTAATTGGACTAAAGGAGGCCTGGGACCTTGCTACACTTAGAATATTTTTGTAGCTTTGGGTAGAGTGTGAAAGGGTTAGAACCCCCCAGGTGAAGTCACCCTATTTGTCCTGGGGGGGGGGGTCCGCTGTCATCAGATTGAAAGAAGAAAATGTGAAAATTTTTACAGTTGTCACTGAAGCAGGAGGTGAGGATAAATCTTCCAATGGGGGTTACCTGTATTCCAGTGACAACTGTCTAAAACGATTCCCCTTGGTATATCTATAGCAGTGATGGTGTACCTTGGCACCCCTGATGTTTTTGAACTACATTTCCCATGATGCTCCACTACACTGCAGAGTGCATTAGCATCAAGAGGAAATGTAGTTCCACAACATCTGGGATGCCAAGGTTCGCCATCACTGGTCTATAGGATAGGGAACAAAGGGAAATTTCCTCATTTGGAACACAAACAGTAGTAAAAAAAAATAAAAAACTCTATCCATAACTAAAAAAAAACAAAGTTTTAGCTTTGGATACACTTTAGTTATGGAACATAATAAATGCAATAAATAATATAACAAAACAATAAATAAAAAGAATAGAATTATGGATACGTGTTCCATAGGAAACAATGCTAAATGGACTGTAGTGCAAATCTGCAAAATGCAAAAAGCACTAAAAATGCATAGGTGTGAATCCAGCCTTAAAAGAGCACAGCCCTCCTTTAAATTCAACTTATAACCACAAGATGGCAGCGCAACCCCCGACTCCACTTTGTCGCAGACACATCTGGAAAGACACGTGGCGGCGTCCTTACGAGCGATACCGGGTTGATGTACCATACAACGCCTACACCCGCCGCGCTCATAGGACGCAGCCAATGGAGAGATGGACCAATCATTTCATTCTGTCTCCCCCATCCCCATTGGAATTTTCCTGGACAATGAGCATGTTCAAAGGCTTCACCCGGGAGAAAATACTCAACGCCTCGCCATCTCAGCTGCTTGACGCCATCAATTTTTTTTTTTTTCTGTTGTCATTTTTCTTCCTCCTGAAACTAATTATCTCCCCATCCATAATAAGGATGAAAAAAAAAAGAGAAAACATGAAGCGTCTGGCCAATAAATAACGCCTGTCATGTTGAAACGAGGGATGAAGGAAAAACAACTGTCCTTATTTTTCTTTAAATCCTTTTTATTTATTATTTATTTATGTATTTATTTAAATTACTTTTTTTTCTACATTTATTTATTATTCATTTGCAGTAGTTTATTTATTATTTATTTATTTGATTGATTGATTTTGATATTTAGCCCCCGTTCACACCGGTGTGACAGGTAATTTACCAAATCGCCCCTGAAGTCGCATTCAATGTATTTCTATGGCACTGTTTCAATCGGTGCGATTTTGAAGGAGCGCGATTTTTAAAAAGTTCCTTCACTATTTTTATCCGCGATTTCGTATGTGACTTGCATTGTACATCTGCTCATGAGATCGCACAGATGTCGGCAAGCAGCAGAAGAAGTTGCACTGTCCCACGGCTCTGAAATCGCACTGAAGTGGTGCGGTTTCGAAAGCCACATTCAGTGTGAATAGGGGACTTATTGTACTTATGTGTTATTAATTTAGTTACTTTATTTATTTATTTTACATATTTAGTTTACTAATGTATTATTTATTTAGTTAAGTTATTTATTTTTTTATTTTAATGTGTTTATCTATTATTCATTTAGTTAATTTATTTATTATTTTGTTTTAATTTTTTATGTATTATTCATTTAGATTATATTTGATGTATTTATTTTATATTTAATTTATTTAATTTAATTTACTTACTTATTTATGTATTTATTTAAATTACTTTTTTTTCTACATTTATTTATTATTCATTTGCAGTAGTTTATTTATTATTTATTTATTTGATTGATTGATTGATTTTGATATTTAGCCCCCGTTCACACCGGTGTGACATGTAATTTACCAAATCGCCCCTGAAGTCGCCTCCAATGTATTTCTATGGCACTGTTTCAATCGGTGCGATTTTGAAGGAGCGCGATTTTAAAAAAAAGTTACTTCACTATTTTTTTACGCGATTTCGTGTGTGATTTGCATTGACATCTGCGCATGAGATCGCAAGATGTCGGCAAGCAGCAGATGAAGTCGCACTGTCCTGCAGCTCTGAAAACGCACTGAAGTGGTGCGGTTTCAAAAGCCACATTCAGCGTGAATGGGGGCTTAATGTATTTATGTGTTATTAATTTAGTTACTTTATTTATTTATTTTACATATTTAGTTTACTAATGTATTATTTATTTAGTTAAGTTATTTATTTTTTTATTTTAATTTGTTTATCTATTATTCATTTAGTTAATTTATTTATTATTTTGTTTTAATTTTTTATGTATTATTCATTTAGATATTATTTGATGTATTTATTTTATATTTAATTTACTTATGTATTATTCATTTCATTAAATATTTATTATTTATTTACATTATTTATGTGTTATACAATTTGATTATTATTTATTTATTTAATTACTTGTTTGTTTATTTATTTATTTTATATTTTACTTTTATTTATTTTATATTTTACTGTGGGCGCCGTTACAGCAGTACCAGACAGGAAGCGAGGGAAAATGTTCGACATCAAAGTCGGGGAAGGCTAGAACTTCCTTCACCTTTTAATTCCTTGACCAGAGAAAGAAGAAAAACAGAGGCCGTTGCATAAAATAGACCAGTATTGGTGAACCTTGGCACCCCAGATGTTTTGGAACTACATTTCCCATGATTCTCATGCACTCTGCAGTGTAGCTGAGCATCATGGGAAATGTAGTTTCAAAACATCTGGGGTGCCAAGGTTCGCCATCACTGATAGGCTGCTCACATACACGACATATCATGGCCCGAGAAATGCTTTACCTTCAATGGAATGCAAAATATGATACAACAAATGTTGAGAAGTCTACCCCAATCCAGAGGGCTAAAGCCTTATCTAGTAGTCGGACAAATAGGTCAAAGATGCTGCTTGTTGTTGTCTATCAACGCGTTTCGGGGTTTTAATGAATCTCCTTCATTGGGGCTTTAGATCAGAATTTTTAGTGTTAACTGAAAGGTGCTGTCATTGGTAACAAGTTAAGATGGCCATAGATTGTGCAAATTTTTGGCTGGTTCCTTATGAACCATCTGAAATTCAACTGGTGGGTGGTCTTGTTGCCACCCTCCGACAAATTAAAGAAGCCAGCCTGAATTGCATAGAGAAGCACAGAGACCCAGTGATGACATCACTGGTTGCTAAAATAAGATATGTAATAAAAACAAAGTTTTTATGTAAGCATGAGTAGAATGTTAGTGATAAGGGGGGGAAGGAATCAGGGAAGTCCTCATGATCAGCTGGGCACAATGGAAGAGAAGTGCAAAGAGCTAAAGATACACACTGCAATCTGCATAGATATCAGAGAAAGAGGAGGAGTGAGATACATTGTTTCAGATGCAGAGGGGATCTAAAGACAGAGGTTTACACAGAGAAGAAAATGATACAAAGTTTCCAGTGGAGGGTCTTCTTGTTAATACAAAGACATTTTAGAGAAATGTGCCCATAAACCCTGATGGCTTGGGGAAGATGGTTTGGAGAAGGTGGTTTGGAGAAGGAGGTTTGGGGAAGATGGTTTGGGATGGTGGTTTGGAGAAGGGGGTTTGGGGAAGATGGTTTGGGGAAGATGGTTTGGGGAAGGTGATTTGGATGGTTTGGGGAAGATGGTTTGGGGAAGGTGGTTTGGGGAAGGTGATTTGGATGGTTTGGGGAAGGTGGTTTCAGGTGCAGAGGGGATCTACAGACAGACGTTTACACAGAGAAGAAAATGACACATAGTTTTCAGTGAAGGGTCTTCTTGGTAATGCAAAGACGTTTTAGAGAAATGTGCCCATAAACTCTGGTGGTTTGGGGAAGATGGTTTGGAGAAGGTGGTTTGGAGAAGGTGGTTTGGGGAAGATGGTTTGGGAAAGGTGGATTGTGGTTTGGGGAAGGTGGTTTGGATGGTTTGGGGAAGGAGGTTTGGATGGTTTGGGGAAGGAGGTTTGGATGGTTTGGGGAAGGTGGTTTGGATGGTTTGGGGAAGGTGGTTTGGATGGTTTGAGGAAGGTGGTTTGGGGAAGGGTGTTTCAGATGCAGATGGGATCTGCAGACAGAGGTTTACACAGAGAAGAAAATGATACAAAGTTTCCAGTGAAGGGTCTTCTTGTTAATAAAAAGACATTTTAGAAAAATGTGCCCATAAACCCTCATGGTTTGGGGAAGGTGGTTTGGGGAAGATGGTTTGGGGAATCTGGTTTGTGGTTTGGGGAAGGTGGTTTGGATGGTTTGGGGAAGGAGGTTTGGATGGTTTGGGGAAGGTGGTTTGGATGGTTTAGGGAAGGAGGTTTGGATGCTTTTGGGAAGGTTGTTTTGGATGGTTTGGGGAAGATGGTTTGGGGAAGGAGGTTTCAGATGCAGAGGGGATCTACAGACAGAGGTTTACACAGAGAAGAAAATGTTACAAAGTTTCCAGTGAAGGGTCTTCTTGTTAATACAAAGACATTTTAGAGAAATGTGCCCATAAACCCTGATGGTTTGGGGAAGGTGGTTTGGGAAGGTGGGTTGAAGAAGATGGTTATGGGAAGATGGTTTGAGAAAGGTGGTTTGGGGAAGGAGGTTTGGGGAAGGTGGGTTGGGAAAAGTGATTTGGAGAAGATGGTTTGGGGAAGGGGGTTTGGCAAAGGTGGTTTGGAGAAGGTGGTTAGAAAGGAGGAAGAAGAATAGAGGAGAGGGGGAAGTATAGTAGAGAATGGGAAGGGTACAGTAGAGAAAGAAGAGTGGGAGAAGTATACAGAAGTATAGAGATGGGGATTGGGGAAGTATAGAGGAGAGGGGGAAATATAGAGGACAGAAAAGAATAGAGAGGGAGAAGTATAGAGGAGAGAGAAGAATAGAGGAGAGGGAGAAGTATAGAGGAGAGGGAGAAGAATAGAGGAGAGGGAGGAGAAGTATCGAGGAGAGGGAGAAGAAAAGAGGAGAGGTAGAAGATTAGAGGAAGGGGAGAAGTGGGGGAGAGTGGGAAGAATAGAGGAGATTGAGGAGAAGTATAGAGGAGAGTGGGATTTAGAGAGGAGAGGGGGAGTATAGAGGAGAGGGGGAAATATAGAGGAGAGAAAAGAATAGAGAGGGAGAAGTATAGAGGAGAGAGAAGAATAGAGGAGAGGGAGAAGTATAGAGGAGAGGGAGAAGAATAGAGGAGAGGGAGGAGAAGTATCGAGGAGAGGGAGAAGATTAGAGGAAGGGGAGAAGTGGAGGAGAGTGGGAAGAATAGAGGAGATTGAGGAGAAGTATAGAGGAGAGTGGGATTTAGAGAGGAGAGGGGGAGTATAGAGGAGAGGGGGAGTATAGAGGAGAGGGAGAAGTATAGAGGAGAGTGGGATTTAGAGAGGAGAGGGAGAAGAATAGAGGAGAGGGAGAAGGAGGGAAGTGTAGAGGAGAGGGAGACGAATAGAGGAGAGGTAGAAGTATACCTCTCCTCTCCTCCCCTCCCCTCCTCCCCTCCTCTCCTCTCCACCAGTTGCTGCTCACCCCTCCCCCTCTTTGCAGTAAGCGGAGTGTTCTCTTCATCCCCCGGTGTCCCCGTACACCGGATCATCCTCATCCCCGGACTCCCGGGGGGTGACCCGCTCTCACATTCATCATTATCCTCCTAGCAGCCAATCAGAGGCGGAGGCGGGCTCCCCGTGCTCTCCCGGAGATGCTCATCCCCGGGGTTGCCATAGGTACGGTTGTCGTTAGCAACCGGGGAGCCCCATCCGCCTAGGCAGAGGAGAATGCGGGGCTTGGCGGAGACGGCGGCGGAGAGGAGGCGGAGGAGAAGCCGGGAGAGGCAACAGTGATCTGGGAGGACGGGAACCGGGATGTCGGAGTTCTTCATCAACAGGTAGAGCCCATCACCCCAATGTCTGCATGGAGGAGGGGAGAGCCCATCACCCCAATATCTGCATGGAGGAGGGGAGAGTCCGTCACCCCAATATCTACATGGAGGAGGGGAGAGCCCATCACCCCAATATCTGCATGGAGAAGGGGAGAGCCCACCACCCCAATATCTGCATGGAGGAGGGGAAAGCCCATCACCCCAATATCTGCATGGAGGAGGGGAGAGCCCATCACCCCAATATCTGCATGGAGGAGGGGAAAGCCCATCACCCCAATATCTGCATGGAGGAGGGGAAAGCCCATCACCCCAATATCTGCATGGAGGAGGGGAGAGCCCATCACCCCAATATCTGCATGGAGGAGGGGAAAGCCCATCACCCCAATATCTGCATGGAGGAGGGGAGAGCCCATCACCCCAATATCTGCATGGAGGAGGGGAGAGCCCATCACCCCAATATCTGCATGGAGGAGGGGAGAGCCCATCACCCCAATATCTGCATGGAGGAGGGGAGAGCCCATCACCCCAATATCTGCATGGAGGAGGGGAGAGCCCATCACCCCAATATCTGCATGGAGGAGGGGGGAGCCCATTACCCCAATGTCTGCATGGAGGAGGGGAGAGCCCATCACCCCAATGTCTGCATGGAGGAGGGGAGAGCCCATCACCCCAATATCTGCATGGAGGAGGTATGGAGCATGCCATGGCACGGAGCAGGATTCCAGGCAGAGGCCGGGGCAGGGGGCACCCAGCATGACAGAGATGATGGGGGATCCAATACTGAGACTGGAAGAGGCATGGGAGGATGGGGACCCTAATACTGGTTTAGGGTGGGAAGAGGCTGGGATAAGTGGTACCCTAATATTAGTACAGGGTGGAGGAGAGGCTAGGATAAGTAGTACCCCAATACTAGTAAAGAGTGGAGGAGAGACTGGTATGAGTGGTACCTCAATACTAGTGCAGGGTGGGGAGAGGCTGGTATGAGAATTACCCTAATACTTATACATGGTAGGGGGGAGGCTGGGAAGAGTGGTACCCAAATACTATTACAGGGTGGAGAAGAGGCTAGGATGAGTGGTACCCCAATACTAGTAAAGAGTGGAGGAGAGGTTGGGATAATGGTACCTCAATACTACTTTGGGTTGGGAGAGGCTGGTATGAGTGGTACCCTAATACTAGTACAGGGTGGGGAGAGGCTGGGATGAGTAGTACCCTGATACTAGTACAGGGTAGGGAGAGGCTGGCATAAGTGGTACCCTAATGCTAGCACAGGGTGGAGAAGAGGCTAGAATGAGTGGTACCCCAATACTAGTATATGGTGGGGAGAGGCTGGGATGAATGGTACCCTAATATTAGTACAGGGTGGATAAGAGGCTAGGATGAGTGGTACTCCAATACTAGTAAAGAGTGGAGGAGAGGCTGGGATGAGTGGTACCTAAATACTAGTATATGGTGGGGAGAGGCTGGGATGAATGGTACCCTAATACTGGTACAGGGTGGGGAGGGGCTGGGATGAGTAGTACTCTGATACTAGTACAGGGTGGAGAAGAGACTAGGATGAGTGGTACCCCAATACTAGTAAAGAGTGGAGGAGAGGCTGGGATGAGTGGTACCTCAACACTAGTATATGGTGGGAAGAGGCTGACATGAAGGGTACCCTAATACTAGTACAGGGTAGGGAGAGGCTGGCATGAGTGATACCTTAATACTAGTAGAGGGTCAGGGGAGGCTGGGATAAGTCATATACGCTAAGATTGGTACAGGATAGAGGAGAGCCAAGGATTAGTGGTCCCCAATACTGGTACAGGGTGGAGGAGAGGCTAGGATGAGTGGTAGCCTAACTAATACCGGTCTAAGGTAGAGGAGAGAAAACAGTCCATGTTAACCCCTTCAGAAGCAGAGGGCAGCAAATTGTGCACTGTATGACTATCAGCTTTGGCTACAGTCAAGCTACAAGCCAACCAAGAAGAACCTTCTTCCTTATATATCAGATAGTAGTAATAGTAGTCTGTCCTATAATGTGTCTTCAGTCTATGAACCATGTCCCCAGTCTCTAACACCTTCCCTATAATTTACAGTCTCTGACCATCTCCTGTAGTATGTCGGCAGTCTCTGACCATCTCCTGTAGTATGTCAACAGTCTCTGACCATCTCCTGTAGTATGTCAACAGTCTCTGACCATCTCCTGTAGTATGTCAACAGTCTCTGACCATCTCCTGTAGTAGGTCTGCAGTCTCTGATCATCTCCTGTAGTACGCCTGCAGTCTCTGATCATCTCCAGCAGTACAGCAGTATCTTTGAATAAATATTTTTACTGCATTTACTCTTGTTACTTAGTGGCTAAACTGTGCTTACCTCATCTAAAGTCCCAGGGCGACTTCTTGTATATATTTGCTATTGTTAGGGATGAAGATGTGTCATTGGTGACACCAGACCTTTTCTTTTTGTTACATCAGCAGTATCTGACCATTTCTAGTAGTACGTCAGCAGTCTCTGACCATCTCCTCTAGTACGTCAGTAGTCTCTGACCATCTTCTGTAGTATGGCTGCAGTCTCTGACCATCTCCTGTGATATGTCAACAGTCTCTGACCATCTCCTGTAGTATGTCAGCAGTCTCTGACCATCTCCTGTAGTATGTCAGCAGTCTCTGACCATCTCCTGTAGTATGTCTGCAGTCTCTGACCATCTCCTGTAGTATGTCTGCAGTCTCTGACCATCTCCTGTAGTATGTCAGCAGTCTCTGACCATCTCTTTCAGCATGTTCATAGTCTTTAATAAACTCCTGCTGCATGCCTTCCACCTCTGACAGCCTTTTGCAGCATTACATTCCCTGTATACAATGTATTTTGTGTGACCCTATGGTGATGTAAGGGGCCACAATTGAGGCCCCCCATGCATCAAGAAAGATGACCACTACTGCTGTAGACCCTTCCAGAATATTTTGAGGCAAATGCTGTTGAAGCAATCAGCTTGCATATATTGCCCTTGTTTTTCACTAAGATTGGCTGGCTCCCAGGTGCCCCCTCCTCATTGGGAGAATGGACGTTTGTACAACAACCATTCATAGGAAAGGCAGTTTGATGGAATGGTTATGCATGCAAGCAGAGCTACCTTTATTTATGATGGTGACCCACAAGTCCCAGTTATGGCTCTAAGAGTCCTATTGGTGCTACACCCAGGGTATGCTCACACTTGTGTATAGCGTTTAGTCCTTCATCAGGACTTTAACAATAGCATAGTATCTAAAGGACTCAATTAAAAATTTGAAGGTATCAATCAGAACCAGGAGGGTGAACACTGAGTGAGTGACTGTATTGAACGTCAGCACAGTCTTTTCCACGCAACTGGCTGTATGGAAACCTAAATAAATCACCCTTCAGCCCATCTATGTTAAAAATGTATAAATACCTAAATGCTCATAGGAGATACCAAGACCTGCACACCCTTACTGAAACTGGCAATTCTATTTGGATATGATCCCTATGTGACCCCCTGCCAACCCCTTCCCCAGTTCTGGGAATGCCCATGAGTATATGGTGGCAAGTCCAGGCATTTTGATCTGAATTGGGCACCTCCTTTGTACTCCTGAAGAAGTTGACTGTGGGCCTGCCGAAACGCGTAGAGTTTTTAGTCATTAAGTGGCTTCCACCATGTTTTTTTTTTTGATGCTTTGGATATTTTGTACTCACATCTAAAAAAACCATTAACATCATTTTTGGCATTATTGATGCAATGTAAAGTACAACAAGGTGGGGTCTGAGCTAGGATATGATCCCTATGTGATCCCCTGCCAACCCCTTCCCCAGTTCTGGAAATGCCCATGAGTATATGGTGGCAAGTCCAGGCATTTTCATCTGAATTGGGCACCTCCTCTGAACTCCTGAAGAAGTTGACTGTGGGCCCGCCGAAACGCGTAGAGTTTTTAGTCAATAAGTGGCTTCCACCATTCATTTTTTTAATTTTTTTTTATGCTTTGGATATTTTGTACTCACATCTAAAAAAAACATTAACATACTTTTTGGCATCATTGATGCAATGTAAAGTACAACAAGGTGGGGTCTGAGCTAGGAGGTGTTTTTTGTACGTGTAAGGCCAATTTAAAGTCAAACCAATGATAGGCTTTTTTTTTAAATATGTGCATTATAAAATCAAGCACCCTTACTGGAGATTAACTTGTGTAGAAACTTCTAAACCAGACCTGGGTAAATTGTGGCCCCAGGTCCACATCTGGTCCTTTGCCTGTCCCTATCTGGCTCTCGAAACCTCCAGCATGCCTCTCTGAGCTGAAGCTGAGGGAGATGACAGGTTCCAAGAGGCATACTGACAGATGTCCATGTGGAGAGCAGCAAGAACTGGAAGGAGAGAGTCCGGGGAGCTGATCGGTACAGCGGGGAGGCTCAGTTCTGGTGGGAGAACTTTGCCTACTGGACGTTCCAATGTTCTCCAACCACTCTGCTACCTGGCCAAGTTCCCCCTGTGTTGGCACCTGCATGCTGCACCAGTTCTGGAGAATCCTCACTGTACCGATCTCAGGCTCTGTAAAACCACAGCTCAGCCACCCATTTTTACCATCCTCCAACCACCCATCTGAAAGAGACCTATTTCATGAGCAGTTGTACCTACTATGCCTTGAGCCGTTTTCTAACGTACTTAGCCCCAGATCACACGCAGGACATTTTTCTCAGAGAGTAGGTGCAGAAACTCCCCACTTCTGAATCTCCCCTTCTCTCCACCTCCTACCCACCCCCAAGCACAATCCCTTGGTTCCACCCCCTACCCACCTCCCAAGCACCATCCCTTTGTTCCACCCCCTACCCACCTCCCAGTGCCGCCCCTTTTACAGAATACAGAACCAAGTATCATTCTGTGGTGCTAACTAATTTGTATGGAACGTGTTAATTATAACAAGAAAAGCAGCAAAATAGGTCCCCTGCAGCCAGCAACACTAGACCCCCGAGCAACAATAGATCCCCCACACAACAATCCCCACCCCCTCCACAACAAAATACCACCCCAGCAACAATAGACCTCAGCAGCAACAAAAGATCTCCCAGCATCAATAGACCCTCCAACAACCACATACCCAGCAGCAACAGTAGATCCCTCCCAGGAACCACTGACTCTCTGGGAATATAGGACCCCCCAGCAACAATAGATCCTCCACCAGCAACAATATATCTCTCTCTTAACAGTAGATCCCTCCCAACAACGACTCACCAGGAATCTAAAACCCCTCTCAGCAACAATAGATCCTCCATCTGCAAAAATAGACCTCTCCAGCAGCAACATAGTTTTGTCTCAACAGAATATCCCTTTCTAGCAACAACTGACTCCCCAAAAATATAAGACCATTCCCAGCAACAATAGAACCCACACACATTAATGCCCCCCCGCAACAGTTTACTAGACCAGTAACAATAGATCCACCCCAGCAACAATAGACCCCAAGCAGCAACAAAAGATCTTCCAGCAGCCAGCATCAATAGACCCTCCGGCAGCCAGCAACAATATACCTCTCTCTCTCTCTAACACTAGATCCCTCACAGCAACAACTGACTCTCCAGGCATATAAGACCCCTCCCAGTAACAATAGACCTCCCCAGCAACAATAGACCTCTCTCTCAACAGTAGATCTATCACAGCAAAATCTGACCTCCTAGGAATATAAGACCCCTCCCAGCAACAATAGGCCTTCCAACAAAAATAGATCCCCACCAGTGACCCCCGGCCACCATCATCAATAGACCCTCCAGCACACCCCAGCACCCCTTGCCATTACATAAATCAGTTCTGAAGGTGCCGGAAATGTGTTCCCCCACGCTCCCCCTGAAAAAAAGCCCTGTTCACACTAGTGCCACTTCTAATGCGATTTGAGTTGTGCAGAATCGCATGACTAGGGAAACGACATTGTTTTCCATGGTGTCCGTCTTAATCAATGCGACTCAGCACACGCGATGTTGGAAAACGTTTCCTGCACTACTTTGGTGCAACTTTAGTGCAATTTCAGCCTCATAGACTTCTATGTTAAATCACAGAATTCGCAACAGCATTAGATAAGAAGTGATTCCTATGCAACTTTGATGAGGTCAGATTTTAACCTTCACCTCTCCTCCCAGGTCATCGTTGCTGCCTACAATATTTCCTCCAAAGCTCATTCTATTCACACTCGAGCATAGCGGAAACACGTATTCCTGCTCGCATTTTTTTTTTTTTTGCACGTGAATTAGCGGCACGCATAGGGAAGCCCAATTACACGAAGAAAAAATGGGCAACTAAAAAAATGTGTGACCCACTGTGACCATGACCACTCCATGACCAAAATGGTTTTTGAGCTACTTTGGACCATTTGTCTGGTGTAGGGCAGCCCATTGTGCGACATGCGTTTATCCACTTAAGGACCAAGCCTCTTTTTGAGGTGTTATTTACATTTTTTTTTTGCTAAAAAATTACTTAGAACCCCCAAAAATAATCATTTTTTTTTCTAAAAACCTAGAGAATAAAATGGCGGTCATTGCAATATTTTCTGTCACACCGTATTTGTGCAGGGGTCTTACAAGCGCACTTTTTTTGTAAAAAATTACACTTTTTTGATTTAAAAAAATAAGGCCAATTTTTTTTTATATTGTGAAAGGTAGTGTTACGCCGAGTAAATTGATACCCAACATGTCACGCTTCAAAATTGCGCCCGCTCGTGGAATGGCGACAAACTTTTACACTTAAAAATCTCCATGAGGTGACGTTTAAAAAATTCTACAGGTTGCATGTTTTAAGTTACAGAGGAGGTCTGGGGCTAGAATTATTGCTCTCGCTCTACCAATCTCGGCGATACCTCACATGTGTGGTTTGAACACCGTTTTCATATGCGTGCGCTACTCATGAATGCATTCGATTCTGCACGCGAGCTCGCCCGGACGGGGCGCATTTAAAAAACTTTTTTTTTTCTTATTTATTTTACCTTTTATTTTTTATTTTTACACTTTTTTTTTTAAAGGTTTCACTTGTATTCCTATTACAAGGAATGTAAATAAAAAAAAAATTGTCATTTAAAAAAATAATTTAAAAAAAAATGTCCCTTTAAGAGCTATGGGTGGAAGTGACATCACATTTTGACATTGCTTCCTCCCTGCAATGTTATGGAGACGGGTGGGGGCGATCTTCCCCTCACTCATCTCCATACCCAGCAAGGGTGAAGATCCGATCGCCTCCGTCGCTGCTGACGGCTCCGATAAGCGGCGGAGGGCACCGGAGCGTGGTGGGAGGGGGGCCCCTCTCCCGCCGCCCATAAAAGTGATCTCGCAGCGAATCCGCCGCAGAGACCACTCTTATCGGAAAGCGGACCGCCGGCCGAAGAAGAGGATACCGGGGTTACGGCAGCTAGCTGCTGCCATAACAACGATATTCCTCTTCAAAATTAGGACGTATATCGGCGTGCGGCGGTCCGGAAGTGGTTAAGCATGTAAAATGCGCAAAGAAACGCAAGCGGGAATGCGCTCAGGTGTGAATGTAATGTGATTGGGAGGAGAGTTTTTGGGCAGCAAACAAGACCTGGGAGGAGAAGTAAAGGTTAAAAAAAAATACATTGATCTCATCAAAGTCTCATAGGAATTGCTTCTAATTTAATGCAGACGCGACTTCTGTGAGTAAAGATGGAAGTCGCATGAAAGTTGCAAGCAAGTCACGCTTCAAGTGGCATGAAAGTCGCATCGCATTAGTGTGAACCAAACCTTACAGATCTTCCCAGGTCCAAAATTAGTCCCAGTTTCTCATGTGGCCCCTGGAGAAAAAACGAATTTGCCCAACCCTGTGCTGAGCATTACAAGAATAATAATATATCACTTTGATTACACACATTGAAACATTGTAACAAAAGTATTGCAACACAAAAACAAACAGATATGTCAAACAAAACACATTTGTAAAACCAGCTAAAACAGCTTTTCTCAACCTTTTAACCCTGGAGGTACCACCAAAAATAATTTTCAGGTCTCGAGGAACCCTTACTAAAACCAATTTATCAGGGGTCAATAGGAACCATGCCCCTTATACTGCTGGCCAATAGGAAGAATGTTCCCCTTAAAGTGGTGCTCAGAACGCCACCCTTAAAGATAGCTAAACAGATATTTGGTGTCATGCTGCCGGCTTTGCTAAGTGATGCTGAACCTCAAACCCTGTAGGCACCATCAAAAAGGTGGTTCATCAGCCACAGCTCAAGGAACCCCTAGCAACCTCTGGAGGAACCCCAGGGTTCCACAGAACCCTGGTTGAGAACGGCTGATCTAAAACATTTAACCCCAAAGACCAGGCATGTGTAATTGTCCACCACAGGTACAACCATCAGTAGAGATCCTGATAATATACTCCAGATGGAATAGACGCATGTAATCGAAATAATGCGATCCACGTAACAAAGTGCAATCTAAGATAACATTTTGAGCAAAAACAGAACAAGACCAGCCCCTTTTTTTTTTTACTATAGATCTCAACTTACGACATTATGATTTACTTATCTTCGAAACCTTAAAAATCCCTTGAATTGCGTTGAACGACGTCTGGGATGCTGGTACCTTTTGGACACGTATCGATCTCCATATATTTTTTTAATGTATTTGGTGTCTTCTATGAAGCACACAATGAGTGGTCAGAGTATTGGCAGGTTGATCTATATCAGCTGACCGTACATTAAATCGCCACCGCCGTGACTGATGTAAGGTCAGCCGGTGTCGCTGTATATCAAGGATCGACAAGCTCGCGGAGTGGTTCAGAGCGCTAGATCAAACCCGCGGACGGGTATTGAGCCCCCTGAGTGACGACCTGGAAAGAGATTGGTAATCGAAGGTCACGATTGTGTTAAACCAGCAAAAGTGATCTCGTATTGATGGCCAAAAGAAAAGAGGGAAGCGGGGGGGGGGGGGGTTGTTTTCACCGGAGGGTGAAAAGTACGGCCGGTGTGCTGAAGTCTAAGGAACATTTCTAGGTATTGTTTTCTACCAAGATGGGAATACTATCTGAAATAACCTCCTACCTTCCCCATAGTTCAGAGGTCTCCAAACCTTTCCATATGAAGGCCACATAGTATCTTCTACAAATATTTCCAGGCTGAAAAATTAGTTTTCTAAATAAATGAGTACCCTTTACATTAGAGTCTCCGTCAGCATCCCCCCTTACTTTAGGGACCCTATCAGTGTCCCCCCCTTACATTAGGGTCCCCATCAATGTCCCCCCTTACATTAGGGTCCCCATCAGCGTCCCCCCTTACCTTAGGGTCCCCATCAGCGTCCTCCCCTACCTTAGGGTCCCCATCAGCGTCCTCCCTTATCTTAGGGTCCCCATCAGCGCCCCCCCTTACCTTAGGGTCCCCATCAGCGTCCCCCCTTACCTTAGGGTCCCCATCAGCGTCCTCCCTTACCTTAGGGTCCCCATCAGCGTCCTCCCTTACCTTAGGGTCCCCATCAGCATCCTCCCTTACCTTAGGGTCCCCATCAGCGTCCTCCCCTACCTTAGGGTCCCCATCAGCTTCCTCCCCTACCTTAGGGTCCCCATCAGCGTCCTCCCTTACCTTAGGGTCCCCATCAGCGTCCTCCCCTACCTTAGGGTCCCCATCAGCGTCCTCCCTTACCTTAGGGTCCCCATCAGCGTCCTCCCCTACCTTAGGGTCCCCATCAGCGTCCTCCCCTACCTTAGGGTCCCCATCAGCGTCCTCCCTTACCTTAGGGTCCCTATCAGCGTCCTCCCTTACCTTAGGGTCCCCATCAGCGTCCTCCCTTACATTAGGGTCCTCAATAGGTTCTCACTTTATCAGGATCCCCTTCAAGGTCCCTATCAGAGTCCCACCTACATCAATATCATCAGCATAAACCCCCCTTACATCAGGGTCCCCTTCAGAGCCCTCTTTTGCATCAGGAAACTGACCAGAGTCCCCCCCCCTTCCATCAGTGTCTCTATCATAGTCCCCCCCTTACAATAGAATCACCCTTACATCAGTGTCCCCATCAGAGCCCCCCCCCTTACATCAGAACCCCCCCTCACATCAGAGCCCCCCCCCTTACATCAGAACCCCCCCTCACATCAGTGTCCCCCCCTTACATCAGGTGCCTCATTTGTGCTTGAGACTGCGCCAGATTGACTAGGTCAGTCACAGGTTGTGGGTGGATGGTTGTGAGGGTGCAAGTTGGAAGGAGTTCCTTCAGCGGGTTGTGCCCAGAACTTTAAAATGGTGATGGATCCTCTTGGGGTTTGGGCTGCTGCCTTTTTTGGGTACGGCCTCATGGTCGTTTCCACATGTAGATTTGGAAAAGTACGAAGGAAAGAGCGCCCGGTGTCCAAAGGAATGCAAACTTGAAGGTAGGTTAAACGGTGTCTATAGGAAGTATTGGTAAGTACATCAAGGCAACGCGTTTCGAGGAAAAGGTCACTGTTACTTCTCAACTTATGATGTCTAAGGTCTTAGTATATCATTATAATATACAGTGGTACCTTGGATTACGAGCATAATTCATTCCAGAAGAATGCTTGTAATCCAAAGCACTCGTGTATCAAAGCGAGTGTCCCCATAGCAGTCAATGGAAACTCAGATAATTTGTTCCACAGTGACTGCTCTTGTATGCAGTACCGCATGTGGCCAGAGGTGGGGGGGGGCGCCAGAGACACTCGGAGATGCTCGGAGACGCTCGGACACACTCAGAGACCGCTCAGAGCCGCTCGGATGCACCCAGCGGGGCTTGGAGACACTCGGGAACGGAGTGTTTCCGAGTGTCTCCAGCGCCCCCACACCTCTGTCCAAATGCAGTACTGCACACCCCAGAGGCTTGAATCCTGCTCGTCTTGCAGGACAACGCTCGCAAACCGAGTCAGGGTTTTTTTTTTTAAATAATAGCTCGTAAACTGCGTTACTCGCAATCCGAGGTATTACTGTACAGTATACATCTTGGATATTATCTTTTTTTGCACTTTTGCTCCTACACCCCGATTATATATATTTGTTTTCTGTACATTTTTTCATGTTTGCGCGATAGACCTGAAGAAGGTGGAGTCCTTTCCCCCGAAACGCGTTGGTTTGATGCACTTATTATATTTTCAATAAACATCTTTTAACCTACCCTCAAGTATTCATTCCTTTGGATACCAGGCGCTCCTTCCTTCCTACTTCTCCCCTTACATCAGGGTCCTCATCAGAGTCCCCCTTTACACCTTTACACCCAGGTCTTCATCAGAGCCCCGCTTACTTTAGTTTCCCCATCAGAGTCCCTCCTTACATCTGAATCCCCATCAGAGGCCCCCCTTATACCCAGGTCTCCATCAGAGCCCCACTTACTTTAGGGTCCCCATCAGAGTCCCCCCTTACATCTGAATCAGAGGCCCCCCTTACACCAGCGTCTCTTTTAGAGTCCCCCCTTACACACATGTCCCTATCACAGTCCCGCCTTACATCGGGTTCCCTATCAGAGTCAGATGGGGGTGACCATAGGCAGCCTTTGCTGACCTGAATCCTCAGTCTGCGCACATTGAGCATATGATCCGGCTAACCATAGCCATGGGCCAAATCTTGTAGACCTGGCCCATGGGCCATAGTTTTAAGACCCCTGCCATGGAGGGGGGGGCCATGGGGGGGGTTAACACCCCTATTGTTCTTTTTTCTACTGTCTGAGTCTCCATTGCACAGATTTGTCTTTGCTTTCTGTAGTAGAGACACAAAAGGAAATGAGCTAAAATTTCTTCAATGCGTGGGGAAATGCCCTCTTTGGCAACTGTCATAAGAACAGGTGTCTCCATTTAACATAATGTAGGTGTATATACACTATATTACCAAAAGTATTGGGACGCCTGCCTTTACACGCACAGGAACTTTAATGGCATCCCAGTCTTAGCCCGTAGGGTTCAATATTGAGTTGGCCCACCCTTTGCAGCTATAACAGCTTCAACTCTTCTGGGAAGGCCATCCACAAGGTTTAGGAGTGTGTCTATGGGAATGTTTGACCATTCTTCCAGAAGCGCATTTGTGAGGTAAGGCACTGATGTTGGACGAGAAGGCCTGGCTCGCAGTCTCTGCTCTAATTCATCCCAAAGGTGTTCTATCGGGTTGAGGTCAGGCCAGTCAAGTTCCTCCACCCCAAAATCGCTCATCCATGTCTTTATGGACCTTGCTTTGTGCACTGCTCCAAACCATTTGGTGGAGGGAGGATTATGGTTTGGGGTTGTTTTTCAGGGGTTGGCCCCTTAGTTCCAGTGAAGGGAACGCGTAAGGTATCAGTATACCAAGACATTTTGGACAATTTCATGATCCCGACTTTGTGGGAACAGTTTGGGGATGGCCCCTTCCTGTTCCAACATGACTGCACATCCTCTTATATACCCACAGCTGTCGCCGGGACTCTTTAGGACGGATTCAGGTGGCTGTATTTCACCCACCATAAGTGTCTTTAGTTATTCCTATAAAATTTCGATTTATTGCGGGAACGTCGCTGGCGGCACTCAGCTCCCAACAATCTGTCTTAGGCAAATATTGCTTTTTATCGCTATAGTAGGAACGTGCCGCTGTAAAATACCAGCTGCCGGCAAATAGTAAAAGCAGTCGATAAACTGCAGTGCTACAAAACATTGGTGCACTCAGCTGACCTTTAATGCACGGTTACACGACCTCCTGCAGCCAGATTCAGCAGGGCTGTTACAGTGCTTCTGATCAGGACTGCAGCCTCTTGTTACATGACAGTGTGCTCTACCATCTCCCTCTGAGGCTTGCAACTTTACCCTTCTGAGTCACCCCTTCTCTCCACCCCCTACCCACCCCCAAGCACAGTCTATTGGTTACAATCCCTACCCGTCTCCCAGTACCACCCCTTTTAGAGAATACAGAACCAAGTATCATTCTGTGGTGCTAAGTCATTTGTATGGAACTTGTTAATTATAACAAGAAAAGCAGCAAAATAGGTCCCCTGCAGCCAGCAACAATAGATCCCTCACACAACAATGACCCTCCCCCCCGCGCAACAAAATACCACCCCAGCAACATTAGATCCACCCAGCAAAAATAAACCCCCAGCAACATTAGATCCACCCAGCAAAAATAAACCCCCAGCAACATTAGATCCACCCAGCAAAAATAAACCCCCAGCAACATTAGATCCACCCAGCAAAAATAAACCCCCAGCAGCAACAGACCTCCCAGCAACAATAGATCCCCACGCAACAAAGCCTCCCCTCCCCAGCAACTAAATATCATATGACGATGCTGTGTCCTGATGATGCTGTGTCCCGGGCTGTGTCCCGGGCTGTGTCCTGATAAAGCTGTGTCCCGGGCTGTGTCCTGATAAAGCTGTGTCCCGGGCTGTGTCCTGATGATGCTGTGTCCCGGGCTGTGTCCTGATGATGCTGTGTCCCGGGCTGTGTCCTGATGATGCTGTGTCCCAGGCTGTGTCCTGACGAAGCTGTGCCCCGGGCTGTGTCCTGATGAAGCTGTGTCCCGGGCTGTGTCCTCATGAAGCTGTGTCCCAGGCTGTGTCCTGATAAAGCTGTGTCCCGGGCTGTGTCCTGATGATGCTGTGTCCCGGGTTGTGTCCTGATGATGCTGTGTCCCAGGCTGTGTCCTGACGAAGCTGTGCCCCAGGCTGTGTCCTGATGAAGCTGTGTCCCGGGCTGTGTCCTCATGAAGCTGTGTCCCGGGCTGTGTTCTGATGATGCTGTGTCCTGATGATGCTGTGTCCCGGGCTGTGTCCTGATGAAGCTGTGTCCTGGCCTGTGTCCTGATGATGCTGTGTCCCGAGCTGTGTCCTGATGATGCTGTGTCCCGGGCTGTGTCCTGATGAAGCTGTGTCCCGGGCTGTGTCCTCATGAAGCTGTGTCCCGGGCTGTGTTCTGATGATGCTGTGTCCTGATGATGCTGTGTCCCGGGCTGTGTTCTGATAAAGCTGTATCCCGGGCTGTGTCCTGATGAGGCTGTGTCCCGGGCTGTGTTCTAATGAAGTTGTGTCCCGGGCTGTGTTCTGATGAAGCTGTGTCCCGGGCTGTGTCCTGATGAAGCTGTGTCCCGGGCTGTGTCCTGATGAAGCTGTGTCCCGGGCTGTGTCCTGATGAAGCTGTGTCCCGGGCTGTGTCCTGATGAAGCTGTGTCCCGGCCTGTGTCCTGATGAAGCTGTGTCCCAAGCTGCGTCCTGATGATGCTGTGTCCCGGGCTTAGTCCTGATGATGCTGTGTCACCCGGGCTGTGTCCTGGGTTGTGTCCCGGGCTGTGTCCTGATGATGCTGTGTCCCGGGCTGTGTCCTGATGAAGCTGTGTCCCGGGCTGTGTCCTGATGATGCTGTGTCCTGATGATGCTGTGTCCTGATGAAGCTGTGTCCCAGGCTGTGTCCTTGGTTTACAGCATCACCCTTATTTGAATTACTGAGCAGGCTCAGGTAACACTGGTTACCCCGCTCATTACCCATACATATCATGCCCCCGGTACACTGTCAACCCCGCCCATGGTCCAAACCTAACACACCCTTCTTCCATTGGTACCGCCCAGATCACACCCACTGGGTTCCGGGCAGCCCTCCCTAAAGGACCACCCTGAATGTTGGTGTGATCCGGGCAGGGACACCCAGAAAGGGTGTGATAGTTGTGGATCGTGGGCTGTTACATCACGTCAGGCTTTTGTATTACAAGAGACTGTCGTGTTAGAAACAGATACTATGTTACGACTCATTATTAGAGACTGCTGCCATGTTACAGAAGTGAGAGACCTTCGTAGTTTCAGATAGGACGTGGGTAACAACGAACGTTCGACTCCCATTGATTTCAACAGGGTTCAGATTCTGAATCCAAACTTCGGTTACATTCGCCGAACGTTCACCAAATCAACCCGAGTACATCATCCCTACTGGGAACCCAAGTTCCTATAAAGTTGTCGGGAAACATAAGAAGCCACCAAGTTCTTTAATTCTCCAGCACGAACATGACGGTTTTAGGTGGAGCGCCCCTTAAACTAAATTGACCATAGCCTAATTTGCATATTTGTGTTGGGGAATAAAAACAAAAACCAATTGATCATTTTCGAAAACTATAAACCTTGTTTACACCCGTTTCACCGCCGCCGCCTCCGATTCCTCCACTTAGCAGATGCTGCGAGAAAACTTGGACGCGGTTGTGGAAACATTAGAGGATAATTAATGTGTATTTACTGCTCGCTAGGCCAAAGCCGCGTAATCACAGACATTTGCAGCAGCGCGGATCCGCAGTCATGACAAACACCCAGAATTACCGGTCAAAGATGACGCCGTATATAAACAATGATGACAGCGCCGGCTTCTGCAAACTATAGTGGAGATCCCGCTAAGCGCTAACTGTATGTGCGAGACACATCATGCCATTGGAATCTTAGAAAAACTGCATCCTTTACTGTACATCACAATCTGGTGCCCAGGACCCGATAAAGAAAAATACTTATTATATTAGCATATAAGCACTTAATAATTAAGTGCTTATATGCAAATGTTAGGATTCTTTATACACTATATTACCATAAGTTTTGGTACGCCTGCCTTTACACGCACATGAACTTTAATGGCATTCTAATCTTAGTCCGTAGGGTTCAATATTGGGTTGGCCCACCCTTTGCAGCTATAACAGCTTCAATTCTTCTGGGAAGGCCGTCCACAAGGTTTAGGAGTGCGTCTATGGGTCCGGAGGCTCTAATTGGCTTCAAAAAGGGTTGGCTTCGCTGTTGTCTTTCTGCTTCTCCTCCTGGCCAATCAGGACAGGAGGAGAGACTGGAGAGAGACAAGCGGGTCCTGAGACTGAATTGGCTGGGAGGAGAATGGACTTGATTGGCTGGGAGGGGAAGCCATTGAAGCCGCCCGGGACCTGGATAGGGTAAGTGCGGGGGGCTGGCGGTGGTGGGTTTGTTTGCCGCCCCCCACAAAAACGGCGCAGTTATCATAATCTCTTACCACTAGCCTAATGCACATGTGCATTAGCGGGGGGGGGGATAAATAATAATATTAAGTGCTTATATGCTAATGTTAGGATTCTTTATATAACAGGTTCTCTTGCTAGGATGTCCTTCACTTTGCAGGAAGATATTATTACGTCAATTTCCTTGGAATGTGCTGTTGTGCAGTTGTGAGAGAGACTGGCCTCCTGACATTGCACAGCGCTCTCGGTCAAACTGATAAGGCTTTCCATAATAACAGAAATTAATGTTCCATATTAGCAGAAATTAAAGTGATTGTAAAGGCTGAAGGTTTTTTTTACCTTGCATGAAGGTAAAAAAAAAACTTCTGTGTGCAGCAGCCCCCTTAATAGTTACCTGAGCCCCCTCTCGATCCAGCAATGTGCACGAGAGCAGCGGCTCTCCCGGGTCTCTCCCTCCTCATTGGCAGCAGGAGCCATCGGCACCCAATGAGAAGGGAGCCAGGGGCCAGGCTGAGCCATGCTGTGTGTGTCCTATGGACACACAGAGGTGGCTCGGGAGTGAGCACAAGCGAGTGCCCCCATAGCAAGTGGCTTGCTATGGGGGCACTCAGCCAAGGGGCCAGGAGCGTCAGTGGGGGAACTGAGAAGTGGATCGGGGCTGCTCTGTGCAAAACTATTACACAGAGCAGGTAAGTATGACATGTTTTTTATTTAACAATTGAAAAAGAACAAGAGCCTTTAACAGCACTTTAACGTTCCATAATAACAGAAATTAATGCTTCTTGTTATTCTTGTAAATGTAATGAGGGGCTTGGGAAAATTCTTAATGAGTTAACTCCTTCACACCCAGCCTCGGGGTCCCTTTATGCACCGGGGTGGGGCAGGAAGGACTGGCTGATTATATGACCACTGTGATTGGCTGTTACAGAGGTCACATGATCGAGAATGTGGGCTGTCCCCTTCACTGTGCTGGAAGTGCACCCTGAATGCACTCTCTGCAGAGAAAGTTCTACCGCCCATGGACTTACATGTGCAGCACGTGGGCGTTAAAGCCCACCCTTTTGGTTGCCACTCATATGTGGTATGTGGACAGCAAGAGTTTGGCATGAAAGGTGTTTTAAGGGAGGTCCTGCATGCTTCCCACCAGCGTATAATGCACATATTCAACAGCACAGTGGATAGACCTTAACGCGCTCTTTGCACAATGACTGAGCTATCACTGACAGCTCCTGAGCACCGCTTACATTTGGGAGCCAGAGGGAGGGGCTCCCAATCACATGACTCCTGCATCAGCCAAACGCAGTGGTCACATGGTCAGGGATTCCCCCACCCGTCTTTGAGGAACCCCTGAAAGAATTATCAATTGCTGGCACCAAGGGGTTCAAAAAAATCATGGGGCCCCGTACAACCCCCCCCCCCCCCAAAAAAAAAAAAATCAAATGTTATTTTTGCTAAAATTCCAGGGCCGCAATTATATGCTTTGCAGCCATGCCAGAAAATATACCCTCCTCAAATAAGACCCATTCAACTGAATAGCGCTGCTCTGCAAGCACCCTGCAACTGTGTGCTTTGCTTAGCTGGCCAGATCAACAAATAGGAAGCGCTCTGAGGCTTCCTGTTCCTTCACAAACTGAAGCATAGTAAGCACCGTCTTCTATGCTTCAGCGATGAATGGACACAGGAGCGATTGGTACTGGTCGCTCAGTGTGTTCATTCAGGAAAGGAAGAATATGACATATTTAACGCCCCCCCCCCCCCCACTCCACCCTGAAATGATCCCCATGTGTGCCCTCTGCAGCTGCCAGAAGGAAAGGGAGGGAAGCCAGCAGTGCTGCTGGGGAGGGGGGGGGCATAGGTGTGCGCACAGGGTGTGCCAGGTGTGTCTGGGCACACCCTAATCACCCTATACAATGCAGATTCCCCCTGCTTGTCCCCCATGGCAGCTGAGGCTACTGCTATGTCACCAATGCCCCCTCAATGGGGCTCCTAACACATTGTTTAAAAAAAAATAATATTTTTTGTTTTTATTATTCTATTTTGTTATTTTTTTACAATTTTTTTTTTAATAATTTTTTCATAATATTTTTTTTTTTTTTTTAATGAAAAAAATATTTTACAAAATTGTAAAAAATAACAAAATAAAATAATAAAAACAAAAAACCGACACCAACACCATCCACTGCTTACTGCGCATGTGTGTTTGAACTTTGGGATGCACACCCTAATGCAATAGGCTGCGCACACCTATAGGGGGGGCACACATGGGGGTCCAACAGCAGGTGGAAGGGAGCACAGATAGTAGAACCGATCCCCCTGCATCCCGGCACAAGAGTCGCAAGGCAGTACAGCTGGCCCTCCTACTTGTCAGTTGCCGGAGCCCCCCTTTTAAACTAATGGGGCCTGGTCACAGTACAGGAGGGCCGGCTGCACTGTCTTATCAGTGGTCCTGCCATTAGGGCTCGTGCACACGGGCGCCAAAAAAATGCCCCATTCAGATCTGTATTTTTTTTTAAACATCTGAACGCAGATCTAATGCAGCCAAGGTGTCCACACAAAACCACAACATAGAGAAACCAACACATTTCAGGGACTCAAAGGTTAATGTATCAGTAAATCAGCAATCTGATTTGTTCATACACTGCTGACCCTAGGTATATCCCATTTATAAAACAGCAAACAATTCATGAATTTGTTTACTAAAAGGCAACATAGAACAACCAATGCATTTTGGGGGTTCAAAGATCCCCCCCTTCGTCAGGGCTTAAGCAGGATGGATACATATGTGAACTGAAAGGTGGTACAATCAGGGCCCGGAGAAGAGGTGGGCAGGGGGGGTGGCTGCCCCGGGAGCAATGGTTTATTGAAGGGATGGGGGCGCCTTTGCCAGTTGCTTCTCTTACAAGGCTGACAGGAGTAGTGACAGCGACATCACTGCTAACCCTAACAAAAGGGGGGGGCAGGGGGTTCGGCTGCCCCGGGAGCAATGGTTTATTGAAGGGATGGGGGCGCCTTTGCCAGTTGCTTCTCTTACAAGGCTGACAGGAGTAGTGACAGCGACATCACTGCTAACCCTAACAAAAGGGGGGGGGGCGGGGGGGCGGCTGCCCCGGGAGCAATGGTTTATTGAAGGGATGGGGCCGCCTTTGCCAGTTGCTTCTCTTACAAGGCTGACAGGAGTAGTGACAGCGACATCACTGCTAACCCTATCAAAAGGGGGGGGGCAGTTTGGCATATTTGCCCTAGGCGCCTTGTCCCGTCACTCCAGGAATTAATAGTTTGCAGTATCAAAATTTTTAGGGTATCAGCGAATGTTGGATCTTCTATGTTAAATTTTGTGAACAAATATTCAAATCTTTTGGACTCTCAGATCTTCCATTGGGCGCTCCCCAAAGTGGATACAATGTTACATATTTATAGATAGAATTTTCAGCAGCTCCCTGTTTTACATATTCTGTATATTCCAAAACAAAGGCTTTTTAATTGGGACAGATGCACTTTAAAATATGGCAGCACTTTCTGCTTGTTAAGGAAACAGTGGAGGCCAGAGCAATGCCCCGATTAATCCTAATTAAAACCAAGGCACGTCGCATTGTTTGCCGATGAAAAGCATTGAATTCAGGGCTTTCCTAAGGGACGAGAGGTATAGCCTTGAAATAAGAAAATCCTGACAAGGCCGAGACACAATTACTGGACAAGGTCAGCCGATCCATCCCCATAATGTGCAGTCACAGCTTAAAGAGAACCGGTGATCAGGATAATGTAATGACGGCAGTGGCGGCCGATCCACAAGGGACGCAGGGGCGCCACCCCCCTTAAAATATTGTGGGGTACAAGTTGGAGATGGAAAGCCAAGAAAACATCCATATGGGCGGACTTTGGAAATTGCTGAAAGGTAATTACTGCAGACCAGAAAAGGGTCTTCAACATCTTGGTCAGCTGGTAGTATACCACACAAAAGCAGGCTTACTATTCAAACCAGTCCTTCGTACTGTGCGGGGCGCCGGACTAATGGGTGTCTATTAGGTCTGTCAATTTTTCAAAAAGCATGTGATATGAGGCTGAGGCTCTGACTGGCTTGTTTCAGGTTGTCCTCGGGGCGCCGAGCTCTAGGCCCCCGAACCCTCATATTTTGATTTTAGTGAATCAACATTCATCGTTGCGTCACTTCCGGTTTCCGGCTTCTCGTCCTGTGGAACGAGGTGTCCTCTGGTGAGTGCGGACCTGGAGGAGTTTGCGCCCCCTCAAATTTTTTTTAGCACCAGCCGCCACTGTATGACGGTAACATCCCAACCTAAATACTTGGACACGCTGAGTGCAACTCCAAGTTTAATGGTTGCCTAGAAGATCGGAAGAAGGTTCAGAGCCTAATTCTACACACATTTTTTATTTTAAAATAATAGATCAACCCCAGCAAAAATAGACCCCCAGCAGCAACAACAGATCTCTCAGCACCCACCATCAAAAGACCCTCCAGCAGCCAGCAACAATAGACCTCTTTGTCAACAGTAGATCCTTCAAAGTAACAACTAAGTCCCCAGTAATATAATACCCCTCACAGCAACAATAGATCCTCCACGGCTACAATAGACCTCCCCAGCAACAATAGACCCCCCCACCAGGTATAATAGACCTCCCCAGCAACAATAGACCCCCCACCAGGTATAATAGACCTCCCCCGCAACAATAGACCCCCCCACCAGAGACAATAGATCCCCCAGCAGCCATCATCAATAAACCCTCCAGCACACCCCCAGCACCACTTGTCATTACATACATTCAGTGCTGGAGGTGCCGGAAGTGCATTCACCCTAAAAAAAAGCACTGCCCACATATGCCACAATAGTATATATACTGACCTAATACACCACTATTAGTGTTTTATTGCTTATAGGATAAAGAATATAAGCGCCACTACAATATAAAAGTCCAAAACAGTGTTGTATTCATTGAAAACAGACAACAGTAACTCCGTCAGTAATTCTTCAAGTAGTGAGGAGCGTAGATTTTTCAGTATGTATTAAAAGGGATATTGCCGTCAACTGGCAGTTGTATTCGTCCTAGGACTTCTGTATGCGGTCTTTAGGAAAAGTAGACACAGAATAAGGAAGAAAAGTGCCACTTTACATAGAAAGGTCTAGGATGATATTTTATTTAAAGTCGCCAAAGAAAAACCAACGCATTTCAGGGGTTTG
This sequence comes from Lithobates clamitans, assembly GCA_037952925.1. NCBI lineage: Eukaryota > Metazoa > Chordata > Amphibia > Anura > Ranidae > Lithobates > Lithobates clamitans. The sequence goes on from JBBGZY010002204.1 coordinate 360,947, forward strand.
TAACAATCCTCCTTCTTTGGGGTTGAGAAGGATCAAAGCTCTGTAATCTGGACCAAGCAGTAATGGAAGAGAAGAACAGATAGTTCCACCAAGATCATATGCACGGTGACTAAGTGGTTAGCACTTCCACTTAACAGCACTAGGGTTGTCGGTTTAAATCCTAAACGCACCACTACCTGCCTGGAGTTTGCATGTCCTCCATGTGCTTGCGTGGGTTTCCTCCGGGTACTGCGGTTTCCTCCTACACTCCGAAGACATACTGGTAGGTTAATTGACTCCTGTCTAAATTGGCCCTAATATGTATTTGTATGAATGTGAGTTCGGGACCTTAGATTGTAAATTCCTTAAGGGCAAGGAGTGATGTGAATGTACAATATACATTATATGACCAATAGTATTGGGACGTCTGCCTTTACACGCACATAAACTCTAATGGCATCCCAGTCTTAGTCCGTTGGGTTCAATATTGAGTTGGCTCACTCTTTGCAGCTATAAGAGCTTCAATTCTTCTGGGAAGGGCGTCCACAAGGTTTAGGAGTGTGTCTATGGGTCCGGAGCCTCTAATTGGCTTCAAAAAGGGTTGGCTTCGCTATTTTCTTTCTGCTTCTCCTCCTGGCCAATCAGGACAGGAAGCGGGTCCTGAGACTGGATTGGCTGGGAGGAGAATGGACTTGATTGGCTGGGAGGGGAAGCCGTTGAAGCCGCCCGGGACCGGGATGGAGTAAGTGCGGGGGGCTGGCGGGCAGGGCTGGTGAGCGGGCGAGCAGGGCTGGCAGTGGTGAGTTTGCTGTCCCCCCAAAAAATGGCGCAGTTATCAAAATCTCTTACCACTGGCCTAATGCACATGTGCATTAGCGGGGCGGGGGGGGATAAATAATAATGTGTGTCTATGGGAATGATTGACCATTTTTCCAGAAGTGCATTTGTGAGGTCAGGCACTGATGTGAACAAGAAGGCCTGGCTCACAGTATGCGCACTAGTTCATCCCATAGGTGTTCCATCGGGTTGAGGTCAGGACTTTGTTCAGACCAGTCAAGTTCCTCCACCCCAAACTCACTTCATCCATGTATTTATGGACCTTGCTTTGTGCACTGGTGCGCAGTCATGTTGGAACAGGAAGGGGCCATCACCAAACTATTCCTACAAAGTTGAGAGCATGAAATTGTCCAAAATGTCTTGGTATGCTGACGCCTTAAGAGTTCTCTTCACTGGAACTAAGTGGCCAAGCCCAACCGCTGAAAAACAACCCCACACCATAATCCCCCCTCCACCAAATGATTTGGACCAGTGCACAAAGCAAGGTCCATAAATACATGGATGAGCGAGTTTGGGGTGGAAGAACTTGACTGGCCTGCACAGAGTCCTGACCTCAACCCCATAGAACACCTTTGGGATGAATTAGAGCGGAGACTGCAAGCCAGGCCTTCTCATCCAAGATCTGCGCCTGACCGCACAAATGCGCTTCTGGAGGAATGGTCAAACGTTCCCATAGACACATTCATGAACCTTGTGGACAGCCTTCCCAGAAGAGTTGAAGCTGTTATGGCTGCAAAGGGTGGACCAACTCAATATTGAACCCTACGGACTAAGACTGGGATGCCATTACTTTTTTCCCAATACTTTTGGTAATATAGTGTATATGTAAAGCGCAATGTAAAATGATGGTGCTATAGAAGTACCTATAGTAATAATAATGTCACACTTTTGGAAGTGTTGCCAAAGCATGACATAAAGCTCTTGATGGAACTATTGGCATCATAATTTTTGCACTTCTTTTATTACTGATTCCAGATTTCATGCCAGTGAGGGGGTTAATTTTAGGTTAGTAGGGGCAGGATGGTTGAACTCTTCCCACACTGCCCTTAGGGCTCATTTACACTTGTAGTTGGCAAGGTGGTAAAAACAAGCAGTTGAGCAGAATTTTTTCTGGTCCCCAACTGCCCCCTCTTAAGCTGCAAAGGCATCTGGACATGATGCTTCATGGCAGAAACTCCCCTTTCATATTCAGTGGGCAGTACGCGACCAATTCAAGTGAATTGTACTGCACCACAACCGCTCTGCAACCATATGCAATGCACACAGTTGTTGCACAGTGGGTCAGCACTTTGAAGGTTAAAACAGGCAGTAAAAAAAGGGACACTGCCTTCTCACTTCTCGCTGCCTTGTCAAACACCTTTGAAAAATGATCCACTGAGGATTACTTTTCAGAGGAGCGGCTAGCTTTACTCCTCTGGTGACTGTCTACCCTGTATGTCCTGTTCTCTATTTTATTATATTCAGTTTTGTTTTTATCACATTTTATTTTAATGTTTATGTACTTCTGTGCTCTTATAGCATGCTTGTGATCTCTTCTCAATTAGTCTCATCTGTATTGTATCGTGTTGATGGTCTCTTGTAATCTCCTGCAGTTGTTTGGGACTGGGGGTCTCTAGAAGTATCTTTTAGCAGGTTGGTGGTGTCTAGTAGTCTTCCGAAAAATGCTGATGGTCTCTAGTAGACTATCATTTAATGTTAGTGTTGGTGGTATCTAGTGATCTTTAGAAGAATGTTGGTGATTTCTTGCAGCATGCCGGTGGTCTCTAGCAGTCTTTTACCTAATGTCAATGTTCTCTAGTAGTCTCTTGAATCGTGTTGGTGGTCTCTTGTAATCTCCTGCAGTTTTTTGGGACTGGGGGTCTCTAGAAGTATCTTAGCAGGTTGGTGGTGTCTAGTAGTCTTCCGAAAAATGCTGATGGTCTCTAGTAGTCTATCATTTAATGTTATTGTTCTCTAGTTATTTCTCCCATTGTGTTGATGGTATCTAGTGATCTTTAGAAGAATGTTGGTGATTTCTTGCAGCATGCCGGTGGTCTCTAGCAGTCTTTTACCTAATGTCAATGTTCTCTAGTAGTCTCTTGAATCGTGTTGGTGGTCTCTTGTAATCTCCTGCAGTTTTTTGGGACTGGGGGTCTCTAGAAGTATCTTAGCAAGTTGGTGGTGTCTAGTAGTCTTCCGAAAAATGCTGATGGTCTCTAGTAGACTATCATTTAATGTTAGTGTTGGTGATATCTAGTGATCTTTAGAAGAATGTTGGTGATTTCTTGCAGCATGCCGGTGGTCTCTAGCAGTCTTTTACTTAATGTCAATGTTCTCTAGTAGTCTCTTGAATCGTGTTGGTGGTCTCTTGTAATCTCCTGCAGTTGTTCGGGACTGGGAGTCTCTAGAAGTATCCTAGCAGGTTGGTGGTGTCTAATAGTCTTCCAAAAAATGCTGATGGTCTCTAGTAGTCTATCATTTAATGTTAGTGCTCTCTAGTTGTTTCTCCCATTGTGTTGGTGGTATCTAGTAGTCTTTAGAAGAATGTTGGTGATTTCTTGCAGCATGCCGGTGGTCTCTAGCAGTCTTTTACCTAATGTCAATGTTCTCTAGTAGTCTCTTGAATCGTGTTGGTGGTCTCTTGTAATCTCCTGCAGTTGTTCGGGACTGGGAGTCTCTAGAAGTATCCTAGCAGGTTGGTGGTGTCTAGTAGTCTTCCAAAAAATGCTGATGGTCTCTAGTAGTCTATCATTTAATGTTAGTGCTCTCTAGTTGTTTCTCCCATTGTGTTGGTGGTATCTAGTAGTCTTTAGAAGAATGTTGGTGATTTCTTGCAGCATGCCGGTGGTCTCTAGCAGTCTTTTACTTAATGTCAATGTTCTCTAGTAGTCTCTTGAATCGTGTTGGTGGTCTCTTGTAATCTCCTGCAATATGTCAGTAGTCTCTTTTGAACTGTTGGTGGTGTCCGTTAGTCTTTAGAAGAATGTTGGTGGTCCATAGCAGACTCTAGCAGTATGTTAATGGTCTCTAGTATTAAAAAAAAAAAATACTAATGTTCTCCAATAGTCTCTTGCATCCTGTTGGTGGTCTCTTGTAATCTCCTACAGTATGTTGGTGGTATCTAGTAGTTTCTTGCATCATGTCAGTGGTGTCTAGTAGTCTTTAGAATAATGTTGATGGTCTTTAGGAGCCTTTTATTTATTGTTAGTATTCTCTAGTAGTCTTTTTGAACCATGTTGGTAATCTTCTGTGGTAAATCAATAGTCTCTTGCAACATGTTGATGGGGTCTAGTGGTCTTTAGCAGAATGTTGGTGTTTTCCAGAAGTATCTTGTAGCTTTTTAGAAGACTTTCTGTGTATTGGGTCATTTAACAGAGACATGCCTATCCTTTGCCATGCTTATAATGAATATACCTCATGCCATTTGCCTCACACAATTGTTCAGTATGGCTGCTTATCTCAATGTGTGGATGATTTACCAGGTTGTAAAGGTTGTAAGGACAAGGGGTGGGCAGGAGGGACAGTTGCCCTTAGCACAGCAGAGCAGGAGGACAGGGAATGGACACAGGGCAATAAAGACATTCTAAGGCATGCATTAACAATGGAGGAGGGGGCTCATTTCTGCATCCTTGCCTTGGGCACTAGACGAACCACTGTCGCGTACACACGATCGGACATTCCGACAATAAAACCATGGATTTATTTCCGAAGGATGTTAGCTCAAACTTGTCTTGCATACACACGGTCACACAAATGTTGTCGGAGATTCCGAACGTCAAGAACGCTGTGACGTACAACACGTACGACGAGCCGAGAAAAATGAAGTTCAATAGCCAGTGCAGCTCTTCTGCTTGAGACCGAGCATGTGTGGAATTTTGTGCATCGGAATTGTGTACACACGCTCGGAATTTCCGACAACGGATTTTGTTGTCGGAAAATTTGAGATCCAGCTCTCAAATTTTTGTTGTCGGAAATTCCGACAGCAAATGTCCGATGGAGCCTACACATGGTCGGAATTTCTGACAACAAGCTCACATCGAACATTTGTTGTCGGAAATTCCGACCGTGTGTACGTGGTATTATACTTATATATAATTATACAGTTTTTTTATTTGCTAATTTTATTGGGGGTTTTTTTGCTTAATATTGTATTGCCAATCTTGGGGGGAGTTGCCAAGCTTCATAGCATGCCCACAATTTACCACATTCATCCTATAATTATAATCCACACTCTGCTGAGCCATTTTTGATGATGAGAACTGAACATTTCAATAGGGTGAAATGGAAAAAAAATAAGTGGCAAAACTTTGGTTTCACCAAAACAGGCCAATAATTGTCTCACTTGTGTTGAAGGCAACATTAAGGATTCTTCTGTATGTGTGCTGTGCGAGGCACCTCAAGTAAAGAGTTGCACACAGGAAAATGTGGTTTCAAATTGTAGTTGGTGCTTTGAGATAATATTACAAGCATCTGTTTGGGGAGATTCAAGCAAATTTTGGCAGATTTTTTCGGCTGGATGCAAATTTTCCCTTGGGTGACTCTTCCTTCCTCCTGGCGCACATACAGAAGGCACCAATCTAGGGTATCAACACTTTGCCCCAGACCCCGAGGAGTTGAGCAGTCCCGAACCTTCATGAGGTCCATCAACCAATTAGTGACTCCATAACTAGATCCCCGACCTTCTCCCCAAAATGAGTTACCTCCACCACTGTCATGGTCAGAAAAAAAAATGTGTACGTTAGGGATCCTAACAACATTTCCATAAAGTAAGACCTATTTTCTCATGTTGTTTCTCTCCACAGGTTGTGAGTCAGAGGACAATCGGTGCCAAAATGCTTCTAACAATGACCGGGGAACTTTTGAGCACGACCATGTCGACTTCAGGCTCCGCTCTTCCCGTCAGCTCCCTGACCTTAGAGCAAAAGGCTGCCTTCGTCCTGGTGTTCCTGCTCTTCATCTTCTTGGGCCTTCTCATCATCCGATGCTTTAGGATCCTTCTTGATCCCTACCGCAGCATGCCCTCTTCAACATGGACTGACTACATGGAGAAGGACACCTTCGACTACCGCTGGGCCTGACTTTGGGATCTCATCCCAAATTATGGGATTCAAAACTATGATCCCAACTTTCACTGGTGGCCTTCGGGAAAAATCACCTTTGGGGGGGGGGGAAACGGGGAACGGTGGGATGGGCAGTCGAGTTGCTATTTTGTATCCTTAAAGCCTATTTGTGTGTGATGTTTACATCGACTGCGAAGCTTTGTAACCGATGCTATGCTCCAGTCAAAGTGAAAAAAAAGTGAAACCAATTCTGCCAATACAAAATCAAAAGAAAAAAAAAAGAAACAAAGCCTCAACAATCGCACTTTTGGTGCCAACCTACACCAGGGCTTTGTGGACTGAGCCCTTTGCTGTAACTCTTGTCGTTCTCTGTTGTGTGTAGTGTGTGTCTTATCGATATTGTAGGTGTATGTTGAGATATCACAAACGAACGGACAGTTAAATTTTTTTGTCAGCACGAGGAAATTTGTCCTTCGATTTAACTGGTACTACAACCGAATCCAAAAAAAAAAAAAAAAAAATACCTCAGTCTTAAATTTTTAGACCGATGTGATGTCAAAAAAGGAGACAAACTACAGCGTTTCAAAATGTTTTCCCGTGGGACGGGAAACTGTCGAAAAATTGCCAGTTGGCCAAAAAGTTGCCTTGATCAAAAAATGTTACCTTTTTACATCCGTGAGAGGAGGGAAAAGCTTTTGCCAGATTACCCTAGGACCTAAAACTTTGCTGAAAAAGACCCGCAGCCGATTCTGAAGTCTTTTTACCGATGTTTTAAGCGCCGTTAACGTTTCAAGTCGTCGTTTCGATGTGGGTAGTTGCGAGCACACGAGTGAATTGTATCGCTTAAACAAAACTTCATCGCTTCATTGCTGTCATGACCAAGGGGGGAAAGAAAAAGAAAAAAAAAAAAAAAAAAGCAGCAACAAAAAAGGGACCAGACGCCATTTTTAATTCTTGGCCTACACATTCCAAGGAAGGCGTCCATGGTGGCTCCGTCATAGGGGCCGGCAAGGGCGTCGTTAATTAAAAAAAAAAAAAAAGCACAAATTGTAGATTAAAGCACGTCTCCCTTTTTGGGGGGAGGCCAGATTTAAGCCCCAGAAGGCATGGTGTTTTAATTTTTGCCAGGCAGAGGCCAGGGTGTCGGCAGACATCCCCGTCATCTGCAGTAAAGGCTAAAGAGTAGGGCGAAGAGGACCAATTTGTCACTGCCAGCAATGATCCACGATTAACTGCCTCCCTGCCCTGTGCCAAAGACACAGGTGCGTCTCGACAACGGAAAAAAAAAAAAAAAAAGATGAGATCTCTGGTCTCCATGGAAACTGAGGAGCACATTTTAGAAAGTTTTTTTTTTTTTTTTTTCGTTAAAATGTATGAGCCAGACTTGTGGGAAGATGCGATGTGCAAGCAACGTATGCAGTCAAAAGGCACGGAGTATTTCAGCAAGGAAGACCATCACTTGTTGATACCAGTGCCCGAAAACTGTCTGCTTAGTAGCTAATGTGTTTCAGCCATTTCTGTGTGCAAAACCGAAGAAATAAAAGTGAAGTTTTTCAACCGTAAAGCCTTTTTTTGTGTGGTTTCTACAGCAGGCAAAGATCATGGGGAGAATGTCCAAATTGTATGCAGATAGGTGTCTGGGCCAGGATTCCAACTGAGGGCCCTAATTCTGCAAGGCATAAGTGATGACCAATAAGCCACTGTGTTGCCCGCATTCTCCATCAAATACAATAAATGTAGCAGGGATGGTGGGAACCCCCCCATAATGGGCACAGCAGGTGTTCAGACCCAGGAACTCAGCTGAGGGATGGTGAAAACCCTTCATAATGAGCACAGCAGGTGTACAGACCTGGGAACTCAGCACAGGGATGGTGGAAACTCTTCATACCGGGCACAGCAGATGTACAGACCCGGGAACTCAGCTCAGGGATGGTGGAAACCCCTCATAATGGGCACAGCAGGTGTACAGACCTGGGAACTCAGCACAGGGATGTTGGGAACCCCTTATAATGGGTACAGCAGGTGTACAGACCTGGGAACTCAGCACAGGGATGGTGCGAACGCTCATAATGGGTACAGCAGGTGTGCAGACCTGGGAACTCTGGGCAGGGATGGTACGAACCCCTCATAATGGGCACAGCAGGTTTACAGACACGAAAACTCAGCACAGGGTTGGTGGGAACCCCTCATAATGGGCACAGCAGGTGTGCAGACCTGGGAACTAAGCACAAGGATGGTGGGGACCCCTCATAATGGGCACAGCAGGTTTACAGACCCGGGAACTCAGCATAGGGTTGGTGGGAACCCCTCATAATGGGCATAGAAGGTGTACAGACCCGAAAACTCTGAGCAGGGATGGTGGGAATCCCTCATAATGGGTACAGCAGGTGTGCAGACATGGGAACTCAGCACAGGGATGGTGGGAACTCCTCATAATGGGCAAAGCAGGTGTACAGACCCAGGAACTTAGTACAGGAATGGCGAGAACCCCTCATAATATACACAGCAGGTGTCCTGGCCGAGATTCCAACTAAGGACCCCAGTGTTGCAAGGCATAAGTGCTAATCAATAAGCCATTGTGTTGCCCACAACGAGGGTGGGGCAGTGGTACAGAGCTCACAGGATTGTGCTGGGGGGGGGGGGGGGGGCAGTGGCACAGAGTCCACAAGATTTTTCGAAAAAAGGGTGGGGGCAATGGAACAAAGCCCACAGCATTGTGCTAAAGGGGGTGAGGCAGTGGCACAGAGCCTGCAGGATTGTGCTAAAGTAGAGGGTGGAGTAGTGGCACAGAGCTTACAGGATGATGTTGGCACCACAGTATGCTGCCATAGAATACAGCAAGGTTGGGTAGTGACATGTGCGTTGCATTACACATCTTTTTGCAGGAAATGCCCTTTAATTATGGTGGCAGTTCACAAATGATCACGTGATTCCATCAGCTGCCCTCTTTGTATACTCCTTAGAACATAGTAGAGGCACTTTAAAAAAAAATATATAGCAGTATGGCAACAGTGTGCCCATTACCTTGTGTAAAACATGAACACAGACAGAAACCGAGCTGCAATTTGCATTTTGGTTTCTATGGTAACAGGTAACCAGGTGATTCGCATCTTAGACACAACAACGCCGCAGCAACTCCTCATAGACCACAGCCCCGAGCCATGGACCAACCCATGTACAACAAACACATCCAGGCTAAACGTTGCATCCAGCTGGCTGAAGACATCAGAAAGTGGTGGAACATGCGGGCAACGCTCAGCTGACAAATTTTTTCATAATCATTTTTTTTTAACAGGAAATAGTCTTTTTGTTAAGAAGGCGTGCTTAGATTGCCGAAGCGTGCACGTTTATGTTTTCAGAGGAGGGAGGACAGGGGGACACGCCTAGTGGTGGCTTGGATCAGGGAAAATGATGTGGATGATGTCATCCCTATATAAGTCTAATGAGCATTCGTCATTAAAACAGAACACACAATTCAATTAATAGAGACGTCTTCAGGGTTGTAAAACAACGCAAAGGCCAAAGAAGTCTAGAGACCCGGAGCAAGCAATCAGGATCTCGTTAGATTAACTTAGGCGTGGTTCAAATGCTATGATAACGCACGCAGGTTACGTGGTGAGAACCTCTCATATTGGGCACAGCAGGTGTACAGACCCAGGAACTCAGCACAGGGATGTTGGGAACCCCTCATAATGGGCACAGCAGGTGTACAGACCCGGGAACTCAGCACAGGGATGGTGGGAACCCTTCATAATGGGCACAGCAGGTGTACAGACCCAGGAACTCAGCACAGGGATGGTGGGAACCCCTCATAATGGGCACAGCAGGTGTACAGACCCAGGAACTCAGCACAGGGATGGTGGGAACCCCTCATAATGGGCACAGCAGGTGTACAGACCCAAGAACTAAGCTCAGGGATGGTAGGAACCCCTCATAATGGGCACGGCAGGTGTACAGACCCGGGAACTCAGCACAGGAATGGTGGGAACCCCTCATAATGGGCACGGCAGGTCTGCAGACAGGCATATTACTGGGTACATTAATGTGTGTTGCATTAACAACAAACAGGCTGCCAATGCTACACAAGGTATAAACTGGCTAACAGCAATATAAACTGTTCAAATATGACCCTCGGTGAATTATAGGAGGTCTTTAATGTTACTAGAAAAATAAAACTGTATAAGCAATGTTCTTTATTTTTTAATTCATCGCTCAGTTTCTCTAAAGACAGTTCAGAATATAAATGATCCAATTTCAGAATGAGAGTGAGATGTGGATAGATTAAATCACATTAAAAGCTGAACTCCTGGCAGCAATAAAAGACACAAAGAATTTAGCTCTGTAATCATTAATACGTCACTAAATATATATTTTTTAAAGCAGTGTAAGTACCTGAATTGTACTTGGTATTAGACGCTTGCAGTCCATACAGCAGAACTCTGACTGGGGAAGGGAAAAGCAGTACAAGGAGCCAATTATCTGTGATGAGAAGCATGCTGATAGGAGGAGAGAACAGAATGAGGATCTGTGCTGTGTCTAGTTTTCTTTCACTATCCTGGGCTCAGAGGAAGTGGGTTGAATGAAGGATGCTGGCCATCAAATTGAGCACATCTAGTGGCCGAAATGAAGTACTGCAGGGCATATCTTTGGATGAAAGCTGAATATTAAGGCACAAGCTGGCTTTGTAATTTATTTTTTGATGTGTTATTACATTTTTTCCCCTTATTTCTAGCTGGAGTTATGCTTTAATAGAAAAGAGATAGCATGAGAGAAATAAGGACAAAGACAGACAGGTGACCTTATCACCAGGACCCCCTAGAGGACATAGGGCATAGCATGAAATACAATATCCCAATGATGCCTAGGAACCACCCTAACACAATACCTATTGGTCTTTAATTCCTCCTGAGAAAGAGCAGCATACTTCCTGAGCCTAGGCACTCCCGTTCTCTATGTGATTTAGAGTGAGATTTGGTGAGGTCACTACTTTGCTGCTTATTGTTCTCTTGGGGAAGCTGTACTTGAGGACCTACAGTGCAAGGATCTTCCCCTAATCCTTCTTCCATTTTGTGGTTCTGCGCTTCCTCCATCCCTCCTTGCCGGAGGGGAAGCTGTACTCGAGGACCTGCAGTGCAAGGATCTCAATGCTTCTTCCATTTTGTGGATCTGTGCTTCCTCCACCACTACTTGCTGTAGGGGAGGCTTTACCTGAGGACCTGCAGTACAAGGATCTCCATGCTGCTTCTTCCACCCCTCCTTACTGTAGGGGAAGCTGTATCTGAGGACCTGCGGTGCAAGAATCTCCATGTTGCTTTTTCCATTTTGTGGATTTGTGCTGCCTCCACCACTCCTTGCTGTAGGGGAAGCTGTAGCTGAGGATCTGCCTGCTTCTTTCACTTTGTGGATCTGTGCTCCCTCTACCCCTTCCTTGCTGGAGGGGAAGCTGTACCTGAGGCCCTGCAGTGCAAGGATGACCCTGCTGCTTCGTCCATTTTGTGGCTCTGTGCTTCCACCAGCCCTCTTTGCTGGAGGGGAAGCTGTACTTGAGGACCTGCAGTGCAAAGATCTTCCCGCTTCTTCTTCCATTATTGTGCGCCTCCAGTGCTTCCTCCATCCCTTCTTGCTGGAGGGGAAGCTGTACTTGAGAACCTGCAGCGCAAGGATCTCCCTGCTTCTTCCATTTTGTGGAACTGTACTTCCTTTACCCCTCATGCTGTTTTATACCCAATAAGTCATCAGATCACCATCAGGGGCCAGCTCTAAAGTAACTCTGCCTCTACGCCAAGATGGCCCCATCCCACACAGAATCACAGTGCGGAACACGGCATTGGAATGAGGACAGATCTGCAGAAAGGAGCCACCAAGGTCATTCTGGTGACCAGTCCTTGTCCTCTGCTTGACTTTTGTTGGGCACACCCTCCACAGTTCTGGTTCTCTTTAATATGCAGCCAAGGACAAACCTATTATATCTAATTAATCCCTTTATAACTGCCCAATACATATAGGCAGCGAGAAAAAAAGCTGGGCTATAATGGCCACATGCGTCACTGGACGGTCAATGTTTATGTGCTGAGAGCGTGCTCACTGCATGCTCCCAGCCCAGACTAAAGATTGGTAGTTAAGGGGACTGGCTTCCGATCATGGGACCATGCACAGTGGTCACATAATCGCTTTTCCTTCCCGGCTCCTGGCTGTTCGAAACTATGTAAAGGAACACCAAAAAGCTAGGAAGGGGTTAAAGTCCCATTTCAGGCTAAAAGTATTTTTTCCCCACACCCTTAACCCATCCAACTAGGCATGGTCCCACCTTACCTTGTGAAGCCAGATATACTCCCCTCTCCAGGCCCCTGCCACCATCAGCTCCTGGTGCAATATACCAAGAATGGAGCCCAAGTTCACCAATACCCTATAGCCTCCATGAGATGATGCTGTTCTCTTCTGGATCCTGAGAGAACCCCATCACTGGACAGCCAGTAGGCAGGCAGTGACTTGGACACTTGAAGGACACAAAAACGAAGTAAACCAAAGAGAAGAAGGAGTGGCGGCAGCACATGCCCGCGGTTCATGGAAAATATAAAGTATGCATTTAGTTCAAGTTTTTTTTTCTTCTGTCTAGCATTCTGAAGGGAGTGTGGTCGGGGAAAGGAGAGAAGGGACTAAAGCCCCATTCCAGACAATAAGTATTTTACACCACCCTCTAATCCATCCAATTAGGCGTTCACCTCCCTTATCTTGTGAAGCCAGATATACTTAACTAAGTCCCCTTTCCAGGCCCCTGCCACTGCCGGTTCCGGGTGCAGAAGACTGAGAATGGAGCTCAAGATCACCAATACCCTATACCACCCCCCCGGTGAGGATGCTATCCTTTTGTTCTTTTCTGGATCCTGAGAGAACCTCGTCCAAAAGGAAGGCACTGACTTCGACACTCAAAGGATCCAAGGAGGAAGACCTGGGGTGGTGGCGTCATATGACTGTGGGTTATGGCAAGTAAAAATGGGCATTTAGTTCAGGATTTTTTTTTTTTCTAGCAGTTAATACAGCTTTAAACATTGAAGGATCAGGGAAGTCTTCCTGAAATGAACTTCCTGTCCATTCGGTGCGTGAAAATACTTTCTCCTCTCAAAAACCATTTGGACCACTAAACTTTCACCATAGACGAGTCAATGGTAACTTATTGCACAAAGGAAACCAACTCACAGTGACCAAAACTAAACCAGGTAATGTAAAGATGGCTTCAGCTCTCCATCCGTAGGAGAGGTCCCTCAGATGCATTTCACATCCCCCCTCCCCCCCGTGGGCTAGAGACCTCAGAAATTAAGCTCACTAGGGGGGGGGGGGGCAAACCATATCTAAGGAACCTCTCCTGCAGGTGAAGAGCAGATCTGAGGCGATTTCACATGTACAATACCCCCTTACCTTGTGACGTCAGATATATTCACCCAAGGTCCCCCTCCAGGCCCCTCTGCCATTGTCGGTTCCGTGTGCATTAAACCGAGAATAGAGCCCAAGATCACCAATATCCTACCCACCCTGAGATGCTGCCATCCTCTTGTGGTACCGAAGAGAACCCTGCCACTGGGCATCCAATAGGAAGGGACAAAGAATGACCCAAGGAGTAATTCAAGCGAAGAGCAGACTCACTGTGGCGGTGTCACATGACCACAGGTTATGGCAAGTAAAAAATAAATTTAAAAAAAATGGGCATTTAGCTTAGTTTTTTTTTTCCTTCTAGCAATTAGCTAGAAGTGGTGTGGTCGAGGACAAGTAGGGGTTAAAGCCCCATTCCGAGATAAAAGTATTTTTGCCCCATCCCTCCTTTCTTCCCACCCACCTCTAACCCATCCAACTAAGCATTCCCACCCCCCTTCCTTACCTTGTGAAGCCAGATATTTTCACCCAAGTCCTTTCTCCAGGCACCTGCCACCACCAGTTCCCAGTGCAGTGGACCATGAATGGAGCTCAAGATCACCAATACCCTACTGTCCCCTAAAATTATGCCGCCCTTTTCTGTATCCTGAGAGAACCTCACCACTGCACATCCAATAGGAAGGCACTGACTTGGACTGGAAGAAGGCCCCAAGGAGGAAGCAGACAAAAAAAAAAAAAAAAAGGGAAGGAAAGAAGGACACGGGGTAGAGTTCAAAATATAAATCATTTATTAAAATATAAAAAATCTTTACAAATTAGTAGAAAAAAAAAAAAAAGTATAACATACATATTGATCATATCACATTTATAAACCAAAAAAAAAAAAAAAAGCCAAGCATTCTCCACCAAAGGAAAAAAAATATTACAAAATTATTTCGGATAAAAATTAAACTTACTGTACATAAAGCTTTAAAAAAAGGTAACACTTTACAAGAGGGGTGAACATATAAATATGGTCTGTTTTTTCGCTGTATGCAGAAAAAAAAGTCTTCTTTAAGCCTATATACAGAAGCGGGGGGGGAGGGGGGAAACCTCACAGAACCAGGGGGGCCCATTTTTGAAGGAGCCAGAAAAGTCACTCACACTAACGACACAAAAAAAACTTTGTAGCAATTTTTTTTTTTTTTTTAGCGCCCTTCAGTCTTGCACCGTTGTAGCGGCTTCTTCTCCTAGACTGAATTTGCTTACTCTGCTTTAACTGCACACTGTGAGCTTCTCACCACGTGCATTAGAAGCTGCAGAAAGTAAGAGCCCCGCCTCATTTCCTGGGTGGAGGATGTCTGGCATCACCTAAGCCCTTTCCCACTGACTGTGCCCCGCCTACTTCATTTATTGGATTTCACTTCCTTCAATCATGGGAGGCTCAGCATCACATGTGGGCATTACCTATGCAAGTGATGGCGAACCTTGGCACCCCAGATGTTTTGGAACTACATTTCCCATGATGCTCATGCACTCTGCAGTGTAGTTGAGCATCATGGGAAATATAGTTCCAAAACATGTGGGGTGCCAAGGTTCGCCATCACTGAGTCCTATGCCAATACAGCCTGCCTATAGGAACACCAACCCCATCAAGGCATTTTGATATTTGCATCAGAGCTGAGGGCTCTTGAGAGGAGTACTGAGGTAGGGTGCTGGGAAGCTCTGTACAGCACCCTGCTGGCCCCCTCCCACCAGCCATGATATGCCTGCATTGCATAAAGAAGCACAGAGACCTGGTGATGATACCATCATCTAAAAAAGGTATGTAAAGAAAAACAGAAAAGACTTTATTTACAAATGACGAGGGAAGGCGAAAATACAATTTTGACGAACAACTGGTCTACCAGTGCCATTTATAAAAGGCAACTGGTAGCAAGGGCTTTTAAACCAACCTCTGCCCCACCTGCAGATCCAGAACAGGTATGGCAGGTGTCAGCGAGTAGGGCAGAGGGGGGGGGGAAATCAGCGAATGACAATTTGTTGATCTTCACTCCAGCGAATGAACACTGAAGTGACAAGGATCACTTCCAGGTTCAGAGCCATCACTTTCCAGCTGCTGTGGCTGGGGATGAAGCTGGATCAAGATCCATCTATGCTTGATAAGCTTCACTGGGGTCCAGAAGCGACATTAAGGGGTTGATCTACTAAAACTGGAAAGTGCAAAATCTGGTGAAGCTCTGTATAGAAACCAATCGGCTTCCAGGTTTTATTGACAAAGCTTAACTGAACAAGCCGATTGGCTGACCATGCACAGCTGCACCAGATTTTGCACTCTCCAGATTTAGTAAATCAACCCCTAAAGCCTCGTACACACGATCGGATTTTCGTCCGGGAATTGTGTGACGACAGACCTCTTGCCTAAAACCTGACCGTTAGTACGCTCCATCAGACAATCGTTGGCAAACTCTCTGCCGACAAATGTTGGATGGCAGGTTAGTAAATTTTCGGCGGTCTTTTGTCAGATTTTCCTATTGTGTGTACACAAGTCTGTCACACAAAAATCCAAAGTACAAAACACGCATGCTCGGAATCAATGCTCACCAAACACGACATTAGCAGAAAGTGCCCAAAAGGTGGCGCTCAAGAGCTGAAATTCCTCGTAGTACGTCACTACGTTCGTGTTTGTTGGCCAACAATTGGGTGCCGTTTGTATGCAAGACGATTTCCTGGCACACGCCCTTCGGACAAAAGTCTGATGCTTTGTCTGCAGAAAATCCGATTGTGTGTACGAGGCTTAAGACTCTAATAGGCACCTATTGTTTCCTTAAAGAAGGCCTGTCGTGCCCATTATATGAGGCTTAGACCACCTGTGAAGGTTTAACTGCTGTCTGTGCCCCCTTTGGCACCCTCTCTATTTGTCCTGTTTGCTGTTATCACCACAAAAAAAAAAAAAAAGGAATGAAAACCTCAAATTTTGGATCAGGAAGAGAAGTGAAACCTTCTAACGGGGACACAAGTTCTGGTGGCAACCAGGAATTCCCTAATTTTAGAGGAATTTTTGGAATACCTGTGTCACTTCGCTTTCTGTTCAATAGCCACAACAGGAAGAAAAATCTCCCCAAATGGAACACAGATGGCAAAAAAGGAAGCTGAGAGGGCTTAGAACCCTCCTATAATATATCCAAAAATAAAAAGAGTTTGCCTTTAAATAAAACTAAAAAGTTTTAAAATTCCTCACATGTAACCCATGTGTTGGTGCTCCTACTATGAAAGTGATAATTGGATCACACATATTGGGTACCTCTAGGACAGTGGTGATAAACCTTGGCACCCCAGATGTTTTGTAACTACATTTCCCATGATGCTCTTGCACTTGTGCCAAGATTCGCCATAACTGCTCTAGGACTAAGTCTTGTGGGACGAAACGCATCAGTACGTGGTCTAGATTAGCCCAGGCTAAAGCTGCTTTTCTCATCTAGTGCATGGGCTGCAGGAGTGCAGTGTCTTTGCATCTAGCATTATACATTGAGCTTGGATGAGCCCCACAGATGGCAGCATCCAGATTCAGTGGAGTAGAACCATCAGCGCTTGGAGAGGCACTCTAAGTAATTTAATGGGGGGGGGGGGGGGGTCACATAATGGGGGTCCCTACAAATGTCTAAGTGAGACCAATAATTCTAGGACCCTCATGCACAGTAACGCTAAAATTGACAGGCTTTTAAAGAATAATCTTTTTTGGGGACCAAAGTTTTTCCGCCATCTCACAGGCATGCAGAATTTTAAGGCTATGGTATATTTTTTACTGAATGTTTTGTATTTTTTTACCCAATGTAACCAATTCCGTAAGGCAGGGTTCACATATGTGCGAATTGGATGAGGTTTTCACCACATCCAATACATGCGAGTAAGACCGGTTTCTCAATGGGACGACCGCGTTGCGGTTTCCAAAAGGGCCCCGTGCGTTTTTGGGTCCGTTTCAGGTGCGAATTCAGGCAAAAATTTGGACCTGAATCACACCTGAGCCGGTGAACAGAAATGCACCAGACCCCAGGCTGGAAACAACGGCCGCACATATGTGAACCCCGTCCTAGATTTTATTGGTCAACAGATTGTGTATGTTCACTCTAAACCTAAAAACTTTAGTGTATTTTTTATGACATAAAAACAGCAACTGCCACCGTTTTATTCTCCAGGGTCTCTGCTTTTAGAAAATATTTAATATCTTGGGCTTGTTAACTAATTTTTAGGCCTGAAATGCACATTTTAGACCGTTCCGAATGCTTAGAGCTCGAATGCCCACATGCGTCATTGGGCGAGCAATACCCAAACCCATGGCTCCGCTCCAAACTTGCTCCCTTCAGCCTACAAAAGAGGACCCAGGTGCTGGCTACCCCACAGCCCATCTCCATTCTCAATCAACATAAGCCGCACTCCAAAACTTAGCTCTTCTCTCTAAGTTTCATTCCTAAAAAAGATGAAAACTGCATACATTAAGGTCTTCCTCCCGGATCGAGGAAGTTCCCTATCCTGGTGATCAATCCAGCAGTGGCGAAACGCGTCGGCAAGGTGGTTTCAGATAAAAACTGCATACATTGTCTCTATCTATTGGAGACATTCAATGATGAGAGACGAGAAGTGCAGCTTTTATTTACTTTTGGCTGGGCAAGCAACGTTTCAGTGCTGAGTGGCGCGCTCACTGTGTGCTCCCAACACAGGGACTGAGCTATGAAGACAGTGCTTGGTCCCTGCTAATGATCAGAAGCTGGTGGGACCGGCTCATGATCATGTGACCACTGACAGCCAATTACAGTGCTCGGGACCGGCTCGTGATCATGTGACCACTGACAGCCAATCACAGTGCTCGGGACCCTCTCATGTGACCGACAGCCAATCACAGTGCACACATGATCAGCTGATCTTTGCCAACCGCGCAGCGTTGAGAACTTTTTATAGGGATGCCAGGGCGGACAGGAAGGGGTCAACGTGGGCAAAAAAAAAAAAAAAAAAAAAAAGCTCTGGTAGAAAAGTGGTTAAACTTTAACAAAAAAGAAAAAAAAAAATATACGAAATGTTCTTGTACAATGATCTCCCACAAAAAAAATAAATAAATAAATTACAAAAAAAAGGGAAGGAAATAGCCCCACCCGCCTCGCATGCCTAAAACATGGAACATATTAAGCATCAAGTTTTTTTTTTTTTTCTCTTCTACTTAGCGTAGATAAAATTTAAAATGGCAGGGCACCGCTTTCGAAATAAGGGGCAGATCTAACATCGAGTTAATAAAGAGCGACTGCTGCTACGGGCCATTAAATTCGAACGTCGCTGGTTTTTAATGAATATTAAGTGGGCCGAGGTCGGCTGCCATGGCGACAAGAGCGCCGCTCGGAGACACTCTTGTCAGAAGCGGTGTAACCTCGCGGCTCCGAGTCGCTGGGCTTTGTTATTCTGCTGCGCTCGGCATTAATACAATTTTTGTTATCGATGTGTCAATCTCTTTTCCCGTCCGGGTCTCAAGTGTCCCACGTGCCATTGTCGTGAAAATTATGGCCAAGGAAAGATTTCAGTAGAAAGGAGCCAGCCAACGCCCCTCGCAAGAATGGCGAGCAGAGATTTATTCCATCAAAATGTAAAAAAAACACACCAACCACATTAGCATCTCATAATGGAGGGATCGGCAAACCCCCTACTCCAAGAAGAAAAAAAAAAGAAAAAAGAAAAAAGAAAAAAGAAGAAAAAAAAAAGAAGAAAGAAAAAAGAAAGAAGAAAGAAGAAAGAAGAAAGAAGAAAGAAGAAAGAAGAAAGAAGAAAGAAGAAGAAGATACATACTTTTTTTTTTTTTTTAAATGCCCCAAGACATTATATATATATATAAGCATCAGGTAGCCTTAAGGCGGAACCAAAGGGCGTTAATACTCACCTTTGTAACAGTCCCTCGCCAGCATCTTCTCCGGTGAGACCGTCTTCAGCTATCTTCACTGACCGGCACAGGATGACGTCACGCCTGCGCATGCTCAGTTTGTTCTAGCGGAACGTCAGTTTTGCTTTAAAATGAAGCAGTGGTCAAATATTAAAAAGGCATTTAGAAAAGGTTGAAATACCGTCCCCGGAGAAAATACTGCACCATGTTCCCTTGGGTGCTGCTTACACAATGCCCAGGTGATCTCCGTAGAAAAAAAAATAAATAAATGAAGAGCTCAGATCGGATCGCTCGGGATAAAGTGATCAAAAAGGATTTTGGTCATGTGACCAGCACAGGAGGAGCCTGATCCAGCGTGGTCTTCAACCCTACTGCTAAATTTATCCAATCAAAGAGTCACCTGACATGCCAGAACTTCATTTAGAAGAGCCTCTATGACCAGAATGGGACAATTAGCGCCTAGGAAGGAGCAAGGCCTAATCCTGACTTGAGCAGAAGTCATGAACACTTGTATAGCCCCCAAAAAGCAGGCATGGGGGGGTACAGGGTATGGCTAGAAGCCCCAAAACTAGACTGCCAACAGATGGTCACCTGTGGGCTCTGGATCTTTAAGCCAATGGGTCTCAAGTGCCTCCCACTGGCAGTATGAATGGGTACTACATGGAAAGAACGCAACAGGAGAAGACGTCAAGGTGCCTACAGGGCCCGGTAAGGAGATACAAGGACCTAGTCCCAAGCTTCCACCCATTGATGAAATGTGCTTTTTGGGTTGGCTGACCTTACAGGTATATTTTTTTGGGGGATCGAGTAGGAGAGGGTTGAAACTGCTGTCCGTTTTTTAAATTTTATTTGCCATCTGTGTAGAATTGGGGAGATTTCCCATCACTTCCCGTAGACTGTAGTAGGTGTGCGATAACTTTCCAATGCAACACAAAGCACGAGTGCGCTCCTCCAGCTAATGCAATCAGCAGTGGACACACGTACACAACGCCAACTCCTGCAGTAGATAGAAAAGGGTCGGCACTTGGTTTATTAAACCTTTCTATGGCAAATCAACTAAAATCCAGTCATTAAAGAGGACCTGCAGTCTGCTCACATAATTTGTTATAAGAAAATATATCTTTGCCATTCTGAAGCTTACCTCCGTTTGCATATTATTTTATATATACACCGATTCTGTACTTACCAAAATTGCAGAAACCTTCCTCCACTTAGTCTGGCTACAGCCATTTTAACTGTGGGCAACTGAAGCTGCTGCCTGTTCACTTCCGGGAGAGGGAGAGAGGGAGAGAGAGGGAGAGAGAGAGGAGAGAGAGGGAGAGAGAGGGGGAGAGAGAGAGAGAGAGAGAGAGAGAGAGAGAGAGAGAGAGAGAGAGAGAGAGAGAGAGAGAGAGAGAGAGAGAGAGAGAGAGAGAGAGAGAGAGAGAGAGAGAGAGAGGGAGAGGGAGAGGGAGAGAGAGAGAGAGAGAGAGAGAGAGAGAGAGAGAGAGAGAGAGAGAGAAAGAGAAATGAGGAAGTCTAGGCTAATGACAGCTAAGAACCAGGAAGTGGGCTGTATAAGGAATTCACAGGCAGAAAAAAAAAAAAAAAAAATTAGGGCAGAAAATCGAATAGATATAAAAAAAAGGTGAAAAAATTACTGACGTCCCGCTTTAAGTCTCTAACGTGCATCGACCAATGAGGCCTTAATTATAGCTTTGAACGCTTTCGTAGTTTTGTTAGGACCAGAATTTAGCCAATTGTTGATAAATTGCCATTGGAGTATTCGTTATCGAGTATCGAGTACCGACCTCTATTATCGTATCTACTTCTGACCTACAGAAGATGGTATTGAGCCCGTGTCCCGTGCCGATTGCATTGCGTGGATCAGCGCGCTCATACTTTGTGTTACCAAGTGCCCAGCCTCTATCATTGTATCTAAAGGCTATCATTGTATCTAAGAAAAAAAAAAATAAAAAAAATTCTAATGAGCTTATGGATCAACTTCAGTATGACCAGCCTGCCCATAGATGGATCGAATCTCGGCTGGTCCATGCTGAACTGGCAGAGATTTGATTCATCTATGGCCAGCTTATCTTTCCAGTGAGGGAAATCCCCTCTTAGATATCCCCACAGGAAGACACCTAAGGGGATTTCCCTCACACTGGAAAGATTCCTGAACAAACGTTAGGGATTTACCATCACTTTCATTCCTGATGACATCAGGGGGATCAGCACAATGAGAGCGAAAATCCAAAAAGATAATAAAAGAGGGATTCTAAACCCTCACTGCACTCTTCATTGAATGCCTCAATAGATAAACTGCATACATTGTCCCTATCTGAAACCACCTGTCCGACGCGTTTCACCACTGCTGGATTGATCACCAGGATAAGGAACTTCCTCTATCCCGGAGGAAGACATTAATGTATGCAGTTTTCATCTTTTTAGGAATGAAATTTAGAGAGAAGAGCTAAGTTTTGGAGTGCGGCTTATGATGATTGAGAATGGCTTGCCTTTGGTTATTCTGCAAGCAAAAAAATATGGAATGGAGCACTTTTTTTTTTTTTTGACTCAACCAGTCCCCTAAACATATAAAATATCTCCATGCGTCTAAAACATCCAAATCACGGCCAATCCAGAAACATGATATTATAAATACATTATAAATGAGGGGGGAAGCTATCACATTGCGGCTTCCAAGAGATACAAAAAAGTGAATTCTGATGCGCCAAACTGCCAGACAAAAATAAAAAAGGCCGCTGGATAGTTTCCACAGCGCAGAAGCCTCAAGCTTTACCAATCATGATTTTCTTTTACTTTGCATCTGCATTTTGATTGCCCTTCAGAGACCAACACTAGTGTGCATGCACCCTTACCGCAATCCATATCTGAGTGTCCTGAAAGTACAGCCAGGGCCAAAAGTTTTGAGAATGACACAAATATAAAATTTTTCAGAAAGTCTGCTGCCTCAGTTTTTATGATGGCAATTTGCATATATACCAGAATGTTACGAAGAGTGATCAGATGAAGTCACTCTTTGCCATGAAAATTAACTTAATCCCATAAAAAAACAATTTTCACTACATTTGTGAAAAAGGCTTCATTGCGCCCAAGAAAGTCCAGGAAGCGCCAGGACTGTCTCCTACAGTTGATTCAGCTACGGGATGGGGGCACCACCAGGAATGGCAGCAGGCAGGGGTGAGGACATCGGCACACACAGTGAGGAGAAGACTTTTGGAGGTAGACCTGGTGTCAAGAAGGGCAACAAAAAAGCCTCTTCTCTCCAGGAAAAACCATCAGGGACAGACTGATAATCTGCAAAAGGTCCAGAGTTTGGACTGCTGAGGACTGGGGTAAAGTCATTTTCTCTTTCACATTGGGGCATCTGGAAAAAAACCTTGTCCGAAGAAGAAAAGTTGAGCGCTACCATCGGTCCTGTGCCAAGCCAACAGTAAAGCATCCTGAGACCATTCATGTGTGGGGGTTGCTTCTCAGCCAAGGGAGCGGGCTCACCCACAAATTTGCCTAAGAACACAGCCATGAATAAAGAATGGTCCAAAAACATCCTCCGAGAGCAACTTCTCACAACCATCCAAGAACAGTCTGGTGAGGAACAATGCCTTTTCCAGCATGATGGAGCACCTTGCCATAAGGCAAAAGATATAACTAATTTGGCTTGGGGGACAAAATGTCAAAATTTTAGAGACCATGGCCAGGAAACTCCCCAGACCATAATCCCATTGAGAACTTGTGGTCAATCCTCAAGAGGCGGGTGAACAAAGAAGCCCCACAAATTCCGAAAAACTCCAAGCATGGATTATGCAAGAATGGGCTGCCATCAGTCAGGATGTGGCCCAGAAGTTGATTGAGAGCATGCCAAGGGGAATTATAGATCTTTAAAAAGAAGGGTCAACGCTGCAAATATTGAAACTTGAAGTAGAACTACAGGCAAAACTTTTTTTTTTTTTTTGGATAGAGTTAAGCCTCGTACACACAATCGGATTTTCGGCAGGGAATTGTGTGATGACAGACTGTTTGCCTAAAATGCGACCGTTAGTACGCTCCATCAGACAATTGTTGGCCAACGTTCCGCCAACAAATGTTGGATGGCAGGCTTGTGAATTTTCGGCGGACAATGGTCTGTTGTCAGATTTTCCTATCGTCTGTACACAAGTCCGTCACACAAAAGTCCAAAGTACAAACACGCATGCTCGGAATCAATGGTCACCAAACACGACATTAGCAGAAGGTGTCCAAAGGGTGGCGCTCAAGAGCTGAAATTTCACGTAGTACCTCACTACGTTCTTGTTTGTTGGCCGACAATTGTGTACCGTTTGTAAGCAAGACAAGTTCCTGGCACACGCCCTTCACGACAAAAGTCTGACGCTCTGTTGGCCAACAATCTGATCGTGTGTACCAGGCTTAAGGGAGGGGGGGGGGGCACAGATAGCAATAAAAACCAGATAAGCCTTCCAATCCCTCTCCACTCAATCAAAAACTGAAAAAAGAAAAAAAAAAAAAAAGAAAAAAGAAAAAAAGAAGAAAGAAGAAGAAAGAAGAAGAAAGAAGAAGAAAGAAGAAGAAGGAAGAAGAAAGAAGAAGAAGGAAGAAGAAGAAGAAAGAAGAAGAAAGAAGAAAGAAGAAAGAAGAAAGAAGAAAGAAGAAAGAAGAAAGAAGAAGAAGAAGAAAGAAGAAAGAAGAAAGAAGAAGGAAGAAAGAAGAAAGAAGAAAGAAGAAGAAAAAAGAAAGAAGAAAAAAAAAAAAAAAAAAAAAAAGGTTTTGACTGTAGTTATACTTTAAAAAAGGGAGAAAAGTACAGCCTAAGCTCAAAAAAAAATAAAAAAATAAAATAAAAAATAAAAAGATAATAAATTTTTTTTATAATAAAAAACACATGCATCCCTTTTAATGTTATTATCAATAAAAGCCTTTGACACTTATGAAATGCCTGTAATTATACTTCAGTATATCATAGTAACATCTTAATATTGTTGTCATTCTCAAAACTTTTGTTCCAGCATATACTGGAAGCTATGGGGGGTGGGGTGTAGTTGGAGAATCTGGTGCAGCTACACATAGTAACCAATCAGCTTCTAGGTTTTATTGAACAAGCTGAAGCTAGAAGCCGATTGGTTACCATGCACAGCTGTACCAGATTCTGTGTTCACCAGTCTAAGTAAATCTCCCCCAATGTCTCTCTACACTCCCAAAGGGACACACGGACACTTGGGGGGCCTCAATATGAATAAAGCTATAACAACGTAGACCATAATTCACTAGTAGTTCACATACAGATCCACTTCAAAAGACTTTTTTGGAAAAAAAAAAAAAAAGAAAATTTAAAAACAAATCCTGTACACGATAAACTGTCTGATGCTCCGTCTCACATATATAAATAAAATGTGTTTATAATTCGTAATAAACATGTATAAAATAAGAAAAAAAATAAAATATCTCGATTTGCAGTTTTGGAAGCCACAAAAATACACTGGAAAGTCTCTGGAGGCATCTCTATATATACACACCAACCTCACATTTATGGGTTTGGGGATTGCACTTTAAAGTGAGCCTGCCACCACAATCCTGGAAGTCAAAATGGAGCATATATGGTGGAAAAAAAAAAAAAAAAAAAAAGCAGAAAAATAAGAAAAAAAAAAAAAAAAAAAAAAAAAAAAAAATTTAGATTATGTTAACGGTGAACAATCAGCAGATCCGGAGGCAAACAGGTTGACGTGAAGAAGATTTTCTTGTAGTCGTCATACTCGGCCCGGACCCTCCATTAGTGAATTAGCTCACCAGATGGGAGAGGGGCCGAGATCCACTCAGAAGTGACTTCAGCTGCTTGTATCTTTGGAGGATTATTATTTTTTTAATTTTTTTTTTTTTTTTAGCTGCTGCCTAAAAGTGAACCTGGTGTAAAAATGATTCTACGGGTAGCAACAGCATTAAAAGCAGAACTGTGGCCTTTAAGCAAAAAAAAAAAAAAAAATAATAATTGCAACAATGCTTTTAAATTGCTTCGTAAAAAAAATAAAAAAATAAAATAAAAATACAAAATTATACTATGGAGGACTGCTTTACTAATAAACTGGAGAGTAAAAAAATCTGGTGCATTTCTGCATAGAAACCAATCAGCTTCTGGGTTTTTTGCTTAATTGAACAAGCTGAAGTTAGAAGACCACCACGTAGAGCTGCACCAGATTCTACACTCGCTAGGTTTTAGTAATTCAGCCGCAATGTCTTTTCTGCAGGAAGGCTTCCTCCCCGGCAATCTTCTACACACGCCGAGCATGCATATTTTATACACTGTATTAGGCAGCGACATCGGCGATCATCGTTTGTAAACAAACCCCCCATGTGATTCCAATAATTGGCGGTCAAGGAGATGACAGGCGCGGGGGGCTCCTAGTACTGAAATGGAATGCTCACAAGGCCCGGTGCTGAAAAATCTACAGGTTGTAGTCATGAAGATTGAACCTCTACCTGGGCAAAAAGGTGGAAGCTCCAAGTCTAGGATCCACACGGGTGTCCCCAAGTCCCTACACTCATGGCCCAAGAAACATTTTAAAAAGCAAGGATCAGGTTCACAGTCTCCCCATCATATGCTCATTTTGAGATACCCCACGGTGGTGGCGGCGGCGGCAGGCCAACTTTGAAAGGCCAACCTACCGGATTACTTTTCTTAAGAGCCCAAAGACTGCTGGGGTCACCTGGAATGGAAGCAATAGAAGGGCAGAGGTCGAAAAATTTTCAGCACTTTGATGAACCTCCCAACATTGGACAGCAGATCACCACCGATCTCCAGCCCATCCCTGTAGCTTCTCCTGAGACATCTCGAAAAAAAAAAAAAAAAAAAAAAAAGAGTCTGTACATCCGAGACCTTTTAAAAAGGCCGCCGTGCGTCACATCGTGGTAATGTCACTGTGGTGTTCCACTGTCTCTACCTCCGTGACCTCCGTCCCCTCCATCTCCTCCGTCGACACGATATACGTGTCTCCCTCTACTATCACTTCTGTGGTGTCGTCTCCGTTCACGTGCTGCCTTTCCAGGTCCTCCAGCTTTAGCCGGTAGCCCTCCGCCTCCTGCTCCTTGGCCAGGAGCTGCTGCCGGTACTCGCTGGCTCGCAGGTTGGCCTCTTGCAGCTGTCGTTGCAGCATTTTTGTGGCTTCATCAGGGTGACCGGCCTAAAAAAAAAAAAAAAAAAAGACAAAAATATAAAAATTTCTAAGCATGGTGTCTGAGCTTACCCAGATTTGTGAGTGGTTGGACCTGCCATGAGACCACAGGACCCTAGACCTCGCTATGCCGGAGTGCTGCATCATGGGGGGAGAAAAAAAAAAAAATAAATAAATAAAGTGTCATCTGCTCCCTCCAAACTTGGAATTTTAACCGCTTGGCGACCAGCCGCCGTCATTTTACTGCGGCAGGTCGGCACGATCTCGCGAACCGTCATAGCTATACCTCGGCTCACTGGATCAGGAATAGCAGGGGCGTCCCCGCTGCATAGCTGGGGGGTGCCGATGCTCGTAGCCGACGGTTGCGATGGCCGTCGGCCATGAGCGATCGCGAGAGGCAGAACAGGGAAGTGTAAAAACACACAAATCCCTGTACTGTGAGGAGTGACAGATCGTGTGTTCCCATTAGCTAGGAACCACGATCCGTCACTTCCTCTAGTCACTCCCCTCCCCCTACAAGTTAGAAACACGTAGCAGGGAACACTTAACCAGTTGATCGCCCCCCTAGTGTTAACCCCTTCCGTGCCAGTGACATTCATTACAGTAATCAGTGCATTTTTATAGCTCTGATCGCTGTATAAATGCCAATGGTCCCAAAAATGTGCCAAAAGTGTCCGACATAATGTCGCAGTCCCGATAAAAAAAATAAAATAAAAAAATAAAAAAGCAGATCACTGCCTTTACTAATTAAAAAAAAAAGTAAAAAAATGATAGATACATTATAAAAATGCTATAAAATATATCCCCTATAACTTTTGCACAAACCAATCAATATACGCTTACTGCGTGTTTTTTTTTTTAACCAAAAATATGTAGAAGAATACATATCGGCCTAAACTGAGGTTTTTTTTTTAAAAAGCTATTCTAACTTTAGGCCGATATGTATTCTTCTACCTATTTTTAGTAAAAAAAAAACAAAAAAAAAAAACACAGTAAGCGTATATTGATTGGTTTGTGCAAAAGTTATAGCGTCTACAAAATAGGGGATAGATTTTATAGCATTTTTATTATAATATTTTTTTTTTTTTTTTTTTTTTTTAAAAAGCTAAAAAAAAAAAAGGGAGGATATTAATTAAAGCAAAAAGTACAAAATATTGTTTTTTTTTTCAAAATTGTCTGTCTTTTTTGTTAAACCCTAAATTGTTTGCGTAAGACAGTCAGTAAACGCTTATTGGATGATTTTTTTTTTTTTAACCAAAAATATGTAGCAGAATACATAGCCTAAATTTAATGAACAAAATGTATTTTTTTTTATTTAGATAAAAAATAAAAAAAATAAAAATCATCATCAGAACGGAACTCTGCCTTATTTACATAGACAGAGCTCCGTTCTGAGTCCTTGCCAGATGATCGGTGGCGGCAACCGCAGATCAGCTTCTGTTGTGAATAATCACAGAAGCAGCCTGCGCATGCCCCCCCATTAGGTGAATATATATATCTACGGGTGTTCTGTCAAAATAGCCAATTCATCAAGATCGCCAATTACGTCACTTCCGGTTAATGTAAAGCATCATTATTTGGAGATTTCGATGACTTGCCGTTTTGACACAACAGCCTTCACTCCGGTGCACAAATACTTTGCTGTTTTGACACAACAGCGGGTAACAAGGAAAAAAAAAAAAAAAAAAAAAAAGATGCCGCCGCCGCAGAGTTGGCCATTTTGTTGGTTAGTATCGGAGTGGACTAATAATATCCGCTCATAATACCGTGGATGGGAGTGTACAGGGTTGCCGGTGTTGTGTCAAAACAGCAAGTCATCGAAATCTCCAATTACAGACGGGTTTACAGTAACCGGAAGCGACGTAATCGGAGAACTCGATGAATTGGCTATTTTGACGGAACACCGGCGCAGAGATGCCGCCCTGTAGCAGTAAAAACTGCTATACGGCAAATGGTTAAAGCAACCCTGGGCAACACAGTGGCTAATAATAGAATAAAGAGCTTTTGCGCTACTGTGATGTGTTCAAAATGACTGATATGATAAAAAACACCATACAATATATATGCAAATACAAATAAAACCACCGCAAAATTGTGGTGAACAATTAAGAGTGCAATAAAGTGCAATTAAGGTGCAATAAAATCTGTCTGCAGCAGGATCTAATAGTGTTCACATCACACAAAGTAAATACAATCAATACATTTATGAGAGCATTTTGAAAAATCGTTAATTAGAAAGACACCTGATTAGAAGAGAATTTCCAACACTACATGGACTTCTTTATTATCATAAGTATTATCACTATTTATTCCGAGTGTCCCTAGATCAAGTCATTTTTTATTGATAATTTATATTTTATTCATCACTTTTTTTTTTTTTTAAAGATATTTTTATTGGTTTTAGGTTCTACACGAACCAACAGACACAAAACAGTCACAAAAAAAAACAAAGAAAACAAAACACACATGAATATCTGATTCGTTCAGTATACACAGGCGATATACAATCAGTGGGTAGATCATACAGGTCATTGTAGGCATGTTATTTCGTTTCAAAAGAGTTAGGAAATTGGTAATCGCAACATACAGATATATGCATTTTTACACAGCATTACCATAGTAATGGACCTGGCACTTGGGGTCCCTGTGGCACGGCCCATCAATGATCAATTGTATTCAATTTTTGGAAAGAGTTAGTGGACTATCCAACCATTTCCCCCAGATTTTATAAAAGGTTTTATTTCTTTTACGAATTTCAAAGGTTAGTTTGTATAATGGAATAGAGTCATTGATAAGTTTTAGCCAGATGGACTTCAAAGAGGTCTGTGCACCTTTCCAGGACAGTAGAATAGATTTTTTAACATAAAAATAAAGAATACGGAGCAGTCTCTTGGCATGTGATGGTATGTGTAAATCTCCAAATACTCCCAATAAACAGTTCTTAGGGTGTATTATATTGGGAAGGCCCAGCACAGTAGAAATAAAACCACCCACTTCCTCCCAGAAGTCACTAACTATTGGGCATGACCAGAAGCAATGTAAAAAGTCTGCCTCCTGGCCGCAGCCTCTGAAACAGACAGCTGATGGCAATAGACCCATCCTATGTAGTCTGGCCGGTGTGAGGTGAGTTTGATGGAAAATTTTAATTTGTATAATACGGTCTCGGGAGGAAATGACAGAGGTTTTATATGTGTCACTAAATTCTGTCCAATCGTCGTTTGCCATATCAATTTCTAATGTCTCCCACTTCTCCTGTGCTCTGTGAAACCTAGGGTTTGAGTCAGTCACTAAAGCTGCGTAATAGGTGGAAACTAATTTAGAGGGTTCTGGTTGCCTAAGTAGTTTTTCCAGTGGAGGCAGATCAGTGACATCATTTAGGGTACCGAATTGGGTATGTATGGCATGTCTAAGTTGATAATAATAAAATAAATGAGATTTTGGTAGATCAAAGTCTGTACTCAACTGAGAGAAGGTTTTAAAGCCCTGTGTAGTATATAAATGGCATAGATATTTAACTCCTTTTGAATACCAACGATTGGCATCTGGAAAAGAGTAAAGTTCTTGCAGATTGGGATTGAACCACAAGGGGTTATTAGGGGATTTTGTCCAAGAATGTTTCGATATTTTTGTAGTAATGTGTTTAAACAGTGAGAGGGAGACTGAGAGCAGAGAGGTTCCAGGGCGGTCTGGGACCTGGCCTCTATATATTATGTTATGTAAGGTTTCATGGGAGGATGCTATAGCCCCCTCTGTGGCTGTACAGGCATTAGCTGGATCTGGATTCATCCAGTCATGTATGTGCACCAGCTGAGATGCCATGTAGTAAAGGAAAAAGTTAGGGAATGCTAGACCTGCCAGATGGGCTGGTAGCCTCAAGGTCTCTAGTGCCACTTTGGGGGATCCGCCCCTCCACAGGAAAGAAGTACACAACATATCTATGCGTTTGAAAGTAGCTTTAGATATTTTACATGGGGAGTTAGAGAGGATATAGAGTAGTCTAGGTAAATAAATCATTTTAAGTATATTGGCCCTCCCCATGAGGTCTAACGGTAGATCCATCCATTGTTTAGTTTGCTCCTGGAGGCGAGTCAGCAAAGGGTCAAGATTATTAGTGGCATACAAAGATAAAGGAGCCTGGACCAACACCCCAAGATATCTAAAAGAAGATACCACTTGAAGCTTAGAGTTTGGGTGCACCAGAGGGGGGTCACTCACATCTAAAGGGAAAAGACTGGACTTATCCCAGTTAACTCGGAATCCTGAGTAGTCCCCAAAGGCGTTGACCTCTTCCAGTAACGCCCCCAAAGACTCATCAGCATCTGCCAGATACACCAGTGTATCGTCTGCGTAAAGAGAAATGCGCTCTTCTATATTTTCAATGGGGAGGCCTTTAATTATAGGGGAGGAGCGAATGCGAACTGCAAGCGGTTCCATAGCCAGAGCAAATAACAGAGGTGACAATGGGCACCCCTGTCGAGTGCCCCTAGTAATTGGGAAGGAGTCAGTAATAAATGAATTAACCCTTATCTTAGCCGTTGGGGAGGTGTACAGAATTTTTATCCATTTTATCACTCGGGGACCAAAACCATACTTCTGCAACACCCGAAAGAGGTACGGCCATTCCACACTGTCAAATGCTTTACAGGTGTCCAGTGACACAATGGCACGTGTAGAAGGGCAGTCATGTGGATACTGCAAGTTATGGAACAATCTGCGTATGTTCATTCTGGTAGACCTGCCCGGGATAAATCCACCCTGGTCGCTATTGACCAAAGATGTGACCACAGTATTTAAACGATTTGCTAATATCTTGGCCAGAATCTTAACGTCCACGTTTATAAGTGAAATTGGACGGTAAGATTCACAGTAAAGTGGGTCCTTGCGGGGCTTCAGCAGAAGGACTATCAAAGCCTCCCTCATTGATGGAGGAAGGATCCCAGCCTCCAGGGCTTTGTTATAGGTTCGGAGAAGGAAGGGGGATAGGAGATCCTTGAACTTAGCATACCATTCAGTCGGGAAACCATCAGGACCGGGGGTTTTATGTGCCGGCATTTGGGAGATAGCTGCTGCAATCTCTTCTACCGTGATAGGTTCCTCCAACATGTCCCGTCCCTCATCTGACAGGGAGGGAAGGGATATGTCAGCCAGATAGTCAGACAACTGGGAGTCGTCATAGTCAACCCTGGAAGTGTACAATTCACTGTAAAAATTTAGAAAGGAGTCTAGGATATCCCGTGGGCTGTCGCTGATCATACCTTGAGCAGTCAGGATTCGTGGTATAGAAATGGGGGTATGCTCAGGTTTGGTCAGATATGCCAAGAGACGTCCTGCTTTATTACCATATTCAAACGATTTTTGTGAGGCATACAACATGCGTTTTTGTGTGAGATCCAGCAAACGAATTTCATATTCCCTACGGCACTGTAACCATGTCCCTCTAGTGTCAGAGACAGGGTTAGAGGCATAGGCAGATTCTGCACTTAACATAGCGTTTTCTAATTCCTCAGTGCGCATCTTGTTATTTTTACGAAGAATTCCTGTAATAGACATAAAGGTACCTCTTAATGTGGACTTAAACGCATCCCACTCCGTGGGGGGGTCTACTTTGTCTAAGTTTTGCTTCCAGTAGTTAGAAATACTCGTCCTACACTCACCCTGCACTATCTCGTCTTCCAGCCAGTATGAATTCAGGCGCCACAAAACAGGTCCCGAACCTGGAAGGATGAGAAGGGACACAGACAAGGGGGCATGATCGGAAACCCCCCTGGGCAGGTATGAGACGGCGGAGATGACCGGAAGGGTCTCCGTCGACGCAAAAGCCATATCTAGCCTAGACATAGTATGGAAGGAATCCGAATGGCAGGAAAATTGGCGTATCTCCGGATGTTTCCATCGCCACACCTCCGTCAGTCCATGAACCTGAGCCCAGTCTACAAAGGAGGGAAAAGATCTGCCTCCCCCACCCAAACGATCCACCGTTGGGTCCAGGACAGCATTAAAATCCCCTATATAAAGCAGAGGGCCCAAGGGTCTATTCAGTAAGTGCAGGGATAATTTAGAGAGTACTTCCACTGAGAATGGAGGGGGAACATAGATGTTCACCAATGTAAAGATTATAGTAGAAATTCGTAATATAAGAACAATATACCTCCCCTCTGGGTCTGTTTTAACACTAATTAATTCAGCTGGAAGGGATTTAGCCAGGAGTATAGATACACCTCTTGAGTAGTTAGTGTGGGTGGCATGATATAGCTTAGAGAGCCAGGGACGTTTTAGAGCCCGTACCTTAGAACCTGTCAGGTGAGTCTCCTGGAGGCAAATAATGTGAGGGTGACATTTTTTTAGCACAGAAAAAACCAAGGATCTTTTCTGAGGTGTATTCAGGCCCCTAGTGTTCCAGGAGACTATCCTAAGGGGTTGTGCCATAATAAAACAGGAAGTGGTAAAGATGCATAAGTAAACCTCTGATTTGGTATTAATATAAGTAGATAAGCCGCGCCACCTGAAGCACACACAAGCATATAACAAAAAAATGCGTGGGTCTGCCGATAAGGTAACATGGACCATAAACATTTTCCCTGCTTTACCTTAGAAAAAAACATCGGACATATAAATGACCACAGAGGTGTTAATAAACCTCTACATGTGATAACCCGGTATATTTTTGATGTCCTTCCATTAGCAAATGATATAGGTGTGTTAGAAAGGACATAAAAAATAAAAAGGGGAGGGAAAAACAAAAAACAAAAAACATGAAAAAAAACCCCAATCACCTTTTTCTTTAAACCTTCGTGCCCCCCACCCTGCTTAGCCATCCCAAACACAGCAAGCTTTGGATCCCTAAACTAAAAGTCCTTCCTAACTAGGAACTGCGGAAGAAAAAAACTGTACCGTGGCCTCGCCACAAGCTGGTAAGGGGGGTAACGTGGGGTCTGGTGAGGCTCCCAACTATTGACCGAAGAGAGAGGGAAGAGAGAGAAAGAGAGAGAAAAAGAGCCTCTCTCTCCCTATTCCCCCCCCCCAGTAGACAAGTCCTGTTGAAGGGTAGATAAGCTGGTTGTTCACATGGAGAAAAAAAGACAAAACAAAAGGAATGGTGTAGAAGAGGGGGAGAAAAAAAATTTAATATCCCTCCTCTCCCCCTTCTTTGGTGGATAGCTGTTCTGGTGTGATTGTTCCAGTATGCAGGTCCTCACAAGATGCAAATCGTAGCAATGCAGGCTAGGTTATAAAGTAGAAGGGACCCCAAAAAAAAGGGTATATGAAAAGGGGAAAGATACCAAAAAAAAAGGGAAAAAAAAGAAAAAAAAAAAAAAAAAAAAAAAAAAAAAAACTCCCTCATTGCAATAAGGGGACATGCAAATTGTTGACGCTGTAACTTGCATAGCAGGGTGTAGATCTTTCCTTGCAGGTTAAGAGTGTCCTCAGTCTCCTCTGCTTCTATGTGCTGCACCATAATGATCATTCAGCCATTTCATGGCCTCCTTAGGATTAGTATAGAAGTGGGCCCTACCTTCATGGATAATGCGCAATTTAGCAGGGAAAAGCATGGCGTAGGAGAGACCTTCTGTGCGCAATCTAGACTTCACTGCTGAGAAGGAGATCCGCTGGCGTTGAACTTCCGCAGAAAAGTCCGGATAAACAGAGATATTATTGCCATTGAATGAGAGCGGGCCTTTTTCACGTGCCAGACGTAGGATGGCAACTTTATCTTGAAAGTTAAGGATACGTGCTATGATGGATCGCGGTGGAGCTCCCACTGGGGGTGGGCGAGGGGGAGTGCGATGTGCACGTTCTATAACATGTGAGAATGAAGGTGCGTCTTTACCGAAAATGTCCCGCAGCCATGAATAAAGAAACTTTTCAGGATGGGAACCTTCCGCGCGTTCTGGGAAACCTACAAATCTGAGATTGTTCCTGCGAGAGCGATTTTCCAAATCGTCGATTTTAGCGCGTAGTGCCGCCATCTCACTTGTGGTATCACGTATAGTAACAGACATGGGGTGTACAGTGTCTTCTAATGTACTAATCCGTTCCTCAGCATCCCCTGTGCGGTCTCTGAGATTCTGGACATCTTGTTTCAATAAAGAAAAGTCCATACGGATAGAGGCTATTTGAGTGGAGAGGGAGGCCTTGCAATCCTGAATAGCCAGCATAATTGTAGATAATGTAGGCTCAGCATGGGGGGAGTCTGTGGTCTGACTAAATTCAGCAGATTGCTGTGATTCTGATGTCTGCAGGGGTTCTGTAGGTGTGCGGAATATAGCAGGAATAGATGCACTCACCCCTGTTACAGAGTCCTGGATGGCTGAGGAGGAGGGCTGCAGCGCGTCTGAGTGCCCTGCATGTGTCTCGGCGCCATTTTGCCTCCGGAACCGCGCTAGTTGTTCCGCCGTATGTGAGGGCCGCGGCGGCCCGTATTTCACCATGTCAGCCAGTCTGGAGGATGCCCACAGCCGTGGGGAACCGGAGGGTGTCTTCCACGAGGATCTAGGACCCAGGATAGCTGTAGGATGGTCGTTGGGAGCCGGAGCTGTGTGTCTATGCGACTGCTCTCTTCACCATCCGGCCACGCCCCCTTATTCATCACTTTTTGGATTTTATAAAACTTTATTGCCTGTAACCCAGTGGCTAAGTGGTTAGCACTTCTGCCTGGCTTCCCTGGGGGTCGCCGGTTTGAAACCCAACTACAGCACTACCTGCCTGCAGTTTGCATGTTCTCCCTGTGCCTGCGTGGGTTTCCTCCGGGTACTCCGGTTTCCTCCCACACTCCAAAGACACGCTGATAGGTTAAATGGCCCCTTTCTAAACTGGCCCCTAGTATGTGTATGTATGCAAGTTGGGGACCTTCGATTTTAAACTCTTTGGGAGGACAGGGACTGATGTGAACGTACAATCTTTATGTAAAGCGCTGCTTACATTGTCGGCTCTATATAATTACCTGTAATAAATAAATAAACCCTGCAAGTCATCTAAACTGAAATGGCGGCTCCTCTCCTGCACCTTATCTACCTTCCTTTGCTAGTCTGTTCAGCATTTGACACTTCCGGGAGTGTCGGATGTCTGTGCCCCCCCCCCCCTGCAGTGCACTGTGGCTCCTCCCACCTACCCTGACATCACTACCAGGATTCAGCAGGGGTATAGGGATCACAGCAAGCAGTAGTAAGGGGGGGGGGGGAATGGGGGAGGAGGCAGACAAAAAGGATGTAGTGCTGGAAGAGCGTGATGTTCCTCCATTGCAAGGAACAAAAATTTAATTTTGTTTTTTCCCAGGCAACTGTCAAGGTAGCTCTACAGAGACTGTCATTTATCTCATCCAGGGAAAAGTCTTTCTTCATATAGCAAAGAACGACAGAGGGAGGTGGGTCGGAAGCTGAGCTAGTCAGCTCGCTTCTTGGGGGTTTTTTTTAGTTTTTGGGGTTTTTTTTGGCTCATTTGGTTTTGTTTTATCAGTTTTTTTTTTTTTTTTTTTTTTTTTTTTTTTTTTAGGAGATTCTGTCACCCAGTCCCCTAATTGTTGAGGTCTGGAGGAAAGTTGTTTTTCTTATCCTAAAAAAGTAGATAAGCCATGGAATAACAAAAGGAAGATATTAAGCAGAGATATAAATATAATGCATTATAGATTAATAGTTGAGGTAAATACTACATTTTAGATATATGATGGGGTTATAGGACCCTATTAGATTTGATCATTTTTATTAGGGTGGCAGATTATTATTAATATGTAGTACTTTATAATTTGTATATTAATCTTTATCTTTGTTCATGAATTTTATTATTAGTTTATATCTGTTTTATTTGTTTTGTGAAGTTGGTTTCGTTTTATTTTTCACATTAAAATGGGCTAAATTCTTTTTTTTTGCCATCATGTAGATGTGTTATAAATGGAAAAATCTTTCGAATAAAGAAGTATACTTAAAGGAAAAAAAAAAAACACACAACACATAAAAGATCCCTAGATATCAGAATACCATGGATAGAGCACAGCTGAGCCCCTCCTCCTCCCTCCGAGAGAACAGATATATACAGCTTCACCCAGAATAGAATGGTAGTAAAAATAAAAGGATCCTTGGAGATGAGAAGTGACTGCAGGGTGTATCCAAGGCAGGAATCCAAATTGTGGAGTGTATATAAAAGGATGAGAGAGTCACAGCACCAGAGCAGGTCACCAAAAGTTTTATTTTTCATTACAAGAGGTCAGAGGTGCGTTTTGGGGGCTCAGACCTGAAAAGTAGGAGGAGGAGTTCTCTCTCTCTCCCCCCCCCCCCCAAAAAAAAACAAACAAAAAAAAAAAAAACACATTGCCTCTCTCCTGACCTCATGTAATGAAACATAAAACTTAAATGGGCTCTAAATCTGTGGCGCGCACACACTAAAATTTGCAGTTAGGTAAACTCTGGAACATCTGAAGGAGAAAGTTGGGGTGGGCTATGGCACTTATTCTTTAACTAATTAAGGACCGGGCCTAATTTTTCAGACTGGGTGTTAAAATCTGTTTTTTTTTTGCTAGACAATTACTTAGAACTCACAAAACATTAGATATTTTTCAGACACCCTAGAGAATAAAATGGCGGACATTGCAATACTTTATGTCACACCGTATTTGGGCAGCGCTCTTACAAGCATAATTTTTTGGGCAAAAAAAAAAAAAAAAGAGGACAACAGTAAAGTGACATTTTAGTGCGTGTCTTTTTGACCCCAGACCTCACATTTAAGAGGTCAATTTTTTTATTTCGTGAAAGATGTTACGCCGAGTAAATTGATACCCAACGAGGAGGAGGAGGAGGAGGAGGAGGAGAAGGAGAAAGAAGAAGGAAGACGTGTAGGCAACAAGTGTCAGCAAAAGGCTTAGTTTTCAAGTAGTAATTTTTTTTTAAATAAAGTGTAAAAAAAAATCTAAAAAAAAAAAAAAAAAAAAAAAAATAAAAACACCATACGCCACACATGACTTTGCTCCCTTATTATGTTTTGGGACTCTTCAATCAAAGAGAAGTTTGAGTCCTACAAAGTTCCTTACCGTGCTGCTGGGTGTGTTTTTTTCAACAGGTTCTGTTTTTAGTCTCTTGAGTGGGGGAGGTTCATCCTCTGTTACCACCTCCTCTATGACGTCTTCCTGTGGTACTGCCACAACTGGGGGATGAGAAGATGAGGACAATCAAAACCAGGTCCACCAGTGCTTCAGCTGACCCCAATGACCATGGACCAATGGGCCAAAGACCACAGACGGTGAACTTTGGCACCCAAGATGTTTTGGAACTACATTTCCCATGATGCTTAACTACACTGCAGAATGCAAAAGCATCATGGGAAATGAAGTTCCAAAACATCTGGAGTGCCAAGGTTCACCATCACTGCCATAGACCAAATGGGCCACAGACCACGGACCAAATGGGCCACAGACCAATTTGGAAACAAAAAACGGGTGGAGGCTGAAATTCATTTACAAGTTGTATCAGACATCATTCCAATGATCTGCAGCTTGTCCACCCAAAAAACTGACATTTCAAATTTTGCCCCAAGACTTAGACACACTGGGGGACATCAATAGTGATAAAAGGCATTGTACACTTTCACATTTTTTTGTCGTTTTAACTAGGCATTACTTTAGATACATTTCCTCTGTTCTTTGCCGAACCTTGTAATGACAGGCTCACATGTTGCGGCTGCAGTTTGTAATATCATGGCTGATCAATTCCCCTACGTCCATGTATTCATTCACCTAGTTTGTCCCTAGAGATGAGTAACTTCTTGTTTCAGGTTACACAAGGTGCAGTGCATGCTTTGCTATTTCCTCTGTGTTGCATCACAAATGTAGGATTGCTAATGTCATGAAACATCTTTTAGCATGTGTGAGCTCTCTGTTAAAGGACAAGTTCACCTTTTTGAACATGCTACACCCGTATTTAAGGTGTAACATTTAATATGTGCAGCATGCACCCCCTCTTCCCCCTCTCAGTGACCGCTGTCACAATTTGAAAACAGCGTGGGGCAGTGCGGGACTCCGCCCACATGGGTCATGTCATTCATTTTCCAGTGAATGAATAGACTACAAGTACAGTCAGCCATTGCAGCCGATGGCTTGTAGTGCTCAATACACTGAGGGTGCGGGTGAGCGCTCTTGTAGTTCGTTGATCTTCCCGCCCTCAAGTAACTGCCTGCCCCTATCAGACAGCTATCCTGAGAGTCTGCAGGAGCCCGACATTGCACCCACAATCTGCCGAATGTGGATGCAATGCTCTGCAGACTCCTTGGGGAAACCAATTAAATATATATATATATATATATATATATATATATATATATATCTTTTTTTCTCTTTCAAAAAGATGTGAACTTTTCCTTTAATTGCTCAGCCTGTTTGTGTCGGTGTCATATCCAATTACTGTTTAGCACACATCTGCACAGCACTAAACGGAGAAACCCAGGGATTGTGGGATATGTAGTTTCTTCACAGGAAATGTTAGTTCTCAGACTACAGACAAAAGGTCATGTAGTAACCTGCGCAGCGCCATGGCTCATGTTTGAACATGAGACATTGGCAAATGTCCCCCCCCCGCTGTTCCTAACTTCCATTTGGGATTTTTACAAGGTGATCATATCCCTTCTCCAGATTTGAGTTAAATTAAATTTAGCTAATCTCCCCACCATGCCCTTCAACCCCTAGCACAGCCGCAGTGTAAAGCGCACCCCCCCACATACTGGTATATGTGGTCATATCTGCATGTGGATCAAGCCCAGAAGTCTTTGTCACAGCAGAAAAATCCTCAGTTTAAATTCTTTTTTTTTGTATCCAGAGAGAAGGCTTTTACCAATTAGCACCAGAAAAATCTTGTTGTTTCTCAATACCGGGCTGACCAGGTCTACACATATCGGTGTTGCCAACTGTCAACAGCCAGAAAAAAAAAAAAAAAAATCTGTAAAAACTTGGCTGTGCCAGTAATTTTTTTGTCAGTAAATTCTAATCTAGTAGGTTGGCAACACTGACCACACATACAATTGGCAATTGGGGGGGGGGGGGGGTTTACCTTGTTCGCCATTCTGAATCGTGACTAGGAGCGGATGGCGGATGTGGTCTGTGGTCTGGAGGTCCTCCAAATGGACGCCGTCCGTTACTATGGTTATGACTCTCTGGCCTCCGTTTTCCATCACCTGCTGGACGGACGAATCGCCAACGGAGCCTGGGAACACACACATACAATTATTTTTCCCCGGCTGCGGAGATGACAGTAAAACACAACAATCACTTTACAAAAATCAACAGTCCCTGACCACCTATCCCTATCCAAAAAAAAAAAAAATTTTAAAAATAAGGTTTGGCTTGAAGCCCATCTCTGGGATAACAACCCCCCCCCACCCCACCTCGAATTACCTCCCATATTCCCTCTAAATTGGCTTGGTAAAAAAAAACAAAAACAAAAAAAAAAAAAAAAACACACAACCTAAAAACTCCTTTTAAATCACCCAATGCCTTGGTCATGTGACGATCCAGTCCCAAGTCTTGCTCGGTTTACATGAAGTTGGGTCCTTCTTCAGATGTCCATGGCACTGCCTGCATGATTTAGACCAAGGGTCTTAAGTCTCCAAGCAAAGGGGCCAGTTTACTGTCCTTCAGGCTTCAGGGGGGGCCGGACTGTGATCAATGGGAGTAGAAAATGCCTCGGCAATAACGCCCCATCATTGGGTTTTAATGGGAGAAATAGTGCCCCATTGATGGTGCCAGTAGGGGGAATGGTGCCCCATCATTGGCGGCAGTTGGTGGAGTGGTGACCCAAGGGCCAAAATTAGTTTTTGTTTTTAAAACATTTTTGGAGGATATAGATAGATATATAGATAGAGATATAGATATAGATATAGATATAGATATATTATAGCACAAAAATTATAGACCGCAGAGGTGATCAAATAGCACCAAAATAAAATCTCCATTTGTTGGGGAAAAAAAAAGGACGCAAGTTCGTTTGGTACACCGCGCAATTACCAGTTAAAGCGATGCAGTGCCATATTGTAAAAAGTGCTCTGGTCTGGAGGAGGGGGGGGGGGTGTAAAACCTCCGGGGCTGAAGTGGTTAATAGTAGAATGGACGCTTCCTTTGCAACTAAGGGTCCTGACAGGTTTCTATTATTGGCTTCCTGTTCCAGGAAGTTCATCCAACTGAAATTGCACCAGGAAGGGGCTGAGAGGGCTCTGAACAGAACTTCCTGAAAACATCAGAGCACCCGGCCTAACTACTCCCCTCCAGAGCCCTGCTGAAGCAAGTAATAGGCTGGATCTTAGGAAGGGGTATGCAAATATAAAAAAATGCCTTGATGGCCGGATGTAGGGTGGGGGGGGGGGGGGGGGGGGGAATTGATTTTTTATTTAACAGACCAATGCATAAAAAAAAAAAAAAAAAGAGCTTTCAGATATGAAATCCTGAACCTTTTTAAAGCTGGCAAAAAAATGAAGTGCTTTGAATAGCGACTACATTAACCACTTTACCCCACTTCCTGACCAGGCCATTTTATTGCGATACAGCACTGCATTACTTTAACCACTTAAGGACCGAGCCTCTTTTTGA
Source organism: Lithobates clamitans (assembly GCA_037952925.1). NCBI lineage: Eukaryota > Metazoa > Chordata > Amphibia > Anura > Ranidae > Lithobates > Lithobates clamitans. The sequence goes on from JBBGZY010002204.1 coordinate 401,783, forward strand.
GATTTGTTGTTTCCTAGAAAATTACTTAGAACCCCCAAACATTATACATTTTGTTTTTCCTAACACCCAAGAAAATAAAATGGTGGTCGTTGCAAAACTTTGTCACACCGTATTTGCGCAGCGGTCTTACAAGTGCACTTTTGGAAAAATATACACTTTTTTGAATAATAAAAAAAAAAATTTAAAGACAACAGTAAAGTAAGCCCATTTGCCACATGTGTGGTTTTCACTCACGAATGCATTCGGTTCTGCGCGTGAGCTCAGCGGGACAGGGCGTTTTTGTTTTGTTTTTTCTTATTTATTTTACCTTTTATTTTTACACTGTTCTTAACCACTTGACAACTGGGCACTTAAACCCCTTTCCTAACCAGACCAATTTTCAGCTTTCGGTGCTCTCACATTTTGAATGACAATTACTCAGTCATGCAACACTGTACCCATATGAAATTTATGTCCTTTTTTTCCCACAAATAGAGCTTTCTTTTGGTGGTATTTAATCACTGCTGGGTTTTTTATTTTTTGCGCTATCAAAAAAGACTGAAAATTCGATAAAAAAAAAAAAAATTCCTTGTTTCTGTTAAAATTTATTGCAGAGTATTGGCAGAGTATTGGCAGAGTATTGGCAGAGTATAGCGCAGTGATGGCAGAGTATTGGCAGAGTATTGGCAGAGTGATGCAGAGTATTGGCAGAGTGATGCAGAGTATTGCACAGTGATGCAGAGTATTGCACAGTGATGCACAGTATTGCACAGTGATGCACAGTATTGCACAGTGATGCACAGTATTGCACAGTGTTGCACAGTATTGCACAGTGTTGCAGAGTATTGCACAGTGTTGCAGAGTATTGCACAGTGTTGCAGAGTATTGCACAGTGTTGCAGAGTATTGACAGTGTTGCAGAGTATTGCCATTATGTATATTGAACAGCGCTGTGGGCACTAAACATCCAGCCCACAGCGCTGCCATCTCTTCCCCTCTCCCTCCGCACTGTACCGATCGGTACAGAGAGGGGAGGGAGGAACCAGCGTCATGACGTGACGCTGGTTTGTTTACATGTGATCGCTCCGTCATTTGACGGAACGATCACGTGGTAAACGGCCGCGATCAACGGCTATTTACCGTAATCCGTGATGCACCGGGTCCTCCGGACCCGGCGATCACGGATGTTTCCGAGTGCGCGCCCCAGGGGGCGCGCGGGAGCATCATTCTGGAATGACGTCCACCCAGAACTAGCCGACCGCGCTGTTGCCGTCTTTCAGCAATGGCCCGGTCGGCAAGTGGTTAAAAAAAAAAAAAAAAAAAAGGTGTCACTTTTATGCCTAGTACAATGAATGTAAACATCCCTTGTAACAGAAAAAAGAAAAAAAAAAAAAAAAAAAAAAAAAAAGCATGACAGGACCTCTTAAAACTGAGATCTGGGGTCAAAAAGACCTCATATTTACTCTAAAATAAAAAAAAAAAATAATATATGATATATATGGCCCTTTAAGAGCTATGGGCGGAAGTGACGTTTGACGTCGCTTCCGCCCTGCAATGGTATGGAGACGGGTGGGGGCCATCTTCCCCTCACTTGTCTCCATACCCAGGAAGGAAGAGGATCCGATCGCCTCTGCCGAAAGCTCCGGTATGCGGCAGAGGGCACCGGGAGGGGGGGGGGGCGGGGAGGCCCCTCTTCTGCTGCCGATAAAAATGATCTTGTGGCGAATCCCCCGCAGAGACCGCTACTATCGGAAACCGGACCGCCGGCTGAAGAAGAGGATACCGGGGTTATTATAACAACGATATTCCTCTTCAAAGTTAGGACGTATATCAGCGTGCGGGGGTCCGGAAGCGGTTAACTGACAATTGCTTGGTCGTGTGACGCTGTGCCCCAATAAAATTCAAGTCCTTTTTTTTCCCCACAAAATAGAGCTTTTGGTGGCATTTGATCACCTCTGCATTTTTTTTTATCTTTTGCGTTATAAACAAACAAATTTGACAATTTCTGCTATAAAACATATCCAAAAAAAAACTAAATTGATTTATCCGTTTAGGCCAATATGTATTCTTCTATATATTTTTTGGAAAAAAGTAAATAAATCGCAATAAGGGTATATTGGTTTGCGCAAAAAAAAGTTACAGAGTCTACAAAATTGGGGATAGAGTTATGGCATTTTTTATTATATATATTTTTTTTTACCAGTAACAGCAGGGATCAGCGATTATTAACAGGACTGCGACATTGCGGCGGACAGATCAGACGCTTTTGACAGTTTTTTGGGGATCAGCGACACGATTAGTGACCAGAGCAAAAATATGCACTCTCACTGTATAAATGACACTGG